>NC_069406.1:42821744-42849244 GCF_026875155.1 Cherax quadricarinatus | reverse complement strand
CTGGCAGATAGACAGAGACACTGGCTGGCAGAAACAGACACTGGTAAACAGAAACAGAAACACTGGTAGACAAAAACAGACACTGGCAGACAGAAACAGAGACACTGGTAGACAGAAACAGACACTGGTAGACAGAAACAGAGACACTTGTAGACAGAAACAGAGACACTAGTAGACAGAAACAGACACTGTTAGACAGAAACAGAGACACTGGCAGGCAGAAACAGACACTGGTAGACAGAAACAGAGACACTGGCAGACAAAAACAGACACTGGTAGACAGAAACAGAGACACTGGCAGACAAAAACGGAGACACTGACAGACAGAAACAAAAACACTGGCAGACAGAAGCCGAGACACTGGTAGACAGAAACAGACACTGGTAGACAGAAACATAGACACTGGCAGGCAGAAACAGACACTGGTAGACAGAAACAGAGACACTGGCAGACAAAAACGGAGACACTGACAGACAGAAACAGAGACATTGGCAGACAGAAACATAGACACTATCAGACAGAAACAGAGACACTGGCAGGCAGAAACAGACACTGGCAGACAGAAACAGAGACACTGGCAGGCAGAAACAGAGACACTGGCAGACGAAAACAGAGACACTGGTAGACAGAAACAGAGACACTGGTAGACAGAAACAGACACTGGTAGACAGAAACAGACACTGGTAGACAGAAACAGAGACACTGGTAGACAAAAACAGACACTGGCAGACAGAAACAGACACTGGTAGACAGAAACAGAGACACTGGTAGACAGAAACAGAGACACTAGTAGACAGAAACAGACACTGGTAGACAGAAACAGAGACACTGGCAAGCAGAAAGACACTGGTAGACAGAAACAGAGACACTGGTAGACAGAAACAGAGACACTGGCGGACAGAAGCAGACACTGGCAGACAGAAACAGAGACACTGGCAGACAGAGACACTGGCAGACAGAAACAGACACTGGCAGACAAAAACAGAGACACTGGTAGAGAGAAACAGACACTGGCAGACAGAAACAGACACTGGCAGACAGACACAGGTAGATAGACACAAGCAGAGACAGGCACACCGACAGACAGAGAGAGAAACAACCATACATAAGTAGAGAGAGAGAGAGGTGGGTAGCCCTCACAACAGTCAAAACTGAATCAACTACAAGAAGGTAGAGTTTGGAAAGTCCGTGTGGAAGTCACACCAGGGTATGTACACCAATATGTAACCAGTAAGCTTCGGATAATGATAATCTTTATGTCTACAAAGTACAATATGTAATTGAGTTAGGAATAGATATTACTGATATATTTTATTGAAAGCAGAAATGATCCGAATAATGACTCCACATGGAGTCCTGTGGATAATGTAATCCATAATAGCAAGGAAAGGGCTTATGTATTTAAATACAGTCATGAAGATATTATGTATCCACTTGGTGATACGGCTTTTCAAAAGAAATGAAAGTTCTAGGCTGTGTTGCCTGGGCGTGGCCTGAGATGTCTCGTGTATAAATAAGACAGGGGGGGGGGAGTAAAAAAGATGGGGTTATATACACTGAGAGGTGTATGTCTCTCACTGTATATGTATTAAGAGCTTACTTTGGGCATTTTGCGGTGTATAATAAACATATATACAGGTGTTGCGTATGTTCTGTGGTGTCGGTGAGGTGCTCATGTGTTGCTAGATGTGGTGTGGTGTGATGGTTGTTGCTGTTGTGGTGATGGTGTGATGTAAAGTGGTGGTGGTTGATGTGATGGTGGTGGTCGATGTGATGCAGGTGGTGGTGGTCGATGTGATGATGGTGGTGGTCGATGTGATGCAGGTGGTGGTGGTTGATGTGATGCAGGTGTTGGTGGTCGATGTGATTCAGGTGGTGGTGGTCGTTGTGAGTCAGGTGGTGGTCGATGTGATGCAGGTGGTGGTGGTCGATGTGATGCAGGTGGTGATGAAACGATGTGATGCAGGTGGTGGTGGTCGATGTGATTCAGGTGGTGGTGGTCGTTGTGATTCAGGTGGTGGTCGATGTGATGCAGGTGGTGGTGGTCGATGTGATGGTGTGGTCGATGTGATGCAGGTGGTGGTGGTCGATGTGATGCAGGTAGTGATGGTCGATGTGATGCAGGTGGTAGTGGTCGATGTGATTCAGGTGGTGGTGGTCGTTGTGATTCAGGTGGTGGTCGATGTGATGCAGGTGGTGGTGGTCGATGTGATGCAGGTGGTGGTGGTCGATGTGATTCAGGTGGTGGTGGTCGTTGTGATTCAGGTGGTGGTCGATGTGATGCAGGTGGTGATGGTCGATGTGATGGTGGTGGTCGATGTGATGCAGGTGGTAGTGGTCGATGTGATGGTGGTGGTCGATGTGATGCAGGTGGTGGTGGTCGATGTGATGCAGGTGGTGGTGGTCGATGTGATGCAGGTGGTAGTGGTCGACATGATGGTGGTGGTCGATGTGATGCAGGTGGTGGTGGTCGATGTGATGCAGGTGGTGGTGGTCGATGTGAGGCAGGTGGTGGTGGTCGATGTGATGGTGGTGGTCGATGTGATGCAGGTGGTGGTGGTCGATGTGATGCAGGTGGTGGTGGTCGATGTGATGCAGGTGGTGGTGGTCGATGTGATGCAGGTGGTGGTGGTCGATGTGATGCAGGTGGTAGTGGTCGATGTGATTCAGGTGGTGGGTGGTCGTTGTGATTCAGGTGGTGGTCGATGTGATGCAGGTGGTGGTGGTCGATGTGATGCAGATTGTAGTGGTCGATGTGATGCAGGTGGTGGTGGTGGTCGATGTGATGCAGGTGGTGGTGGTGGTCGATGTGATGCAGGTGGTGTTGGTCGATGTGATGCAGGTGGTGGTCGATGTGATGCAGGTGGTGGTGGTGGTCGATGTGATGCAGGTGGTGGTGGTCGATGTGATGCAGGTGGTGGTGGTGGTCGATGTGATGTAGGTGTTGGTGGTCGATGTGATGCAGGTGGTGGTGGTGGTCGATGTGATGCAGGTGGTGGTGGTGGTCGATGTGATGCAGGTGGTGGTGGTGGTCGATGTGATGCAGGTGGTGGTGGTGGTCGATGTGATGCAGGTGGTGGTGGGTGGTCGATGTGATGCAGGTGGTGGTGGTGGTCGATGTGATGCAGGTGGTGCTGGTGGTCGATGTGATGCAGGTGGTGGTGGTCGATGTGATGCAGGTGGTGGTGGTGGTCGATGTGATGCAGGTGGTGGTCGATGTGATGCAGGTGGTGGTGGTCGATGTGATGATGCAGGTGGTGGTGGTGGTCGATGTGATGCAGGTGGTGGTGGTGGTCGATGTGATGCAGGTGGTGGTGGTGGTCGATGTGATGCAGGTGGTGGTGGTGGTGGTCGATGTGATGCAGGTGGTGGTGGTCGATGTGATGCAGGTGGTGGTCGATGTGATGCAGGTGGTGGGTGGTCGATGTGATGCAGGTGGTGGTGGTCGATGTGATGCAGGGTGGTGGTGGTGGTCGATGTGATGCAGGTGGTGGTGGTGGTCGATGTGATGCAGGTGGTGGTGGTCGATGTGATGCAGGTGGTGGTGGTGGTCGATGTGATGCAGGTGGTGGTGGTGGTCAATGTGATGCAGGTGGTGGTGGTCGATGTGATGCAGGTGGTGGTGGTGGTTGATGTGATGCAGGTGGTGGTGGTCGATGTGATGCAGGTGGTGGCGGTGGTCGATGTGATGCAAGTGGTGGTGGTGGCGATGTGATGCAGGTGGTGGTGGTGGTCGATGTGATGCAGGTGGTGGTGGTCGATGTGATGCAGGTGGTGGTGGTGGTCGATGTGATGCAGGTGGTGGTGGTCGATGTGATACAGGTGGTGGTGGTGGTCGATGTGAGCAGGTGGTGGTGGTCGATGTGATGCAGGTGGTGGTGGTGGTCGATGTGATGCAGGTGTTGGGTGGTGGTCGATGTGATGCAGGTGGTGGTGGTCGATGTGATGCAGGTGGTGGTGGTCGATGTGATGCAGGTGGTGGTGGTGATCGATGTGATGCAGGTGGTGGTGGTGGTTGATGTGATGCAGGTGGTGGTGGGGGTTGATTTTATCCCGGTGGTGGTGATGGTTGATTGATGCAGGTGGTGGTGAGGGTTGATGTATGCAGGTGGGGTGGGGTCCCAAGTAGAACCAGTTACCATCCAGTATAGTAACCGTTACCATAACCTGTCCGTTGCTCAACCCCCAACCGTCCTTGAGTCACGGTTTGGTGACTGACACTATTTTAAAAACCCACTACGGGTACTGGCCAGCCGCTAGTCAGTTTGACGAGTGTAACCAAGGAGAACAGGTAAGGGGCTGGGGGTTCCTCCACATATCTACGAAAAACGTAAAAACCACCCACGGGGTTTTTTTCCCCCAATCCCGACAACCCCCCAATGATAAATGGTGCAGGGGTGGATGCGTGGATTTACGTTTTTTAAAAGGGTAATTTAAAGGCTTAAAAGGCTGTTTGTGTGATAGCGCCGGGGTCATAGGTGAATCGCCCCACCAGCCACTCCCCCCCGCCCCACCACCTCGACCCACCAGCTCAAACCCGGGCGACCACCAGCCGCTCGCCTACTCCCCCTAAACCCCAAATTGCCTGCAAGCCGTTGCAGCCGTTTTTAAAAGCTTCCTGTTAGTTCGTGTGCAAAATTGCTTCAATCTCCGGGGGGTTTGACCCGATTTTAAAATTAAGCCAGTCAGTAACCCCGTGGAAGTAACGCCAGTCAGCCTATCACCACCTCTCTCCTGTCACCCAAACGCCCCTCCTCCTTTGTCATCGTTAAAACGTCTCCATCACCATTCTCGGGGGTAAGCCAGCCCCAACCCAACATTTCTAACCCACTGCGAAAAAAAGTAACCCCAGCATAAAAAGCCAAGCTCCTCTGTGGATTGTCTAACGCTTTGTGCTCCCTGTTGGATGCAAGAGGGGTTTTTACCATTCCGTGGCATAGAGGGGGTTTTTAAAGCCCCCTTTCGTGGGTGGGGGGGGTGCGCGGCAGACCCCCACGTCCCCCCCCCCCCACTCTCTCCCACTCCCCCCGGGGTGCGCGCAGAAGCCCCACCCACCCCACCAACCCCCATCCACTCATCAAACCTGGGTTGTTTGCACCCTTGTCCCGGGTCCTGTACGTTTTGGCTCACTAAGGGTCAAAGATTGTAGCTGGTCCAACAATAAAGCCATTTTATGTAGTTCGCCTAAAGCACATTTCCACGACAACCCGGATGTAGTACTCACCCTCACCGCGCTGGACACTCTACCCCCCCCCCCCCACCCCCAGTACTCACCGCCCGTCCCTACTCCGACTTCGTGAAATTTTTTCTTGAGACAATTTTTCTTGCTTTTAAAAGACTTTTTGCGTGGTGAGACATTATAGTAAAGTTTGGTACTCTAAACCTTGTTTTTCATTTTTTCTTTGACTCGTTAATTTTTTTTACAATATTTTCAGTGTTTTTTTTTATCTTATATTTTTTATTCTGTGTTTTTTTTTTCTACTCGTCTGATAAGAAATATTGTTAGTTACCAGTCAGTCACCCGTTGAAGTGATTCTTTTTTTTTTATTGATTTTTCAGCATACCAAATTTTCCATTTATTTCTGTGTGTGTCATTTTTTTCGTATCCAAACAGGCTCATTCCTCAAATTTTTTTCGCAACGGTACCATTATTTTTGCCAGAAAAATTTTTTCGTATCAGTCACAGCAAATTTTTGTCGATCAGTCACAGCAAGATTTTGTTGTATCAGTCACACAGGATTTTTTTGTAAAATATATTTAAATGAAGTTGCCCGTCACTGAAAGTGTTATATTCCCTGTTTTTCCTGTGTTTATTTTTATATTCTTGAACAAATTCCTCTTGATGAAATTTTAAATTTACTTTTAAAAAATGTTTTCTACTCTTTTGAGTAAATTTTTTGTCAAATTTTACAATTAAAGTTTAAGTTTTCAATCAGTTTATTTTTTTTTTCTTTAATTTTAAATTCATTATTTACCTGATTTTTCCCAGTGCATTTTATTACTGCAGTGATTGTTTCTACACCTTATTTTGTTGCACTTGTTCTAAAGTGAATTATTTGTTGAACTTTCTGCAGTAAATTTTTCTTTTATTCTTTTTTTTATGATTTTAATTTAATTTTGTCTATGCTTTCTTAAAAAATATTTAAAATTTCCCATTAACAATTTAATAATTTTATTTTACCTTTCACATTGATTTAAATAATTTAATTAATTAATTTTATTAGCAAGAAAAAGACAGCTCTTTTTAAATTTAATTCATCCCCATAATATTTTTACTTGTATATTTCAATGTAAATTTTTTTTTTCTTGGGTAAAATAGTCCTTTAAAGGGTTTTCCCCTTTGCAGTGTATAACATTTTTAAATTTCCGCTGAATTATTGTATTCTTTTCATTTAAATTTCTAGAATTTTATATCATTTTTTATTGTTCATTATTTTTGCCTTTTTTCTCGTGCTACTTCCCCATTATTCTCACATCCCGTCAATAATACTTAGTGAATTCGACACTCAGACCTCTCAGGCACTACGCTGGCCGTCATCATCCTCACAGTTCCTTACCGACTGACAACCGCCCAAACACCGGAAATATTATAGTTATACTCTTTCCTTGATGCAAAACCTTTTATTAAATGCCATGTACATAGTCTTGAAGCATGTTTGCAGCCATTCGTTCTCGTGCTAATCCAGTTAAAGGGTCCCCTCAGGGGAAAAGCCTTATCAAAATTGCAAAGAAGCTCTTTACGATCCCTGCTGCTTTTTCACGTTGTTGACCTCCTTGATATGCGAGACTTCAGGAATCTTACTAAGTGGTCACAATATAGGAACTATTCGTTCCTTTTCCCTTGCCCCCTAAAAACACTGACCTAGTTGTTTTTAGGAATAAAATGCTAAAACCCCCATGAGTACTGAATCTTTGAGTGCATTTGCTGTTAGTTTAGACAAACTTTTATCACCTTTACAATGCTGCCCAACATCACTTTTCCCCTGACGAGAAAAAACTTTTACAAAATCAATTGCTAAAAAGCACTTTGGACCCAATTAAAAAACTAAGCCACCTGTTTTCGTGTGTGCTTTGAGGCTCATCCCCACTGTAACGAGGGGAAACCTCTTACAGCCTTAAATCATGACTTTCCCCCTTGGCCCCCAGGTACTTTCCCTTGTATTAAAAGAATGTCACACATTCCCCCTCAGTCTGCACCACCTTTTGTTTCGCCACAGAAACAAATCAGTCGTCAACCACCGAGATCACCAAAACCATGTACAAAGTCTTTAAAACCTCGTAGTATTCATAGTAAATTCAAAACCATAGTGGGGCGGAATTTTTACAACTGTGGTTTCCGGGGCCATATTGCAATTAATTGTCCTGAAGTTTACCCTAAGAACCACTATATATACTCATTTTCCCTACGTACTATCATAGAATACATGGCAGACACATCTAGTGAAATGCCTCCAAAAACCTTTCTACCCCTTGGTCTTTCAGTGGTCGTTCCAACCGCAGAACCCTAGGGAAACAGATTCGGGGTTTTTCAAATAACCAGAACCAGGCTTATTCTTTCAATTCTAAAAATAACCAAACCAGGCTCTTTCATTAAATTCCAAACTCACCAAAAACCAGGCTCGTTCTTCCCAGTCGGGGAAATTCAGCGCCCCAGCAAACCCCCCCAGGGGACAGTAGGGATAAGAGTAAAACCCCTCCCCGTTCACAACTCCTTTTGAACCCTTAAAGCACTCGAGCATAAACAACCCTGCTGAGGTTTGTTGCTTCACATGTCTCTGACATGATGATTTTGGGGATGGGTAGAAAAATCTTTTCTGAGACAATCCCCCTTTTTTTGTTTGACATAACCCTGAAACCCCAATAGGCCTATAGTCAACATCTTTTTATAATGCGCCCTTTTCAATTGTTAAAGGACTCGGGGTGCCAAATCAATATTTTTTAGGTTAGTTTTTTTAAGGGATAAAAAGTTACGACATGTTTTTCTCGTAAAAAACCGCCCTGGTCCTCCCAGGGAGTATCGGTTCTCACCTGCTGCCGGGGAAAGACGCCCTAACCTTTTTATCCAAGGTAGAACTTACTGTTTCCCCCTTTTGTTGTGATCAGATTTTTTTCCCTGGTGACCTTCACTGGTTTGCTTCCATGCGAACTTACCATTTGTCGCCCCCTTATCGTGGCATGCAAAAATTTGACGACTTGATCTTTCCTTTCTGGGGTTACCATTTGGATCAAAAAATCTGAAAAACTGCGCGAGTATGATTACGGTTTAAAAGTCCTTACAAGCTAATCATTCTCCAGTAGCGTACCCAAGCGGTCAGGCCGGAAATTTTCTGCACTCCCATCAGTGTTCCACCTATCCTTCAGAATTGGCAGGATAGTCCGATGCCTCAAGTGTCCGAGGACGCTCAGATTTTCCTTGAGTGCTCAACCATCCCTGCAAAAACCTCAGTTCGAAGTAGTTTTCTCCACAGGGGACGCCTTTCGGAAAAAAAATTACTTTTCAACTATAAGCCATCTCTTGTTGATGTTTACATGCCGTCTGCAGAAAGAAGTTTCTGTTGGGGCTAGTGCCTCACAGAGTTCTGTAATTTTCCATGTTCCAAAAGGTGATAACGTCCTATTGACAGTGATTTTCCGCAATAAAAGGGCTATTTGTTAACCCCCTTACATTTTTTAAAGATAGTAAGATCCATTTCTCCTGGCCAAAACTTCGGGTCAAGTGTTCCCTAGAGCAAATACCACTTGTTGACCTTGTTCACTACCTTCCCGTTTTAGGGAAGGATGAGTTTGTCACCTCCATGGTCTTTCTTTTCTGCCGGGGGGACCTCATCCCCCCTCACGGGTCAATCTGTTCCACCATTAGAGAAAGACTTAGCTCCCACTGACTTCCCAGTGAAGCAAGCGTTTTTTGACTCTGTTGAAACAAACGTCTAAAGCCTTTTTCTTTCCAGTAAGATGGGGGATAACGAACTTTTGTCCCAGTATTCCACTTGAACCTGGTACTAGACTATCTACAAACCCTGCGTCAGAATGCCTCATTCACAAGTTTCGTCGCAGAAGAATTGATCAATCAAATCTTTATGATGAGTTATTTCACCTAGCAATTCCCTTGGGAAAGCACCCTTGATACTAAATTTCCTAAGAAGGTGGGGACTTGGCGCCCCTAATTTACTTTAGGGAAATTAAAACGCAAAACCATTCCAGATCGCTTCCACTCCCTGTACTGGTGATCTTTTTTCGAAATCGGAGAAACAAAGCTTTTCAAAACCCCAATTTGTTTTCAAGGGGTTTTTGGGAAGTCCCTCTTCACGAGGGCAGCCCAAAAACTAACTGCATTCCCCCACTCCTACAGGGTATTATCACTTTCCCCCGTATGGCATTTGGATTACGACTTCCCCTATCACTTTTCAAGGCTCATGACTAAAAACTTTAGAGGTCTCATAGGTAAGCACTTAGGTGACTTAATGACATAACCATGTCAAAGACGGGATACCACTTTAAAAACTTGAGAGTACTTTGGGAAGCTTGAAAGCCAATTTTTAAAAATCAAAACCGTCAAAATGTCAATTTTCAGATCAAAATTAAGTTCTTGGGCACGAGCACCCTTTAAAGGGGGTTCGACTGGGCCAAAGTAAATAAGAGTACTAAATTTTCCAACTCCCAAAACTGCTGGCCGAAAAATCCTTTGTGGGCTTAGCAGGTTTTAAACTTTCATTTCCAATTTTTTCTTCCAACGTTCCTCTAAAGGGGGCTTAAGAAGATCCCCTTTTGTTTGGACCTTCCTCAAAAAAACATTTTCCCAAAATCTAAAAAAAAAGCAACATCTGCCCCAATTTGAAATTTCCAGATTTTTCTAAGCCTTTCTATCTGACAACGATGCTAGTTCAAATTGGGGAAAGGGGCCGACTAGCCCAAAAAACCCATGGGGAAGTACAACGCAGTTGCATTTGCTAGTCGCCTTACAAAAGGGGAACAAATTATACAGAACTGAGCAAGAAGCTTTGCAATAGATGGTCCCTTTTAAAACACTTTCCCAGACATATTTTCATACCTGTTCATGTCTTACAATCATCTCCCGATACCCTTATTCCAGAACAAACACCACGAAGGTTTGCTAAGGACCCTTTACTATCCCCGAGCAATCCCACCTTTGAGCATTTTCCTGGCAATCAAATGTATCGAGATGCCTTCGCGACATGTTAGTAAGTAAATGCAGACCCCCATTTAGTGCGAAGAGTTAAGAAATGCTCAACGAACAACCCCCCTTGGTCTGGTGGATACGATTTCCCGCTCCAGGAAGACTTATTCTGACTGTGAAGCCACCACCCCATCAGGACTTTCTCATGAACCAAGAATTTTCTGTATCGAACAGCCTTGGGTACCCTAGCAAAGAGTATACCAGTTGTAAATTCCCCAGTCCTAGTGAAGACCTTACAGCTATTTAAAATGTACCAGGTGTTGCACACCCGGTAGGATCGTTTGAAAACAAGCCAGATTGAAATACTTTTGGCCTCGTATGGCAACTGATATTTCTGAGTATTAAGAAAAGTATGTCGCAGCAAAAAAAAGGCAATCAAGGTCCTAATCCAATCCAAAGGGATCCAACTACAGCGAACCTTGGAAAGAGTGCGCTAGATTTGTTTAAAAATTTCCCCATGTTCCCTCCAAAAACAAACATTTTGTGTTTTGGTAACCATTTTACCAATTTGCGATTATTCCTATTGCAATAAACGCCGAGACTACTAAAGCGTTTTAAAAAACGCATTACTGCAGGCATCCACCCCCAAGTCCCTAGAAAAAGATAATGGGGGTAATTCTGTAATGAAAATTCTTTAAAATTTTTGGACCCTTGTACAAGAACTCTAAACCACCATTTTTCCCTCATCCGCCAGCAATGGGTTAGCCAAAAAACCAATAAGAAAGTACTTATGTATTGAGAGCCACTATCAATCCCAATAGTGAAACTTGGGATAGTTTAAAAACCGATGTGCATGTCTAAAAATTTTGCTTTCAAAGTTTTTTATAGGTACACCCACAATGCATTGATGGTGAGAAAACTTTTCCTTAGAGTTTTTATATTCTAATAAAACCCAAATTTCAACCCTGATTATTTCGAGCAAATCGTACCAGCTTACTCAAAGTGTTTTTAGAAATCCGGAAACACTTCATAAATCAACGCTGAATTTTCAGAGTCGCAATACTCGAGTAAAGCCACCAAAAACAAAGTAGGTTTGAGAGTTTTTGCTGACAATTTAACAAAACGTCGCAAGCCAAAGCTGATCAAAAATTTTGTTGGTCCTTACGCTAGTGCATATCACTGGGAATAAGTAAAAGGTTTTGAGAGATTATACTGGTCATATAAAGAATCGCATTTGTCAATGAATTATATTGATGAAAAAGAGTTCCAACCCAACTAATGGACAGACCCCGACATCCTCCTATCCGTACCTCTTCCCGATACTCACAGATACAACCTGAATGTCGTTATTTTCCCCCCGACACGACAGGTATTTAGAAATCCTCAAGTATCATTTTTAACTTCCCCAAATTTAATTTGCCTCAAATCAGCATGAGTTTCCATGCTACAGAGTTTATCCCCCGAAACACCCATTTTGCATAGCCAATCTTTCCCTACAAGTGGGTTAAAAGTAAATAAACCTTTAAGATGAAAATTACAGTATCAACTTATCAGTATCAAGAATTTTTTTTTTTGTTTCATTTTCTCTCCCCCTTCTGAGATTAACAGTCTAGATTGCGTGCACCGAATCTCCTTCCCGTAAACACCTTTCTTGTAAATCCTCCTAAAAAAAGAGATCACATGAAAACAGACGACGACAAAAATTTTTTTTTTTTTCACGTAATCTCAATTTTGATTCGTTGTTCATTTTTTTGAGTTTTTAAGGTACTATAGAAAACCTTTTAGCAAAAACGTTTCGTTACTAAGCTTTCATTTCCCAAATTTTTACTATGTATCTTAAAAGTTTCCTGGGACTTTGACGATAGAACACCCAACCGTAACCCCACTCAATTTTTTATTTGTTTGTAATTTGGGACGACATACGTTACGTCGCCGAGCCTCAGTAGTATAACCCTTACCAGTCTCATAGTAGAAAAAAGTTTACCAAAACCCCGTCCGTTTTACTCAACGACCAACCTCTTTAGCCGGGCTGTGCTACTGACACTATTTTCCCAAAAACCCACTCGGGGGACTGCCACCGCAGTCTTTGACGAGTGTAACCAAGGGAAAAAGGTAACGGCTGCGGGTTCTCTCCACATAACACATTTTACGTAAAAACCTCGTATTTTTCTACCCTAAACCACTACGAAACCCCCAGAAATTTGGGTTATTGATGCAGGTGGGGATGGTTATTGAGCGGTGGTGGGGGGGTTGATTGATCAGGGGGTGGGGGTGGTTGAGGATGCAGGGGGGGTGGTGGTTGTGTGATGAGGTGGTGGTGGGGGTTGAGTGAATGCAGGGGTGGGATGGTTGATGTGAGCGGTGGGTGGTGCGATGTGATGCGGTGGTGGGTCGAGGATCGGTGGGGGGTGGTCGATGTGATGCAGGTGGGGGGGTCGATGTGAGCAGGTGGTGGTGGTCGATGTGATGCAGGGTGGGGCGATGATGCAGGGGGTGGGGGTGGCAGTGATCAGGTGGGTGGGGGGTCGATGGAGCAAAGGGGGGTGGCGTGTGTGCAGGGGTTGGTGCGATGTGATCAGGTGGTGGTGGTGGTCATTGAGCAGGTGGTGGTGGTGTTGATGGAGCAGGGGTGGTGATGGGGTTTGGGTTTTAAAAGTGGGGAAAGCAACGGTTTTTTTGTAGTGAAGGGGTAATGGGGTTCGTCTCCTTCCTTACCCCCCTCCTTTTTCTTCCCTGTTTCTGTCTCCTTCACCTTTTCTCTCTCCTCCTCCTCCTCCCCTCAATTTTTGTTAAATTTCAACTCAACTTTATATTGTTTTTAAAAATTTTGTCCATTCTTTTACCTTTTCCCTTTTACCCTCCTTCCTCTTCCTACCCTTTTCTTCTCCTCCTCATCTTCTTCCTCCTTCTCTTCTTCCTACTCTTCTTCTTCCCCCTTCTCTTCTTCCTACTCTTCTTTCTTCCTCCTTCTCTTCTCCCTACTCTTTCTTCCTCCTTCTTCTCTTCTTCCTACTCTTCTTCTTCCTCCTCTTCTTCCTACTCTTCTTCTTCCTCCTCCTCTTCTTCCTACTCTTCTCTTCCTCCTCCTCTTCTTCCTACTCTTCTTCTTCCTCCTCCTCCTCTTCTTCTACTCTTCTTCTTCCTCCTCCTCCTCTTCTTCCTACTCTTCTTCTTCCTCCTCCTCTTCTTCCTACTCTTCTTCTTCCTCCTCCTCTTCTTCCTCCTCCTCTTCTTCTTCCTATTCCTCTTCTTCTTCCTCCTCCTCTTCTTCCTCCTCCTCTTCTTCTTCATCCTCCTCCTCTTCTTCTTCCTCCTCCTCCTCCTCCTCTTCTTCTTCCTCCTCCTCCTCCTCCTCTCTTCTTCCTACTCCCCTTCTTCTTCCTCCTCCTCTTCTTCTTCCTTCTCCTCCTCTTCTTCTTCCTCCTCCTCCTCTTCTTCTTCTTCCTACTCCTCTTCTTCCTACTCCCCTTCTTCTTCCTCCTCTTCTTCTTCCTCCTCTTCTTCTTCCTCCTCTTCTTCTTCCTACTCCTCTTCTTCTTCTTCTTCCTACTCCTCTTCTTCCTCTTCCTCGTCTTCTTCCTCCTCTTCTTCTTCCTCCTCTTCTTCCCCCTCCTCCCTCTTCTTCCTCCTCCTCCTCTTCTCCTACTCCCTTCTTCTTCCTCCTCTTCTTCTTCCTCCTCCTCCTCTTCCTCTTCTTCCTCCTCTTCTTCCCCCTCCTGCTCTTCTTCCCCCTCCTCCTCTTGTTCCCCCTCCTCCTCTCCTCCTCCCTCCTCTTCTTCCTCCTCCTCCTCTTCTTCCTACTCCCTTTCTCCTCCTCTTTCTTCCCCCTCCTGCTCTTCTTCCCCCTCCTCCTCTTCCTCCTCCTCCTCTTCTTCCCCCTCCTCCTCTTCTTTCCCCCTCCTCCTCTCTTCCTCCTCCTCCTCCTCTCTTCCTACTCCCTTCCTCCTCCTCTTCTTCCCCCTCCTGCTGTTCTTCCCCCCTCCTCCTCTTCTTCCTCCTCCTCCTCCCCCTCCCCCTCCTCTTCTTTCCCCCTCCTCCTCTTCTTCCCCCTCCTCCTCTTCTTCCTCCTGCTGCTGTTGACCTTGAGACTGTTGTCAGACGCCAGTCTTCTCACCACTGCCCACCAAAACCTTCACTATCTACAAACATTACCGTAATGTATCGTTTCACATTTAACGCTCAGATTTCAATTTCGCTGCTAGTTTAGCAAAAACAAAGGGAATTTATATAAGCTCCAGTATCATACAGTGATGAGGACGGTACTGAACGAAGACAAAATCAGCAATGAAAGTAGAGGAAATTATAGGTCAATTTCTCGGGGAAGCTACAAAAATCAAGTGAGAATGTGTCCGTTAAAAATCCGGTAATGGACAAGTATAAAAAAAACAGCGTTAATTAAATTCTTTCTAATGACATTATTATTTAGCGCTATCTCACAGGAGCAAATATTTCGAGACGAGATAAGTGTAAGTGATTCACAGCTGGGAGAGAGAAACTTAGGGAATTACGATAAGTGGCACTTGGGAGAGCAGAGGCCAGTGATGATAGATGGTGGGGGGGGGGGAGTGAACATGAGAGTAAAGGAACACACAGTAGGCCTATTGCATCATGCTAGGCAGGTTAGTAAGTTTATTTAGGCACAGGTACACATAAGTACAATGATCATACATAGCGTAAATTACCCAGGATAACCCACAAAAGTCAAGGTGACTTATTTCCATTAGGGTCCTTAATTTTTTCTACTGGGATCAACCCACTTTGAACACACCCACTCATGCACCAGTCCAATTTACAGCATACTTATAACTGCCCAGGTTTTTGTCCCAGTGAACACCTGGGATTTTGTTCCACCCTTCTATAACTCGCTCTAAATACAATTTCTGATATTCCTTAAATTTCCCCAAAAAAATTCACATTTTTAAAACTATTATTTCGGGGGTGTGGCTGACCACTCACCTTAAACCTCTCCACTTGTGCGTCTCAATATTTAGTCACTTCTGCTTCGACTAAAAGCCTACTGTGAGGCGAAAATTTTAATACAGTTCTAACTTTTTCCACATTGCCATCTTCCCCCGCTGTAACTCTTTCTATTTTGATATTTTAAACCCAAAATTTCTACTTCCCTTTTCCTTTTTCCCCTTTTAACTTGGTAATCCCTTACTAATTTAAAACCTTTTCATTTAAAAATTCCGCTCTTCCGCTGATCTTCGTAATAAACTTGTTAATACAGGGATCAATTCCCTTTTTTTCTCTGTATATTTTCCAGCTCATTTATGCCATTAAATATGGAGACCAAACTGAAAACCAAAATTAAAGGGTTTTTTTCCCGGGGAATTTTAAAAAAAATTGAGAAAATAATGATATAACGACTTTTATTATAATGTTAGTAACGATAATGGCTGAAACCACTACGTACATTACTAATACTGGGAGGGTTTTAAACCGACAGGAAATAAAATCGGGGACCTATATACAAACATTTTCTTAATCTACTATTTCTTCAGATCTGTGAAAATGGGGGAAAAATTTAAAAATCAACAATGCTTGCTCCTCCCTTAATGACGTGTCTGACCTCATAGGTCAAGGCATTGGTTTTTTAAGCCGGGGAGATTGGACCTGCCCCATAGGCCCGTGGGCCCTTTGCAGTGTTCCTTCTTTCTTTGTTTTTTTTGTGCCTACTTTTAACAGTTCTTTACTAAGTCAACTAACATCCACTTTTCCTATTTACCCATCGCCGAAAAACCTGGATATCAAACTCCAAAACCCTTTGTTTATGACCCAAAGTGCATATTTTAAACGTACGGGCTAAAAACGAATAAAATTTTTAAAAAATAAAAAAATACTGCCTTTCAAAATAACAGTCAACAAGATGACAATAAGTGGATAAAGGTTCAAAAACCCCGAAATTTGATAAATTAAACACACCCAAACTTTGTTTTTTTATTGGGGGAAAGATCACAGTAAACAGGTGATAACAAAAATGAAAAAACAACTACGGGAAAAAACAGTGAACACTGCCAATGCTATAATAGTACAAAAAGTATTGTGGGACGTTTTTTTTCCCAGATCCCGGGAGGTGTTTGACCTGTACCCCCAAAAAAGGTAGGGCTAGGGGAAAAGTGGGGAAAGTAAGATAGGAAATGAAGATAATCAAAAGAGGATAATGAAGTAAAAAGAGAGGAAATGAAATAGAAAGAGAAAAGAGGATAGTCAATGCAGAAAAAGGTTGGGTGCAGGATATAAATCTTTCACCCACGAGGCTTAAGGGTGATGTAACCCGCTCGCACCCGGTTAAAAAAAAACCCTTTAAACACTAAACAGGAATTAAAGCAACTTTAGGCATATAAATCCCCCTGTGGGGGGAAATCTAGATGAGAGTGTTCAAAAAGCATCTGCAAATACTTCCTTTCTCATGCCTGGGGGATGATGGTGAAGATGATGGGAAGATATGGTGAAGATGAGAATCCCGAAAATGGACAAAGTTCCAATTCCTTGGGCCAGGACCCCCCTCCTCACTTTTCCCCTTAAAAAAAAGTGAAGGAGGTAGGGGTTTTTACGTTTTTTGCTGTGGCAATATGTAGTTGGTAGACGGGGTACGAGGAAAACCCCGCCCTGTGCCAATGCCCACAGGGTTTTAAAGCTTCGTATAAATTTATATAACACTGTGATATATTTTAAGCGATCTGGGTTTTAAAAGGGGACGTCATTTTCCCACATAAAGTTCAGCAAAAGATCTAAGAAAACAACAGTTGGGGACTGGTAAAAAAATTCGGATGAAAAAAGAAAACATTAGGTTTTAAATCTGTTTTGGTTAAAAATTTGCTTAGGTGGTTTCTTTAATTTTATTACTTAGGTAGGGTTTGCTAGGATAGTTTAAGCAAACACACCCTTAAGCTAACTTCACTGAACCCACATTTTTTTCCCCCCAATTTAAGCCTAGTCGAGTAAAAACGACAGCCACCGAATCAAAACAGGGGAAAAAGATAAAACCCGTGTGGGGAATTTTAAAAGCTGTAGGAGAAATTTTGTAAATTCTGGAACTGTGCGAGAGAAGCATTTTAAGTAGCAGTGAGATCTCCAGAACAATGTCTGCTTTATCCACTGAACTCTCACAATCACGCATGAAGTTTAATGAAGAGACTCCCAATCAGTGAAAAGGACCTGTTTTAAACACAATACTGCAAGGCTGGATTGTCCTACAAAAAATGTCGCCCACAAAATGCCCTTAAATTATTTCCCAAGTTTTAGATAGATTCTAACCAACCTCGCCTCCTCCTGACCATCCCCAAGCGTAACATCTCAATATACTTTCGAAAATTGCACGCGTCTTGTTTTCTTTTCTTTTAAGGGCTGCGATGGCTCAAGTCGTATGAGACCTGTGTTGTCGTTGCTTTTAAAGGCTGAGACGACTCATGCCGTATGAGCCCTGTGTTGTTATCGTTGCATTTTAAGGGCTGCGACAGCTCGTACTGTATGAGCCCTGTTGTTGCTTTGTAAAGGCTGAGACGGCTCATGCCGTATGAGGCCTGTGTTGTCATTGCTTTTTCAAAGGGCTGCGACGGTTAATGTTGTATGAACCCTGTGTAGTTGTCGTTGCTCTTAAGGGCTGCGACATCTCATACTGTATGAGCCCTTTTTTTTTTTTAACAAGTCGGCCGTCTCCCACCGAGGCAGGGTGACCCAAACAGAAAGAAAATCCCCAAAAAGAAAATACTTTCATCATCATCAACACTTTCACCTCACTCACACATAATCACTGTTTTTGCAGAGGTGCTCAGAATACAACAGTTTAGAAGTATATACGTATAAAGATACACAACATATCCCTCCAAACTGAAAATATCTCAAACCCCTCCTTTAGAGTGCAGGCATTGTACTTTCCATTTCGGACTCAAGTCCGGCTATATAAAAATAACCGGTTTCCCTGAATCCCTTCACTAAATATTACCCTGCTCACACTTCAACAGCTCGTCAGGTCACAAATACCATTTGTCTCTATCCACTCCTATCTAACATGCTCACGCACGCTTGCTGGAAGTCCAAGCCCCTCGCACACAACACCTCCTTTACCCCCTCCCTCCAACCTTTTCGAGGACGACCCTTACCCCGCCTTCCTTCTCCTACAGATTTATACGCTCTCCGTGTCATTCTACTTTGATTCATTCTCTCTAAATGACCAAACCACCTCAACAGCCTCTCTTCAGCCCTCTAACTAATACTTTTATTAATTCCACACCTTCTCCTAATTTCCACACTCCGAATTTCCTGCATAATATTTACACCACACATTGCCCTTAGACAGGACATCTCCACTGCCTCCAACCGTCTCCTCGCTGCAGCATTTACAACCCAAGCCTCACACCCATATAAGAGTGTTGGTACCACTATACTTTCATACATTCCCTTCTTTGCCTCCATAGATAACGTTTTTTTGTCTCCACATATACCTCAATGCACCACTCACCTTTTTTCCTTCATCAGTTCTATGATTAACCTCATCCTTCATAATTCCATCCGCTGACACGTCAACTCCCAAATATCTGAAAACATTCACTTCTTCCACACTCCTCCTCTCTAGTTTGATATCCAATTTTTCTTTATCTAAAATCATTTGATACCCTCATCACCTTACCCTCATCTACCTTTACACACTCTCCCATACTCGTCCACAAACCTTTGCAATTTCTCTCTAGAATCTCCCATAAGCACAGTATCATCAGCAAAAAGTAACTGTGTCAATTCCCATTTTGTATTTGATTCCCCATAATTTAATCCCACCCCTCTCCCGAACACCCTAGCATTTACTTCTTTTACAACCCCATCTATAAATATATTAAACAACCATGGTGACATTACACATCCCTGTCTAAGACCTACTTTTACTGGGAAATAGTCTCCCTCTCTTCTACACACTCTAACCTGAGCCTCACTATCCTCATAAAAACTGCTTTTTTAAAGGCTGAGACGGCTTATGTCGTATGAGGCCTGTGTTATCATTGCTTTTTTAATGGCTGCGGCGGCTCATGCTGTATGAGCCCTGTGTTGTTGCTTTTTAAAGGCTGCGATGGCTCATGCTGTATGAGCCCTGTGTTGTTGCTTTTTAAAGGCTGCGATGGCTCATGCTGTATGAGCTCTGTGTTGTTGTCGTTGCTTTTAAGGGCTGCGACAGCTCATGCCGCAAGAGCCCTATATATTTTATTTCACACCAGCAGCATCTTGTAGTCGTCTTCTGATGGACACAACAAATCCACGTAGTATTGAATTCACGAACGGATCCTACTTTTTTATCAAATTTTTAATGTATTATGCCAACAAATCTATATATCGATCAAATGGCCCCGTCGACAAATGAATTAACAATTAGCAAATGAATGAGAGAAAATCGACATCCTGCTCTAACCGCCGCCCTCCAGGGTAGGATTCCTATGACTTCTACTACAGGATTCACACGCAGGAGTCCTACGAACTCTACTGCTGTTAAAGGATTCACAGACAGGATTCCCATGGATCCTACTACAGGATTCACACGCAAGATTCCCACGAATCCTACAGAATTCACACGGAGGATTCCCATGCAGAATCCTTCAAGCAAGGAGAGTGTGTGAGTGGAGGGCGAAGAGTACCACTGCATCTTTAAATTCACTCCTCCTCCTCCTCCTCCTCCTCTCCTGCAGCTCCTCTTCTTCTGCATCCTCTTCCTCTTCCACTTTTATCTACTCTTCATTGTTTACTTATTCCCCCACCCCTCTCTTTCTCCTTTTCCTCCTCTTCTTCGTCTCATCCTCCTCGTCCTCTTCTTATTCCTCCTCCTCGCCCTCTCCTTCCTCCTGCTGCTCCTCTATTGATTGTAGCAGAGGTAAGACTGCTGCCTCAGAACTAATTGTGGCCACTAGCTTACTCTGTCTCGTGACACCTGGCAGAACTAATTGTGGCCACTAGCTTACTCTGTCTCGTGACACCTGGCAGAACTAATTGTGGCCACTAGCTTACTCTGTCTCGTGACACCTGGCAGAACTAATTGTGGCCACTAGCTTACTCTGTCTCGTGACACCTGGCCGAGGATTGTCTAGTTTACTAGGGCTGAATGATTGTGCGAGTGTCTGAATGATTGTGCGAGTGTCTGAATGATTGTGCGAGTGTCTGATTGATTGTGCGAGTGTCTGAATGATTGTTCGAGTGTCTGAATGATTGTGCGAGTGTCTGAATGATTGTGCGAGTGTCTGAATGATTGTGCGAGTGTCTGAATGATTGTGCGAGTGTCTGAATGATTGTGCGAGTGTCTGAATGATTGTGCGAGTGTCTGAATGATTGTGCGAGTGTCTGATTGATTGTGCGAGTGTCTGATTGATTGTGCGAGTGTCTGAATGATTGTGCGAGTGTCTGATTGATTGTGCGAGTGTCTGAATGATTGTGCGAGTGTCTGAATGATTGTGCGAGTGTCTGAATGATTGTGCGAGTGTCTGAATGATTGTGCGAGTGTCTGAATGATTGTGCGAGTGTCTGAATGATTGTGCGAGTGTCTGAATGATTGTGCGAGTGTCTGATTGATTGTGCGAGTGTCTGAATGATTGTGCGAGTGTCTGATTGATTGTGCGAGTGTCTGAATGATTGTGCGAGTGTCTGAATGATTGTGCGAGTGTCTGATTGATTGTGCGAGTGTCTGATTGATTGTGCGAGTGTCTGAATGATTGTGCGAGTGTCTGAATGATTGTGCGAGTGTCTGAATGATTGTGCGAGTGTCTGAATGATTGTGCGAGTGTCTGAATGATTGTGCGAGTGTCTGAATGATTGTGCGAGTGTCTGAATGATTGTGCGAGTGTCTGAATGATTGTGCGAGTGTCTGAATGATTGTGCGAGTGTCTGAATGTTTGAACGAGTATGTGAATTTTTGGAGGACCGAATGATTTGAAGTGTGAATGATTGGACAAGTCTGTGAGTGACTGGACGAGTAAAGTTGAAAGGGAATCGAAGACCAATACAAAGGGTTTCGTTTGTGTGTATAAGATATTAGAGGAACTGACAAGACCAATTAATGTAACTGGAGTCAGCTTGGTGATAATGTAACTGGAGTCAGCTTGGTGATAATGTAACTGGAGTCAGCTTGGTGATAATGTAACTGGAGTTAGCTTGGTGATAATGTAAATGGAGTCAGCTTGGTGATAATGTAACTGGAGTCAGCTTGGTGATAATGTAACTGGAGTCAGCTTGGTGATAATGTAACTGGAGTCAGCTTGGTGATAATGTAACTGGAGTTAGCTTGGTGATAATGTAACTGGAGTCAGCTTGGTGATAATGTAACTGGAGTCAGCTTGGTGATAATGTAACTGGAGTTAGCTTGGTGATAATGTAAATGGAGTCAGCTTGGTGATAATGTAACTGGAGTCAGCTTGGTGATAATGTAACTGGAGTCAGCTTGGTGATAATGTAACTGGAGTTAGCTTGGTGATAATGTAACTGGAGTCAGCTTGGTGATAATGTAACTGGAGTCAGCTTGGTGATAATGTAACTGGAGTTAGCTTGGTGATAATGTAAATGGAGTCAGCTTGGTGATAATGTAACTGGAATCAGCTTGGTGATAATGTAACTGGAGTCAGCTTGGTGATAATGTAACTGGAGTCAGCTTGGTGATAATGTAACTGGAGTTAGCTTGGTGATAATGTAAATGGAGTCAGCTTGGTGATAATGTAACTGGAGTCAGCTTGGTGATAATGTAACTGGAGTCAGCTTGGTGATAATGTAACTGGAGTCAGCTTAATGATAATGTAACTTAGGCATGTTACGTTCATCAGTGTTCCAGCACCTTTCAAGGCAGGTGAAATTGCCGACCTAGAAAATGTACAGAGAACTTTCACGGCGCGCATAACGGAGATAAAACACCTCAATTATTGGGAGCGCTTGAGGTTCCTAAACCTGTATTCCCTGGAACGCAGGAGGGAGAGATACATGATTATATACACCTGGAAAATCCTAGAGGGACTAGTACCGAACTTGCACACGAAAATCACTCACTACGAAAGCAAAAGACTTGGCAGACGATGCACCATCCCCCCAATGAAAAGCAGGGGTGTCACTAGCACGTTAAGAGACCATACAATAAGTGTCAGGGGCCCGAGACTGTTCAACTGCCTCCCAGCACACATAAGGGGGATTACCAACAGACCCCTGGCAGTCTTCAAGCTGGCACTGGACAAGCACCTAAAGTCAGTTCCTGATCAGCCGGGCTGTGGCTCGTACGTTGGTTTGCGTGCAGCCAGCAGCAACAGCCTGGTTGATCAGGCTCTGATCCACCAGGAGGCCTGGTCACAGACCGGGCCGCGGGGGCGTTGACCCCCGGAACTCTCTCCAGGTAATCCAGGTAATCTCCAGGTCAACGCCCCCGCGGCCCAGTTTATGTATATTCTCTGGCGACCTGGCATAGCTCCCCGAGCGAAACAACGTTAAGTAGTAAAAGTGTCTGTGTGACTTGCAGTTCATCGTGAAGGTATTTTGCCACATACTGTCACAAGGAACGCAAGAGTTTACCTAAATGAGGAGAAATCAGAAAACGTATCTGTTGTAAATGTTGTCAGCACTGGGGTCAGTTTTGTGGCCCCTGGTGTTGTCAACACTGGGGTCAGTGTTGTGGCCCCTGGAGTTGTCAGCACTGGAGTCAGTGTTGTGGCCCCTGGTGTTGTCAACACTGGGGTCAGTGTTGTGGCCCCTGGTGTTGTCAACACTGGGGTCAGTTTTGTGGCCCCTGGTGTTGTCAACACTGGGGTCAGTGTTGTGGCCCCTGGAGTTGTCAGCACTGGAGTCAGTGTTGTGGCCCCTGGAGTTGTCAGCACTGGAGTCAGTGTGGTTCCTGGTGTTGTCAGCACTGGGGTCAGTGTTGTGGCCCCTGGAGTTGTCAGCACTGGAGTCAGTGTGGTTCCTGGTGTTGTCAGCACTGGGGTCAGTGTTGTGGCCCCTAGTGTTGTCAACACTGGGTCAGTGTTGTGGCCCCTGGAGTTGTCAGCACTGGAGTCAGTGTGGTTCCTGGTGTTGTCAGCACTGGGGTCAGTGTTGTGGCCCCTAGTGTTGTCAACACTGGGGTCAGTGTTGTGGCCCCTGGAGTTGTCAGCACTGGAGTCAGTGTGGTTCCTGGTGTTGTCAGCACTGGGGTCAGTGTTGTGGCCCCTAGTGTTGTCAACACTGGGGTCAGTGTTGTGGTTCCTGGTGTTGTCAGCACTGGGGTCAGTGTTGTGGCCCCTAGTGTTGTCAACACTGGGGTCAGTGTTGTGGTCCCTGGTGTTGTCCACACTGGGGTCAGTGTTGAGGGCCCTGGTGTTGTCAACACTGGGGTCAGTGTCGAGGGCCCTGGTGTTGTCAACACTGGGGTCAGTGCTGTGGTCCCTGGCGTTGTCAACACTGGAGTCAGTGTTGTGGTCCCTGGCGTTGTCAACACTGGGGCCAGTGTTGTGGTCCCTGGCGTTGTCAACACTGGGGTCAGTGTCGAAGGCCCTGGTGTTGTCAACACTGGGGTCACTGCTGTGGTCCCTGGCGTTGTCAACACTGGAGTCAGTGTTGTGGTCCCTGGCGTTGTCAACACTGGGGCCAGTGTTGTGGTCCCTGGCGTTGTCAACACTGGGGTCAGTGTCGAAGGCCTGGTGTTGTCAACACTGGTGTTGTCAAAACTCTACGTCAATAACATCAACAATAACACACAAATAACCTGCATATAGGAGAAATAAACTTTCAACGACATTTCGGTCCTACTTGTTCCATTGACTGTCTACTGGACCAAGTCGGACCGAAACGTGGTGGTAAGCTGCTCTCTCCCATGTGCGGGTTATTTGTGTATTCTTCCAGTCACGGTAATCTGCCATTTTCATTCTTTAACAACAGTAAATCTTCCGATGCCAAAGCATAGCCGTCAGATATCGTATTTTCCGGCATATAAGACGCGCTTTTCCACCCACAAGACGTCTAGGAAAAATCATCCTGCGTCTTATATGCTGAAGGTCCGGGTTAAGGGTAACCTCTGGGTTACGCTTTAGCAGTTGTTTACTAACGTCACGTTACAACGGCTCATGAAATATAGCCCTATATGCTCGTGCGCCTTATATGCCGAAAAACACATTATTCTCCTCTGAAGAGGACACCATGGAGGCCTCACTGGGCTGGGGAGTGAAGCCTTCTCGTGTTATGAGGAAAACAAAGATGAAACACTGGAGGGTGAGAAATAAGAATGAGCTCAGGCGACTAATTATATCGAATGAGAATTAAATTAAATCGAATGAAAAAAGTAACAGGAACAGCAACAACAGCAGTGGTAGCAGTGGTAGCAGCAGTGGTAGCAGCAGTGGTAGCAGTGGTAGCAGTGGTAGCAGCAGTGGTAGCAGCAGTGGTAGCAGTGGTAGCAGTGGTGGCAGCAGTGGTAGCAGTGGTAGCAGTGGTAGCAGCAGTGGTAGCAGTGGTAGCAGTGGTAGCAGTGGTAGCACAGTGGTAGCAGCAGTGGTAGCAGTGGTGCAGTGGTGGCAGCAGTGGTACGTGGTAGCAGTGGTAGCAGCATGTGGTAGCAGTGGTAGCAGTGATAGCAGCAGTGGTAGCAGTGGTAGCAGTGGTAGCAGCAGTGGTAGCAGTGGTAGCAGTGGTAGCAGTGGTAGCAGCAGTGGTAGCAGTGGTAGCAGCAGTGGTAGCAGTGGTAGCAGTGGTAGCAGCAGTGGTAGCAGCAGTGGTAGCAGTGGTAGCAGTGGTAGCAGTGTTAGTAGTGTAGCAGCAGTGGTAGCAGTGGTAGCAGCAGTGGTAGCAGTGGTAGCAGTGGTAGCAGCAGTGATAGCAGTGGTAGCAGTGGTAGGAGCAGTGGTAGCAGTGGTAGCAGTGGTAGCAGCAGTGGTAGCATTGGTAGCAGCAGTGGTAGCAGTGGTAGCAGCAGTGGTAGCAGTGGTAGCAGCAGTGGTAGCAGTGGTAGCAGTGGTGGCAGCAGTGGTAGCAGTGGTAGCAGTGGTAGCAGCAGTGGTAGCAGTGGTAGCAGTGGTAGCAGTGGTAGCAGCAGTGTAGCAGCAGTGGTAGCAGTGGTAGCAGTGGTGGCAGCAGTGGGTAGCAGTGTGTAGCAGTGGTAGCAGTGGTAGCAGCAGTGGTAGCAGTGGTAGCAGTGGTAGCAGTGGTAGCAGTGGTAGCAGCAGTGGTAGCAGTGGTAGCAGTGGTAGCAGCAGTGGTAGCAGTGGTAGCAGTGGTAGCAGTGGTAGCTGCAGTGGTAGCAGTGGTAGCAGTGGTAAGCAGCAGTGTAGCAGTGGTAGCAGTGGTAGCAGCAGTGGTAGCAGCAGTGGTAGCAGTGGTAGCAGTGGTAGCAGTGTTAGTAGTGGTAGCAGCAGTGGTAGCAGTGTAGCAGTGGTAGCAGCAGTGGTAGCAGTGGTAGCAGTGGTAGCAGCAGTGATAGCAGTGGTAGCAGTGGTAGCAGCAGTGGTAGCAGTGGTAGCAGTGGTAGCAGTGGTAGCAGCAGTGGTAGCAGTGGTAGCAGCAGTGTAGCAGTGGTAGCAGTGTAGCAGTTGTAACAGTGGTAGCAGTGGTGGCAGCAGTGGTAGCAGTGGTAGCAGTGGTAGCAGTGGTAGCAGCAGTGGTAGCAGTGGTGGCAGCAGTGGTAGCAGTGGTAGCAGTGGTAGCAGTGGTAGCAGCAGTGGTAGCAGTGGTGGCAGCAGTGGTAGCAGTGTAGCAGTGGTAGCAGTGGTAGAGCAGTGGTAGCAGTGGTAGCAGTGGGTAGCAGTGGTAGCAGCAGTGGTAGCAGTGGTAGCAGTGGTAGCAGCAGTGGTAGCAGTGGTAGCAGTGGTAGCAGTGGTATCAGCAGTGGTAGCAGTGGTAGCAGTGGTAGCAGCAGTGGTAGCAGTGGTAGCAGTGGTAGCAGCAGTGGTAGCAGCAGTGGTAGCAGTGGTAGCAGTGGTAGCAGTGTTAGTAGTGGTAGCAGCAGTGGTAGCAGTGGTAGCAGTGGTAGCAGCAGTGGTAGCAGTGGTAGCAGTGGTAGCAGCAGTGATAGCAGTGGTAGCAGCAGTGGTAGCAGTGGTAGCAGTGGTAGCAGTGGTTAGCAGCAGTGGTAACAGTGGTAGCAGCAGTGGTAGCATGTGGTAGCAGTGGTAGCAGTTGTAGCAGTGGTAGCAGTGGTAGCAATGGTAGCAGTGGTAGCAGTGGCAGCAGTGGTAGCAGTGGCAGCAGTGACAGAAGTGGTAACAGTGGTAGCAGTGGTAGCAGTGGTAGCAGCAGTGGTAGCAGTGGTAGCAGCAGCAGCAGCAGCAGTGGTAGCAGTGGTAGCAGCAGTGGTAGCAGTGGTAGCAGCAGTGGTAGCAGTGGTAGCAGCAGTTGTAGAAGCAGCAGCAGCAGTGGTAGAAGTGGTAGCAGCAGTGGTAGCAGTGGTATCAGCAGTGGTAGCAGTGGTAGCAGCAGCAGCGGGCAGTGGTAGCAGTGGTAGCAGTGGTACCAGCAGTGGTAGCAGTGGTAGCAGCAGTGGTAGCAGTGGTAGCAGCAGCAGCAGCAGTGGTAGCAGTGGTAGCAGCAGTTGTAGCAGTGGTAGCAGCAGTGGTAGCAGTGGTAGCAGTGGTAGCAATGGTAGCAGCAGTGGTAGCAGTGGTAGCAGTGGTAGCAGCAGTGGTAGCAGTGGTAGCAGTGATAGCAGTGGTAGCAGTGGTAGCAGCAGTGGTAGCAGTGGTAGCAGTGGTAGCAGTTGTAGCAGTGGTAGCAGCATTGGTATCAGTGGTAGCAGTGGTAGCAGTGGTAGCAGCAGTGGTAGCAGTGGTAGCAGTGGTAGCAGCAGTGGTAGCAGTGGTAGCAATGGTAGCAGCAGTGGTAGCAGTGGTAGCAGTGGTAGCAGCAGTGGTAGCAGCAGTGGTAGCAGTGGTAGCAGCAGTGGTAACAGTGGTAGCAGCAGTGGTAGCAGCAGTGGTAGCAGCAGTGGTAGCAGCAGTGGTAGCAGTGGTAGCAGCAGTGGTAGCAGTGGTAGCAGTGGTAGCAGTGGTAGCAGCAGTGGTAGCAGTGGTAGCAGCAGTGGTAGCAGTGGTAGCAGTGGTAGCAGCAGTTGTAGCAGCAGTGGTAGCAGTGGTAGCAGTGGTAGCAGTGTTAGTAGTGGTAGCAGCAGTGGTAGCAGTGGTAGCAGCAGTGGTAGCAGTGGTAGCAGTGGTAGCAGCAGTGATAGCAGTGGTAGCAGTGGTAGAAGCAGTGGTAGCAGTGGTAGCAGTGGTAGCAGCAGTGGTAGCATTGGTAGCAGCAGTGGTAGCAGTGGTAGCAGCAGTGGTAGCATTGGTAGCAGCAGTGGTAGCAGTGGTAGCAGTGGTGGCAGCAGTGGTAGCAGTGGTAGCAGTGGTAGCAGCAGTGGTAGCAGTGGTAGCAGTGGTAGCAGTGGTAGCAGCAGTGGTAGCAGCAG
>NC_069406.1:42779244-42816744 GCF_026875155.1 Cherax quadricarinatus | reverse complement strand
CCTCCGTCACATCACACTGCTGTACTTAACCTCCGTCACATCACACTGCTGTAGTTAACCTCCGTCACATCACACTGCTGTAGTTAACCTCCGTCACATCACACTGCTGTAGTTAACCTCCGTCACATCACACTGCTGTAGTTAACCTCCGTCATACCACTGCATGGACTGCAAAAAGGCCTTCGACACAGTTCCTCACAAGAGGTTACTGCAAAAGCTAGAGGATCAGGCACACATAACAGGAAAGGCACTGCAATGGATCAGAGAATACCTGACAGGGAGGCAACAACGAGTCATGGTACGTGACGAGGTGTCAGAGTGGGCGCTTGTGACAAGCGGGGTTCCACAGGGGTCAGTCCTAGGACCTGTGCTGTTCTTGGTATATGTGAACGACATAACGGAAGGGATAGACTCAGAAGTGTCCTTGTTTGCAGATGATGTGAAGTTAATGAGAAGAATCAAATCGGATGAGGATCAGGCAGGACTACAAAGAGACCTGGACAGGCTACAAGCCTGGTCCAGAAACTGGCTCCTTGAGTTTAACCCTGCCAAAAAGCAAAGTCATGAAGATTGGGAAGGGCAAAGAAGGGCCGCAGAACACAATATAGTTTAGATGGCCAAAGACTGCAAACCTCACTCAAGGAAAAAGATCTGGGGGTGAGTATAACACCGAGCATATCTCCTGAGGCGCACATAAATCAGATAACTGCTGCAGCATACGGGCGCCTGGCAAACCTACGGATAGCGTTCCGATACCTCAATAAGGAGTCGTTCAAGACACTGTATACCATTTACGTCAGGCCCATACTGGAGTATGCAGCACCAGTTTGGAATCCACAACTAGTCAAGCACGTCAAGAAATTAGAGAAAGTGCAAAGGTTTGCAACAAGACTAGTCCCAGAGCTACGGGGATTGTCGTACGAAGAAAGGTTGAGGGAAATCGGCCTGACGACACTGGAGGCCAGGAGGGTCAGGGGAGACATGATAACGACATATAAAATACTGCGCAGAATAGACACGGTGGACAAAGACAGGATGTTCCAGAGATGGGACACATACACAAGAGGTCACAATTGGAAGTTGAAGACTCAGATGAATCAAAGGGATGTTAGGAAGTATTTCTTCAGTCATAGAGTAGTCAAGTCGTGGAATAGTCTAGAAAGTGAAGTAGTGGAGGCGGGAACCATACATAGTTTTAAGGCGAGGTATGATAAAGCTCATGGAGCAGGGAGAGAGAGGACCTAGTAGCAATCAGTGAAGAGGCGGGGCCAGGAGCTATGACTCGACCCCTGCAACCACAAATAGGTGAGTACAAAATAGGTGAGTTCTGCTGTAGTTAACCTCCGTCACATCACACTGCTGTAGTTAACCTCCGTCACATCACACTGCTGTATCTTCTGCTTCTATCAACTTTTCTGTACTTGACTGAAGAAGCCTACTGTGTAGGCGAAACGTTTCATAATAAAGATACCTAACTGTTGCATATGTGTCTTACCTAACAACCTGTCGGTATTTTATACCATTTTAATGTTCAACCCTTGGGTATCTTTATTGAGGAAACGTTTCACCACACAGTGGCTTCATCAGTCCATACAAAGGAGAATGGTGAAGAACAGGAGGAGTTTGAGGTAATCAGTCCCTCAGCCTTGAGTCGATGTAGTCAGTCCATCAATTTTGAAAAGAATACAGCATATGTGTGAAGAAGTAGCTTATATACTGTAGGCAGGAGAGGTACAGCAGTCGTAGGTGGTAACACATTTGTCCAGTGTGGAAGTAGGTGGTGACCAAGGGTTAGGCAACTGAAGAATTCCCTGTATTAAGATCCCAAGATGTTGGTAATGTCAGACAGGATTGTAGATGAATGGTTCAGAGAACCATACATAGCTTTAAGATGAGGTATAATAAAGCTCATGGAGCAGGGAGAGAGGGGACCTAGTAGCACTCAGTGAAAAGGCGGGGCCAGGAGCTGAGTATCGACCCCTACAACCACAATTAGGTGAGTACACATACACGCGCACACACACACACATACACACACACACACACACACACACACACACACACACACACACACCACACACACACATACACACACACACACACACACACACACACACACACACACACACACACACATACACACACACACACACACACACACACATACACACACACACACATACACACACACACACACACACACACACACACACACACACACACACACATACACACACACACACACACACACATACACACACACACACACATACACACACACACACACACATACACACACACACACACACACACACACACACACACACACACACACACACACACACACACACACACACACACACACACACACACACATCAGATGCTCTGAAAAATGCTGCTTTCTGATTTTTGCCATCAGTAATATAGCATAATGTGATGTGACGGAGGTTAACTACAGCAGTGTGATGTGACGGAGGTTAACTACAGCAGTGTGATGTGACGGAGGTTAACTACAGCAGTGTGATGTGACGGAGGTTAAACTACAGCAGTGTGATGTGACGGAGGTTAACTACAGCAGTGTGATGTGACGGAGGTTAACTACAGCAGTGTGGTATGACGGAGGTAAACTACAGCAGTGTGATGTGACGGAGGTTAACTACAGCAGTGTGATGTGACGGAGGTTAACTACAGCAGTGTGATGTGACGGAGGTTAACTACAGCAGTGTGATGTGACGGAGGTTAACTACAGCAGTGTGATGTGACGGAGGTTAACTACAGCAGTGTGATGTGACGGAGGTTAACTACAGCAGTGTGATGTGACGGAGGTTAACTACAGCAGTGTGGTATGACGGAGGTAAACTACAGCAGTGTGATGTGACGGAGGTTAACTACAGCAGTGTGATGTGACGGAGGTTAACTACAGCAGTGTGGTATGACGGAGGTTAACTACAGCAGTGTGATGTGACGGAGGTTAACTACAGCAGTGTGATGTGACGGAGGTTAACTACAGCAGTGTGATGTGACGGAGGTTAACTACAGCAGTGTGATGTGACGGAGGTTAACTACAGCAGTGTGATGTGACGGAGGTTAACTACAGCAGTGTGATGTGACGGAGGTTAACTACAGCAGTGTGGTATGACGGAGGTTAACTACAGCAGTGTGATGTGACGGAGGTTAACTACAGCAGTGTGATGTGACGGAGGTTAACTACAGCAGTGTTATGTGACGGAGGTTAACTACAGCAGTGTGATGTGACGGAGGTTAACTACAGCAGTGTGATGTGACGGAGGTTAACTACAGCAGAACTCACCTATTTTGTACTCACCTATTTGTGGTTGCAGGGGTCGAGTCATAGCTCCTGGCCCCGCCTCTTCACTGATTGCTACTAGGTCCTCTCTCTCCCTGCTCCATGAGCTTTATCATACCTCGCCTTAAAACTATGTATGGTTCCCGCCTCCACTACTTCACTTTCTAGACTATTCCACGACTTGACTACTCTATGACTGAAGAAATACTTCCTAACATCCCTTTGATTCATCTGAGTCTTCAACTTCCAATTGTGACCTCTTGTGTATGTGTCCCATCTCTGGAACATCCTGTCTTTGTCCACCGTGTCTATTCTGCGCAGTATTTTATATGTCGTTATCATGTCTCCCCTGACCCTCCTGTACCTAACAATCTGTCGGTATTTTGTACCATTTTGGTGTTCATTCTGTCAGACACTGCAACACAAGGGTATCTTGGTACAGACCATCAATCTTCTGCTTCTATCAACTTTTCTGTACTCGACTGAAGAAGCCTACTGTGTAGGCGAAACGTTTCGAAATAAAGATACCTAACTGTTGCATATGTGTCTTACCTAACAAGCAGAAGATACTTGAAGACGATGTAATCAGTCCATCACCCTTAAAGTTTTGAGGTGGTCAGTCCCTCAGTCTGGAGAAGAGCATTGTTCCATAGTATGAAACAATATGGAGAAGAAGTGACAGGATGGAGCCTTTTTATAGCGCCGAGAGGTGAGACGTAGGCCACTAGGAGAGGTAAGAACTCAGATGTTGAAAGGTCAGGTCCCTCTCAAATCCAGCCCCTCTCACTAGTGGAAGTTGTTGAAGTTGATTGCAGGTCTGTACCAAGATACCCTCGTGTTGCAGTGTCTGACAGATTGAACATTAAAATGGTATAAAATACCGACAGGTTGTTAGGTAAGACACATATGCAACAGTTAGGTATCTTTATTATGAAACGTTTCGCCTACACAGTAGGCTTCTTCAGTCAAGTACAGAAAAGTTGATAGAAGCAGAAGATACTTGAAGACGATGTAATCAGTCCATCACCCTTAAAGTTTTGAGGTGGTCAGTCCCTCAGTCTGGAGAAGAGCATTGTTCCATAGTATGAAACAATATGGAGAAGAAGTGACAGGATGGAGCCTTTTTATAGCGCCGAGAGGTGAGACGTAGGCCACTAGGAGAGGTAAGAACTCAGATGTTGAAAGGTCAGGTCCCTCTCAAATCCAGCCCCTCTCACTAGTGGAAGTTGTTGAAGTTGATTGCAGGTCTGTACCAAGATACCCTTGTGTTGCAGTGTCTGACAGATTGAACATTAAAATGGTATAAAATACCATTTCTGTACTTGACTGAAGAAGCCTACTGTGTAGGCGAAACGTTTCATAATAAAGATACCTAACTGTTGCATATGTGTCTTACCTAACAACCTGTCGGTATTTTATACCATTTTAATGTTCAATCTGTCAGACACTGCAACACAAGGGTATCTTGGTACAGACCTGCAATCAACTTCAACAACTTCCACTAGTGAGAGGGGCTGGATTTGAGAGGGACCTGACCTTTCAACATCTGAGTTCTTACCTCTCCTAGTGGCCTACGTCTCACCTCTCGGCGCTATAAAAAGGCTCCATCCTGTCACTTCTTCTCCATATTGTTTCATACTATGGAACAATGCTCTTCTCCAGACTGAGGGACTGACCACCTCAAAACTTTAAGGGTGATGGACTGATTACATCGTCTTCAAGTATCTTCTGCTTCTATCAACTTTTCTGTACTTGACTGAAGAAGCCTACTGTGTAGGCGAAACGTTTCATAATAAAGATACCTAACTGTTGCATATGTGTCTTACCTAATACCCAAGGGTTGCACATGTGTCTAATTTATCAACCTAATTACCTGGTCCTTGACTATTGTTTTCCTTCTGATGTGACTATAACAACTTTGGGTCGGATATGGTTTTGATGTTATAACATTCTCGTATTGCCTCTGGGCCTCTCTCATCATTCATTTGTATTCATTTCTTGCTCTCCAGCTCAACTCCCTGTTTTCCTGGGTTCTTTACCGTTTATACTTTATCAATGCTCTAGGACATCTGTCTTTGATCTTTCCACAACTCAGGGTATGCCATGGGCACTGGTCTCCCCATTCTTTCTGTTGCCCCTTGGTACGAACTTCTCTGTTTCTCTTAATTTTCTGGCCACATACTTCATCTCACTGTCTGTTTTTCCCTCTGGTTCTCTTTCCCACTGCACCTCATACAAGGACTGCCTCATGCCTGTGTAGTCATCACTTTTGAAGTGTGTGTGTGTGTGTACGTGTGGTGTGTTAGATTGGTTTAGTTAATGGAGTTTACAGTCCATTTACTAGACGAGAGTCATTAAGGCTTCATGTCACTTGCTTACCACTTGCCAAGAATACTTTGTTCTTTAAAACAGTGTTTTAAGTGAAGTCGAAGTGCTGAGATGGACACAAAATTGACTTCTCTGGGTCATCCTGTTCGGGAATTTATATTATGTGTAATAATTGCACTTATGTGTACTTAAATAAACTTACAAGAGTACAGAGATGGAGGTGGCCGTCCTACAGTAGGTGTACGGTGTAAGTTTATTTAGGTACAGGTAGACATTATACTTGCATAAATTATCATACGTAGTAATATATATGTCAATTACCCACCAACATAACTCAAAATAAGATCCAGACAAAGTGATGTATCTAGACTGATATTCTTGAGTACAAGTTTGGCAGCACACACTGTGCAGCACACAGTGTGCAACACACAGTGTGCAACATACAGTGTGCAACATACAGTGTGCAACACACAGTGTGCAGCATACAGTGTGCAACATACAGTGTGCAGCACACAGTGTGCAACATACAGTGTGCAACACACAGTGTGCAGCATACAGTGTGCAACATACAGTGTGCAACACACAGTGTGCAGCACACAGTGTGCAACATACAGTGTGCAACACACAGTGTGCAGCACACAGTGTGCAACATACAGTGTGCAACATACAGTGTGCAGCACACAGCGTGCAGCACACAGTGTGCAACACGCAGTGTGCAACATACAGTGTGCAACACACAGTGTGCAACACACAGTGTGCAACATACAGTGTGCAGCACACAGTGTGCAGCACACAGTGTGCAACATACAGTGTGCAACATACAGTGTGCAACACACTGTGCAACATAGTGTGCAACATACAGTGTGCAGCACACAGTGTGCAGCACACAGTGTGCAACATCCAGTGTGCAACATACAGTGTGCAACATACAGTGTGCAGCACACAGCGTGCAGCACACAGTGTGCAACATACAGTGTGCAGCACACAGCGTGCAGCACACAGTGTGCAACATACAGTGTGCAACACACAGTGTGCAACACACAGTGTGCAACACAGTGTGCAACATACAGTGTGCAGCACACAGTGTGCAGCACACAGTGTGCAGCACACAGTGTGCAACATACAGTGTGCAACATACAGTGTGCAACATACAGTGTGCAGCACACAGCGTGCAGCACACAGTGTGCAACATACAGTGTGCAACACACAGTGTGCAACACACAGTGTGCAACATACAGTGTGCAGCACACAGTGTGCAGCACACAGTGTGCAGCACACAGTGTGCAACATACAGTGTGCAGAACACAGTGTGCAGCACACAGTGTGCAGCACACAGTGTGCAACATATAGTGTGCAGCACACAGTGTGCAGCATACAGTGTGCAACATACAGTGTGCAACATACAGTGTGCAACATACAGTGTGCAGAACACAGTGTGCAACACACAGTGTGCAGCACACAGTGTGCAACATACAGTGTGCAGCATACAGTGTGCAACATATAGTGTGCAGCACACAGTGTGCAACACACAGTGCGCAACATACAGTGTGCAACACACAGTGTGCAACATACAGTGTGCAACATACAGTGTGCAACACACAGTGTGCAACATACAGTGTGCAGCACACAGTGTGCAACACACAGTGTGCAACATACAGTGTGCAACATACAGTGTCCAACATACAGTGTGCAGCACACAGTGTGCAACACACAGTGTGCAACATACACTGTGCAGCACACAGTGTGCAACACACAGTGTGCAACATACAGTGTACAACATACAGTGTGCAACATACAGTGTGCAACACACAGTGTGCAGCACACAGTGTGCAACATACAGTGTGCAACATGCAGTGTGCAACACACAGTGTGCAGCACACAGTGTGCAACATAGTGTCCAACATACAGTGTGCAACAGTGTGCAGCACACAGTGTGTAACATACAGTGTGCAGCACACAGTGTGCAACATACAGTGTGCAACATACAGTGTGCAACACACAACGTGCAACATACAATGTGCAGCACACAGTGTGCAACATACAGTGTGCAACATACAGTGTGCAACATACAGTGTGCAGCACACAGTGTGCAACACACAGTGTACAACATACAGTGTGCAACATACAGTGTGCAACATACAGTGTGCAACACACAGTGTGCAACATACAGTGTGCAACATACAGTGTGCAACATACAGTGTGCAGTACACAGTGTGCAACACACAGTGTACAACATACAGTGTGCAACATACAGTGTGCAACATACAGTGTGCAACACAGTGTGCAGCACACAGTGTGCAACATACAGTGTGCAACATACAGTGTGCAACATACAGTGTGCAACACACAGTGTGCAGCACACAGTGTGCAACATACAGTGTGCAACATACAGTGTGCAACATACAGTGTGCAACACACAGTGTGCAGCACACAGCGTGCAACATACAGTGTGCAGCACACAGTGTGCAACATACCGTGTGCAACATACAGTGTGCAGCATACAATGTGCAGCACACAGTGTGCAACATACAGTGTGCAGCACACAGTGTGCAACATACCGTGTGCAACATACAGTGTGTAACATACAGTGTGCAACATACAGTGTGCAACATACAGTGTGCAGCATACAATGTGCAGCACACAGTGTGCAGCACACAGTGTGCAACATACAGTGTGCAACATACAGTGTGCAACATACAGTGTGCAACATACAGTGTGCAACACACAGTGTGCAACACACAGTGTGCAACACACAGTGTGCAACATACAGTGTGCAACATACAGTGTGCAACATACAGTGTGCAACATACAGTGTGCAACATACATTGTGCAACATACAGTGTGCAACATACACTGTGCAACATACAGTGTGCAACATACAGTGTGCAACATACAGTGTGCAACATACAGTGTGCAACATACAGTGTGCAGCACACAGTGTGCAACATACAGTGTGCAACACAGTGTGCAACATACAGTGTGCAACATAGTGTGCAGCACACAGTGTGCAACATACAGTGTGCAACATACAGTGTGCAACACACAGTGTGCAACATACAGTGTGCAACATACAGTGTGCAACATACAGCGTGCAACATACAGTGTGCAACATACAGTGTGCAACATACAGTGTGCAGCACACTGTGCAACACACAGTGTGCAACATACAGTGTGCAACATACAGTGTGCAACACGCAGTGTGCAACATACAGTGTGCAACACACAGTGTGCAACATACAGTGTGCAACATACAGTGTGCAACATACAGTGTGCAACATACAGTGTGCAACATACAGTGTGCAGCACACAGTGTGCAACATACAGTGTGCAACATACAGTGTGCAACATACAGTGTGCAGCACACAGTGTGCAACATACAGTGTGCAACACAGTGTGCAACATACAGTGTGCAACATACAGTGTGCAGCACACAGTGTGCAACATACGGTGTGCAACACAGTGTGCAACATACAGTGTGCAACATACAGTGTGCAGCACACAGTGTGCAACATACGGTGTGCAACATACAGTGTACAACATACAGTGTGCACATCTGAGAAAGTAAATACAGGTGTAGTAGTGTAAGTACTTTGAGGGGCGAGTATAAAGTTGGTGGTGGTAGGTGATAACACTGATGGCGCAGGACCTGCACGAGGGTTGCCAAGTTACCAGAGACGGGCGGAGGCTGAGGGAGGGAGGGAGGTAAGTGGGATGGAGGGAAGAGGGAGGGCGGGAAGAGGGAGGGAGAGAGAAAGAGAGAGAGAAAAGCTGCAGTTATCACAGAGCGTGCGAGGGGAGAGCATCCTAACACAGCAGCCGAGATGCAGCATCCTCCCCCACACTGTTTATCTCTCGTCTCCTGAGCTTCTCACTAGTGTTTCAATCATCACATCAAAATGATAACGAAATAAATCATGATAAACAAATTACGATGTGAAAATACGATTTGTAAATACATTGAGAGAAACAATGATAATGTAAATGGATGTATGTGAGGTTGGTTTAGTGATGCGAAATATGAAGCATTGATGAGTACGTTGAATGATGACTAGTGGTGGAATATTGAAGGTAAGTAGAGTGTTAGTGGTGGGTTGATGGTGGTGGTGGGTTGATGGTGGTGGTGGGTTGATGGTGGTGGTGGGTTGATGGTGGTGGTGGTGGGTGGGTTGATGGTGGTGGTGGTGGTGGTGGGTTGATGGTGGTGGTGGTGGGTTGATGGTGGTAGTGGTGGTGGGTTGATGGTGGTAGTGGTGGTGGAGGGTTGATGGTGGTAGTGGTGGTGGTGGGTTGATGGTGGTGGTGGTGGTGGGTTGATGGTGGTAGTGGTGGTGGTGGTGGGTTGATGGTGGTGGTGGGGGGTTTGATGGTGGTGGTGGGTTGATGGTGGTAGTGGTGGTGGGTTGATGGTGGTATGGTGGTGGTGGTGGGTTGATGGTGGTGGTGGTGGTGGGTTGATGGTGGTGGTGGTGGTGTTGGGTTGATGGTGGTAGTGGTGGTGGTGGGTTGATGGTGGTGGTGGGTTGATGGTGGTAGGGGTTTGGTGGTGGGTTGATGGTGGTGGTGGGTTGATGGTGGTAGTGGTGGTTGGTGGGTTGATGGGTGGTGGTGGTGGTGGTGGGTTGATGGTGGTGGTGGGTTGATGGTGGTAGTGGTGGTGGTGGGTTGATTGTGGTAGTGGTGGTGGTGGGTTGATGGTGGTAGTGGTGGTGGTGGTTGATTGTGGTAGTGGTGGTGGTGGGTTGATTGTGGTAGTGGTGGTGGTGGGTTGATGGTGGTAGTGGTTGTGGTGGGTTGATTGTGGTAGTGGTGGTGGTGGGTTGATGTTGGTAGTGGTGGGTGGTGGGTTGATGGTGGTAGTGGTGGTGGTGGGTTGATGGTGGTAGTGGTGGTGGTGGGTTGATGGTGGTGGTGGGTTGGATGGTGGTAGTGATGGTGGTGTGTTGATAGTGGTAGTGGTGGTGGGTGGTGGTGGGTTGATGGTGGTGGTGGGTTGATGGTGGTAGTGGTGGGTGGTGGGGGTTGATGATGGTGGTGGTGGTGGTGGTGGGTTGTGATGGTGGTAGTGGGGTGGTGGTGGGTTGATGGTGGTAGTGGTGGTGGGATGATGGTGGTAGTGGTGGTGGGATGATGGTGGTAGTGGTGGTGGTGGTGGGTTGATGGTGGTGGTGTGTTGATGGTGGTGGTGGGTTGATGGTGGTAGTGATGGGGTGGTTGATAGTGGTAGTGGTGGTGGTGGTGGGTTTATGGTGGTGGTGGGTGATGGTGGTAGTGGTGGTGGTGGGTTGATGGTGGTAAGTGGTGGTGGGTTGATGGTGGTAGTGGTGGTGGTGGGTTGATGGTGGTGGTGGGTTGATGGTGGTAGTGATGGTGGTGGTTGATGATGGTAGTGGTGGTGGTGGTGGGTTGATGGTGGTAGGGTGGTTGTAGGGTTGATGGTGGTAGTGGTGGTGGGTTGATGGTGGTAGTGGTGGTGGTGGAGGGTTGATGGTGGTGGTTGTGGTGGGTGATGGTGGTAGTGTGTGGTGGTGGTGGTGGGTTGATGGTGGTGTAGTGGTGGTGGGATGATGGTGGTAGTGGTGGTTTGGTGGTGGTGGGTTGATGGTGGTGGTGGTGGTGGGTTGATGGTGGTAGTGGTGGTGGTGGTGGGTTGATGGTGGTAGTGGGTGGTGGGTTGATGGTGGTAGTGGTGGTGGTGGGTTAGATCGGTGTGGTGGTGGGTGATGGTGGTAGTGGTGGTGGTGGTGGGTTGATGGTGCTAGTGGTGGTGGTGGTGGGATGATGGTGGTAGTGGTGGTGGGTTGATGGTGGTGGTGGGTTGATGGTGGTAGTGGTGGTGGTGGGTTGATGGTGGTAGTGGTGGTGGAGGGTTGATGGTGGTAGTGGTGGTGGTGGGTTGATGGTGGTAGTGGTGGTGGTATTGGGTTGATTGGTGGTAGTGGTAGTGGTGGGTTGATGGTGGTAGTGGTGGTGGTGGGTTGATGGTGGTAGTGGTGGTGGTGGGTTTAAAGGTGGTAGTGGGGGTTTGGTGGGTTGATGGTGGTATGGTGGTGGTGGGTTGATGGTGGTTAGTGGTGGTGGGTTGATGGTGGTAGTGGTGGTGTGGGTTGATGGTGGTAGTGGTGGTGGTGGGTTGATGGTGGGGTGGTGAGTTGATGGTGGTAGTGGTGGTGGTGGGTTGATGGTGGTGGTGGTGGGTGTGGGATCGTAGTGGTGGTGGTGGGTTGTTGGTGGTAGTGGTTGGTGGGTTGATTGGTGGTAGGGTGGTGGTGGTGGGTTGATGGTGGTAGTGGTGGTGGTGGGTTAAAGGTGGTGGGTTGATGGTGGTATGGTGGTGGTGGGTTTGATGGTTGTGGTGGTGGGTTGATGGTGGTAGTGTTGGAGGTGGGTTGATGGTGGTGGTGGTGGGTTGATGGTGGTGGTGGTGGGTTGGTGGTGGTAGTGGTGGGTTGATGGTGGTAGTGTGGTGGTGGTGGGTTCGATGGTGGTAGTGGTGGTGGTGGGTGATGGTGGTAGTGGTGGTGGTGGGTTGATGGTGGTGGTGTGGGTTGATGGTGGTGGTGCTGGGTTATGGTGGTATTGGTGGTGGTGGGTTGATGGTGGTAGTTGGTGGTGGTGGGTTGATGGTGGTAGTGGTGGTGGTGGATTGATTCTGGTAGTGGTGGTGGGTTGATGGTAGTGGTGTGGTGGGTTGATGGTGGTAGTGGTGGTGGTGGGTTGATGGTGGTGGTGGTGGTGGGTTGATGGTAGGGGTTTGATGGTGGGTTGATGGTGTAGTGGTTGTGGTGGGTTGATGTGGTAGTGGTGGTGGTGGGTTGATGGTGGTAGTGGTGGTGGTGGGTTGATGTTGGTGGTGGTGGGTTGATGGTGGTGGTGGTGTTGGGTTGATGGTGGTGATGGTGAGTTGATAGTGGTAGTGGTGGTGGGTTGATGGTGGTGGTGGTGGGTTGATGGTGGTAAGGGTGGGTTGATGGTGGTAATGGGTGGTGGGTTGATGGTGGTGAGTTGATGGTGGTGGGTTGATGGTGGTGGTGGTGGGTTGATGGTGTAGTGGTGGTGGTGGGTTGATGGTGGTGGTGGTGGGTTGATGGTGGTGGTGGTGGGTTGATGGTGGTAGTGGTGGTGGTGGGTTGATGGTGGTAGTGGTGGTGGTGGGTTGATGGTGGTAGTGGTGGTGGTGGGTTGATGGTGGTAGTGGTGGTGGTGGGTTGATGGTGGTAGTTGTGGTGTGGGTTGATGGTGGTGGTGGTGGGTTGATGGTGGTAGTGGTGGTGGTGGGTATGATTGTGGTAGTGGTGGTGGTGGTTGATGGTGGTAGTGGTGGTGGTGGGTTGATGGTGGTAGTGGTGGTGGTGGGTTGATGGTGGTAGTGGTGGTGGTGGGTTGATGGTGGTGGTGGGTTGATGGTGGTAGTGATGGTGGTGTGTTGATAGTGGTAGTGGTGGTGGTGGTGGTGGGTTGATGGTGGTGGTGGGTTGATGGTGGTAGTGGTGGTGGTGGTGGGTTGATGATGGTGGTGGTGGTGGTGGTGGGTTGATGGTGGTTAGTGGTGGTGGTGGTGGTTGATGGTGGTAGTGGTGGGGGGATGATGGTGGTAGTGGTGGTGGGTATGATGGTGGTAGTGGTGGTGGTGGTGGGTTGATGGTGGTGGTGTGTGTTGGATGGTGGTGGTGGTTGATGGTGGTAGTGATGGTGTGGATTGATAGTGGTAGTGGTGGTGGTGGTGGGTTTATGGTGGTGGTGGGTTGATGGTGGTAGTGGTGGTGGTGGGTTGATGGTGGTAGTGGTGGTGGGTTGATGGTGGTAGTGGTGGTGGTGGGTTGATGGTGGTGGTGGGTTGATGGTGGTAGTGATGGTGGTGGGTTGATGATGGTAGTTGGTGGTGGTGGTGGGTTGATGGTGGTAGTGTGGTGGTGGTGGGTTGATGGTGGTAGTGGTGGTGGTGTTAGATGGTGGTTGTGGTGGTGGTGGTGGGTTGATGGTGGTGGTGGTGGTGGGTTGATGGTGGTAGTGGTGGTGGTGGTGGTGGTTGATGGTGGTAGTGGTGGTGGGATGATGGGGTAGTGGTGGTGGTGGTGGTTGATGGTGGTGGTGGCGGTGGGTTGATGGTGGTAGTGGTGGTGGTTGATGGTGGTAGTGGTGGTGGGTTGATGGTGGTAGTGGTGGTGGTGGGTTGATGGTGGTGGTGGTGGTGGGTTGATGGTGGTTAGTGGTGGTGGTGGTGGGTTGATGGTGGTAGTGGTGTGGTTGATGGTGGTGGTGGGTTGATGGTGGTAGTGGTGGTGGTGGGTTGATGGTGTAGTGGTGGTGGAGGGTTGATGGTGGTAGTGGTGGTGGTGGGTTGATGGTGGTAGTGGTGGTGGTATTGGGTTGATGGTGGTAGTGGTTGTGGTGGGTTGATGGTGGTAGTGGTGGTGGTGGGTTGATGGTGGTAGTGGTGGTGGTGGGTTGATGGTGGTTAGTGGTGGTGGTGGGTTGATGGTGGTAGTGGTGGTGGTGGTTGATGGTGGTAGTGGTGGTGGTGGGTTGATGGTGGTAGGGTGGTGGTGGGTTGATGGTGGTTAGTGGTGGTTTGGTGGGTGATGGTGGTGGTGGTGAGTTGATGGTGGTTAGTGGTGGTGGTGGGTTGATGGTGGTGGTGGTGGGTTGATGGTCGTAGTGGTGGTGGTGGGTTGATGGTGGTAGTGGTGGTGGTATTGGGTGATGGTGGTAGTGGTTGTGGTGGGTTGATGGTGGTAGTGGTGGGGTGGGTTGATGGTGGTAGTGGTGGTGGTGGGTTGATGGTGGTAGTGGTGGTGGTGGGTTGATGGTGGTAGTGGTGGTGGTGGGTTGATGGTGGTAGTGGTGGTGGGTTGATGGTGGTAGTGGTGGTGGTGGGTTGATGGTGGTAGTGGTGGTGGTGGGTTGATGGTGGTGGTGGTGAGTTGATGGTGGTAGTGGTGGTGGTGGGTTGATGGTGGTGGTGGTGGGTTGATGGTCGTAGTGGGTGGTGGTGGGTTGATGGTGGTAGTGGTGGTGGGTTGATGGGGGTTTGTGGTGGTGGTGGTGGTGGTGGTGGGTTGATGGTGGTAGTGGTGGTGGTGGGTTGATGGTGGTGGGTTGATGGTGGTAGTGGTTGGTGGTGGGTTGATGGTTGTGGTGGTGGGTTGATGGTGGTAGTGTTGGTGGTGGGTTGATGGTGGTGGTGGTGGGTTGATGGTGGTGGTGGTGGGTTGGTGGTGGTAGTGGTGGTGGTGGGTTGATGGTGGTAGTGTTGGTGGTGGTGGGTTGAGGTGGTAGTGGTGGTGGTGGGTTGATGGTGGTAGTGGTGGTGGTGGGTTGATGGTTGGTGGTGGTGGTGATGGTGGTGGTGGTGGGTTAGTGGTGGTAGTGGTGGTGGTGGGTTGATGGTGGTAGTGGTGGTGGTGGGTTGATCTTGGTAGTGTGGTGGGTTGATGGTAGTGGTGGTGGTGGTTGATGGTGTAGTGGTGGTGGGGTTGATGGTGGTGGTGTGGTGGGTTGATGGTAGTGGTAATGGTGGTGATGGGGTAGTGGTGGTGGTGGGTGATGGTGGTAGGGTGGTGTGGTTGATGGTGTAGTGGTTGTGGTGGGTTGATGGTGGTGTTGGTGGGTTGATGGTGGTGGTGGTGTTTGGGTTGATAGTGGTGATGGTGGTTGATAGTGGTAGTGGTGGTGGGTTGTGGTGGTGAGTTGATGGTGGTGGGTTGATGTGGTATGTGGTGGGTTGATGTGGTGAGTGATGGTGGTGGGTTGATGGTGGTGGTGGTTGGTTGATGGTGGTAGTGGTGGTGGTGGGTTGATGGTGGTGGTGTGGGTTGATGGTGGTAGTGGTGGTGGTGGGTGATGGTGGTAGTGGTGGTGGTGGGTTGATGGTGGTAGAAAGTGGTGGGTTGATGGTGGTAGTAGTGGTGGGTTGAGGGTTTGGTAGTAGTGGTGGGTTGATGGGGTAGTAGTGGTTGGGTACTGTGGTGGGTTGATGGTGGTACTAGTGGTGGGTTGATGGTGGTAGTAGTGGTGGGTTGATGGTGGTAGTAGTGGTGGGTTGATGGTGGTACTAGTTGTGGGTTGATGGTGGTACTAGTGGTGGGTTGATGGTGGTACTAGTGGTGGGTTGATGGTGGTAGTAGTGGTGGGTTGATGGTGGTAGTAGTGGTGGGTTGATGGTGGTACTAGTTGTGGGTTGATGGTGGTACTAGTGGTGGGTTGATGGTGTGATGTTATTTCTGTACCCACAGCATGGGGGACAAATCTTACACCTCCGGGTGTGTGTGTGTGTGTGTGTGTGTGTGTACTCACCTAGTTATACTCACCTAGTTGTGGTTCCAGGGGTCGATTCACAGCTCCTGGGCCCGCCTCTTCTTTGACCGCCACTAGGTCACTCCCTCCCCGTTCCATGAGCTTTATCATACATCTTATTGCTATGTATGGATCCTGCCTCCACTACATCACTCTTCAGATTATTTCACTTCCTGACAACTGTATGACTGAAGAAATACTTCCTAACATCCCTGTGATTCACCTCAGTCTTCTACTTCCAATTGTGTCCCCTGGTTGCTGTGTCATATCTGCCTGTCTGTCTGTCTGTCTGTCTGTCTGTCTGTCTGTCTGTCTGTCTGTCTGTCTGTCTCTCTCTCTCTCTCTCTCTCTCTCTCTCTCTCTCTCTCTCTCTCTCTCTCTCTCTCTCTCTCTCTCTCTCTCTCTCTCTCTCTCTCTCTTTTCACACTCTCTCTCTCGCTCTCTCTCTCTCTCTTTACATAGGGTTTGACAAGGTTAGGTTAAGGATCCCTAGCCTAATTGACAAGCTATATACAAGTTAAGGATTCCTAACTTTATTGACAAGGTAAGAGCTGTTACCTACATCAGCTCATTTAAAAGCATTTTTATTGTTATGAAACACAAGTATTTTTATTGTTATGAGACATACAAGTAGGGAACAGGATGAAGTTGGAGCCATCTGTGGGCCAGCATTTTCATCTGATCATCTGACTTTATCTCGTTGACATCATTATGCTGTACGAATGTGTTCCATACTCGAGTCATCCTGGGTATGTATGATCTCAGATGGAGTGAAGTTCTGGAGAAGGGTACAGCCAGAATGAAGTTGCTGCTTTCTGCCCGTCTTGTAGTATAGAAGCTTGCGTCTCGCTGTCCTCGAAGTGGATCTAAGTGTGGTACTTTGACAATATTGGCCTTGTACATAACGGTAAGGCCACCCACATCCCTCCTGTGTTGAAGGCTCTGCTGAAATAACAGATCTATCCAGGATGGGTCCAGGCGAGAGATGAGGCGTCTTGCTCTGTTCTCTACTCTGTCAAGCAGTCGCAGATGAGAGGGGGGGGGGGCAGGTAAACCAAGAAAGTGGAGCATACTCAAGGTGTGAGCGTACTTGTGCCTCATACAGAATCTTGCAACCCCTACTGTCAAGCAGGGCGAAGTGTTGTAAGCTTTCTGGTTGCCTTCTTTGCAAGATTTACAACGTGGTTCTTCATGGTCAGTTTGGAGTCAAATTTCACCCCAAGGATATCAACTTCTTCCCCAGGTGCCAACACCCTCCCATTCATACCTACTACTGCACCTGCATTACGATCATGGTGCCTAGAGGCTATCATCATTTGTGTTTCTCAGGTGCAAATGTTACTTGCCATCTGTTTCCCCAAGCTGATATAGCTCTTAGCTGGTGATTTATGTAGCTTAGAACAGCTGGTATTTCTTTTCTTGGATAAGTGAATGTCAGTGTACAGTCGTCTGCATATGCATGGGATTCTGGAATGAGATGAAGAAGGTCACTGAAGTAGACATTCCATAACAATGGTCCCAGCACGCTTCCTTGTATAACACTTGCCCCAATAGGATGTCTTGCTGATTCTGTTCCACTGAGAACTACCCTTTGAGATCTACCATGAAGGTAATCACTGAGGGGACATAGCGTAGAGCCTGCAATTCCCAGTGCTTGCAGTTTTGCTAAGAGGCCCTGGTGCCACACCCAGTCGAAAGCACCAGCAATGTCCAGTGCTACCACACAACTGACTTTGGATTCATCCAGTGACTGGTGCTATTTAATGGAGAGGTTTAATAACAGATCAGCAGCAGAGTAACCTTTCCTGAAACCATATTGACGGTCATAAAGTAGTGAGTGGTAGTCAAAAAACTCCATCATTTGTCTTGAGATTATTGTCTCAAGGATCTTGCCAGTGATTGACAGGAGTGACACTGGTCTGTAGTTGCTGATTTCTGCTCTGCTCTTCTTTTTGTAAACAGGGACTACATTTGCCTCTTTCCACAGAGAGGGCCATTTACACTGTACTAGGCAGTGCTGAAAGATGAGAGTTAGAGGTGCTGCTAGCTGGTCTGCACATCTCAGCAATCTTGGGCTCAACTTGTCAAGCGATTTAAGAAGGAAATGCACCTCCTCCTGCCTTATTGTCACCACTGACAGTTTTGACACAGTTCTTGCAGCTAGCCAAGGAGGGTCCCTTGCTGGATCAGGAACTTACATTTTGGTAGCAAAGTGTTCGCCCAAGAGGTCCGCTTTCTCTTGACTACTCTCTCTCCTGTCTCACTTCTGTTACCTTGTCCATAGAACTCCAGTAGGTTTGTGATACAGGATTTTCGTTCCTTGAAGCCGTGCTGATTGTCATGTAGGAGTCCATACCGTTCTAAGTGCTCCAGCACTGTGTGTGTGTGTGTGTGTGTGTGTGTGTGTGTGTGTGTGTGTGTGTGTGTGTGTGTGTGTGTGTGTGTGTGTGTGTGTGTGTGTGATGTTGCAAGGGGTCACATGTCACTTCTTACAATTATAAAGTTATTTAACGTAATAAAACAAGCTTGTGTGTCACCCAGCTTATCGTAAAAGCTTACTGGATGAACCAGCTTAATTTTCCTCGTGTGTGTGGTTTATGTAACTTAAAATAACAAGCGTTATTATTAGCCCAGTAGTTATCCTATACGCTTACTTTAATAAGCTCTAACTCCCCAGCTTGTAGGAAAGCTTGAGTGGATCACACAGCTTATTGTGTTGAAAATAGTATAAAATACCCACAAGTCCACCAGCAACAGGCTGGTTGCCCAGGTAAGCACCAGACGAGCCTGGCCCATGGCCGGGCTCCGAGAGTAGTGACACTCTCGGAACTGTTCAAAGGCATATCAAAGGTAAGGTATAAGTTGATGATTAAGACACATGTGCAACAGTTGGGTATCTTAGTGAGGAAACAGTTGTGTTGTAGAGGTCTGAGCACAGCTTACACCTCTACAACAGCGAAGCTCACACCTCTGCAACAGCGAAGCTTACACCTCTACAACAGCGAAGGTCACACCTCTACAACAGCGAAGCTTACAGCTCTACAACAGCAAAGCTTACACCTCTACAACACAACTATCATCAAAGATCTGTTAGGTTATACCAGTAAAGATCCTGGACTTGATCTTACGAGACAAACGAAGCAAATGTGATAATAATTATGGACGAGGTAGATTATAGTGGGAAAATGAACATGTTATTAGAAGACCGGGGGAACTTACGTGCCTCTTAAATACTGTCCAAGGTGAGGTGGTGAGGCATCCCAGTGTTGAAGCTGTGTATGAAGACTCGTCGAGGAGCTGGCGTTGTAGTGTTCTTTGTAATGCACAGTAGCAGAAGTGAAGGTGTTTGTGCTGTCTGGAACCTAATTAGGTGATTACTCTAACAGCTAATCTCTGTTGGGGAAAAAGAGGCTTAGGGTGAGTTATTGTAGTGGATCCCCAAGCACAGATACTGTCAGGTATGTATAGATCACAGACTACCACAGATACTGTCAGGTAGGTATAGATCACAGACTACCACAGATACTGTCAGGTAGGTATAGATCACAGACTACCACAGATACTGTCAGGTAGGTATAGATCACAGACTACCACAGATACTGTCAGGTAGGTATAGATCACAGACTACCACAGATACTGTCAGGTAGGTATAGATCACAGACTACCACAGATACTGTCAGGTAGGTATAGATCACAGACTACCACAGATACTGTCAGGTAGGTATAGATCACAGACTACCACAGATACTGTCAGGTAGGTATAGATCACAGACTACCACATAGTAATGTGGTTTGGGTAACAGAGTCACGCATTCTTGATGACATGTCCACGGTGTTGGACGCTGTCTAATCATGCGTGTTGGACGCTGTCTTAGACATGCTTGTTGGACGCTGTCTTGGACATGCGTGTTGGACGCTGTCTTAGACATGCGTGTTGGACGCTGTCTTAGACATGCGTGTTGGACGCTGTCTTAGACATGCGTGTTGGACGCTGTCTTAGACATGCGTGTTGGACGCCAGTCTTGAATTAAGAACATCTCGTCTTGTCTATCTCTCTTTGAATATTTTATTTTCATGTTGAGTCGAGTGTATGGAACTTTATTGTCAAACATCAGTGAAGAATATTGAGTTTGTTGGCTGCCATCCAGGTAGAGCTCGTGTGGTCACCCAGCTTATTATGAAGCTTGTGTGACGTCACTCAGCTTACTGGGAAACCCATACCGCATGAGATTCAATTTAATTTCAGCATAATTCGATCACATGTCAACAGTCTGTCTCAGTCCACAGCAGGATTCGAATCTGCAAAGTCAGCATCGGAGTACACATATATACATACATAAATACACATCCAAATACACAGTGTAATAACGCCAGGTCAGGTCCTGCCAGACCCTGGCTTAGGACTCACAACTGCATGAAGCAACAGTTAACCAGATGAAAGGCCTGGTCACCCCTCAGGTCCCTACATTCAGCTCTTTGCATTATGTTGCAATTCCAAACACGAGGATGCGGGTCGCTACCATCTGTATGTTGTGTGTGTGTGTGTGTGTATGTGTGTGTGTGTGTGTGTGTGTGTGTGTGTGTGTGTGTGTGTGTGTGTGTGTGTGTGTGTGTGTGTGTGTTTGTGTGTACACTCAGATGGTATACTGCCTATCTAGGTAATAGATTTCAAAATGGAGTATGCAGCAAAATAGAAAAAGGGCCAATTAATACGTATAGAATCAATGTCAGAGCTAAAAGCATAGTCAGGATGGAAGGTGGTAAACGAATGAAGATAGTTATGTTGGCTGATAGATGGGAGGGACCCTATATATGGTCACATGACCTTATTTCTCCACATGTAAGGTCATAAACTATCGTGAAATAATAGATAAAGAACAAGGATAACAAGGAATAACAGTTGTGAACTGAGGTAACAGTCGTGAACTGAGGTAACAGTTGTGAACTGAAGCAACAGTCGTGAACTGCAGTAACAGTCGTGAACTGAGGTAACAGTCGTGAACTGAAGCAGCAGTCGTGAACTGCGGTAACAGTCGTGAACTGAGGTAACAGTCGTGAACTGAAGCAACAGTCGTGAACTGCAGTAACAGTCGTGAACTGAGGTAACAGTCGTGAACTGAAGCAGCAGTCGTGAACTGCGGTAACAGTCGTGAACTGAGGTAACAGTCGTGAACTGAAGCAACAGTCGTGAACTGCAGTAACAGTCGTGAACTGAGGTAACAGTTGTGAACTGAGGTAACAGTTGCAAACTGAGGTAACAGTCGTGAACTGAAGCAACAGTCGTGAACTGCAGTAACAGTCGTGAACTGAAGCAACAGTCGTGAACTGAGGTAACAGTCATGAACTGAGGTAACAGAATATTGCAGTTCTTCATGAGTGGAGCTGAAGATGGTAGAGAGTGGAAGATGGTGGAGAGTGGAAGATGGTGGAGAGTGGAAGATGGTAGAGAGTGGAAGATGGTAGAGAGTGGAAGATGGTAGAGAGTGGAAGATGGTAGAGAGTGGAAGATGGTAGAGAGTGGAAGATCACTAAGATGTAACAGAACGCTGTGAGTGATATCACCAGTGATAATACAACATATATTATTATTGATGAGTCATGATGGAATACCGCACACACACACATACACACACACATACACACACACACCACACACACACACACACACACACACACACACACACACACACACACACATATACACACACTCGTGGAGGAGTCACGCGGTTTGAGCTCGTGTTTTCGTGGTAATTTCTGACTGTGCCATAAGGAATAGAGTGTGGGATATAGGCGTGTGTGTGCACACATAAGAGTGCATATAATCACTTAAGCCCCGAAAAAAGGAAATATAAGTGATCACAGAAAAGAAAACGAAGGAAATAGTGACTAAGTGTTCAGTGGGGGCCGTTGGAAGGGTGAACGGTTGTCAGGCCTAAATAGTGTTGTCATAATAACGCAGTGGGGTATTTGAAGAATAAGTGCGACTCAAGACCAGGGAGATAAGAGATATGTATAGATGTGTCAGTAAATACAGTGAGTGAGTGAAAAAATTAGAAGAGCTAGAGACTATAGTGCATACAGGAAGTTAGTGGAAAAATTACCGAGAAGCATCAAACATCTTCAACTTCTGGGACAGGACAGACCCACAACGTTACTCCACTGCCAGCCGCAAGTAATATTCACCTAGTTTGAGTTGCATGGGGTCAATAGTACCTGTCTCTAGCTGGAATTGGGGGTCACTCTCCTCGAGCTATCAGAATTAGAATAAGCAGCATTTACTGGCATTTAATAGAATTTAGAGGTAGCGGCATATAGGCGAAGCCTAGTGTATTTATTTTTGAACATAATTTTAAACGCATAAGACAGTACAGTGGGAACCAAGAGTGTAGTACATACGTGGGAAATAAGGACTGTTTACATAAACATATGCACACACACTAGGTGAGAACAGGCTCTGCTGTTAGGCACTTGAATAGCTGTAGCACACACACACACACACACACACACACACACACACACACACATGCACACACACACACACACACACACACACACACACACACACACACACACACACACACATACAGACACACACACACACTAAAATCACAAGGGTTTTAAAAGAGGACAACATCAAAGCTGCTTTCATAGAAAACCTGGAAGCTTTCTACAACAGATGGGAACATAAAAGTCTGGTGAATGTATGCCCTTGTACTGGCCATGTAGTCACAAACTGTAAGGCTGGAGTGATGTCTGGAGACAGTAATGTAAAGCGGGTGCTGTCCTGGAGACAGTAAGGGTTTTGAAGCTGGAGTGCTGTCCGGGAGACAGTAATGGTGAATGGGGGTTTGCTTCCTGGGAGACGTAATGGTGAAGCTGGGGTGCTGTCCTGGGGACAGAAATGGTTGAAGGCTGGAGATACTGCCTGGGAGACAGTAATGATGAAGTGGAGATTTTGTCCAGGTAGTCGGGAAATTATAACGCAGGAAAGGAAAAATACTATAAATGCCACATAGGGGATAGGAGCCTAGTAGGGAAAAAAGTGTAGTCAAAGATAGATAAAACCAATATTGCAACTAGAAAAAACCGCAGGAAATAGCAAACAAGAGGACCCCAAATAGCAATAGGAGGTAAAATTACCAAAAACAACTGGTGGAGTTTCCTTTGTTGGTGCTAGGAGGATAGAGTAAGACAGGGAAACATGCACCAACAGGAATACAGTCCAAAAAACCCCAAGGCAAGGGAAAACCCAGCCTGGGGCAATACTATGCATTTGGTATCTGCTGGCTTTGGAAATCTGGAAAACAGATGGGACGTGCAACTATGACCACCCTAGAAAATGCATGCCCATATGACAACAGGAAAATGCAAACTCCCTTCCTGTAAGCTTTTAAACCCTGAAATGTGTACTCTTCAGTACGGAAGACTGTCTATAACTTAATTGCAGGCATACCATCAAAGGGGACAAAAGATACAAAAATCCACCCAGGGGAAAACCTGGTAGCACACCCACTCAAGAGGGAGAGGTTTTTTAGTGCAGGAAGGAAAAAAACTGCAGGAAATGCAGAAATCGTACCAAATCAGTCATTCCTGGAGTGGAACCAGTCGATGGCCTCCACTCCAAACCACAGATACAGATACTAGGGGAAAAAAAATTTCCCCCCGTACCAACAATCCACAGTCGATAACATTCTTCTTGCAAATACAGGTCTAAACCCACAACAACAACAAAATCCTTTTCATCGGGGACTGCTTGCAGAGGCAAGGCAATGTTGTGCTTTACTGAGCCCACAAAAAGGACCCACTTGGAAAATGAATAGGATCCAGGTTATACAACTATACAGATTTTTGACAGAGTGAACAGCAAAAGGGGGGGGTTGGCCTGTCATTGCAGAGTCACTTGTTTGCACAGAACTGCTTAATCCCTCAAATGACGTAGGGAAGTTTAGCAGTAAAGGTCGGAAAACCCAAAAACTAGTCATTGTGGTATCTACAAGCCTCGGATGCAACATCCAGAAATTCCCAGGAACAGCGTTAAAAATTGACACTGTTGGAAAATCTCCAGTCTGCACCAACATTTGCCCCTGGGGATTTAAACTAAGCACCTAAATGGAGGTATAGCAATAATATTGTTCCCAGTAAACACCAAGGCACTGATGAAAACTACATTTCACACGAGCTTTAAATCTCTGCACAAAATTCAATTAAACAGCAAATAATAGAGTACTAGATGGGAATACACTAAAAACCTAATTTCCCACAAAACAATGATGATCTGTAAGAAATGTCACCATATCAAAAACATATACTCAGATCCAACATAATTGAGGTTCAGAACATGTATGGAGGAGCCCAGACGACAAAATGAGACAGTCATGAGGGAGCATTCACCAAATTCAACTCCAATAACAAAAACATAGTGGGACAAGTAAACCAAGTCCTACGATATAAGCTGGGAAGAAACTAAGCAACACAGACCAAACTTATGCTAGAACAGATTAACTCGGTGGCACTCGATGTATGCAAAAGGCTTATCCTCTAAGAAAGGAGGATAGTTTGTAAAATAGAAAGAGACAGGCGCTCCCTTTACAGGCGACGGAAAAGAATAACAGAGCGGCTAAAAGAGGTCAAATATCTGAAAGCCAGGAGACACTGGTCAGAGAAATAGGCAAGCATCAAACTTAAGCTAAAAAAAATCTTAGGGTGGAATCGGGGAGAACTAAAGCTATAAAGGGAAATCGAAAGAACCAAAGTATTCTCTCTTGCCAATCAAAATCGAGACAACGCCAGTATTGGGCCCCAATTAAACAAGATGGGTCCTACACAGATGACAGAAAGGGAAAATGAGTGAGCTACTCAAGTCCCAATATGACTCAGTTTTTAGAAAGCCGCTAACCAGACCTGAGAGTCGAAGATCAAAATGAATTTTTATGGGGAGAGCCACAAAAATTTGATTAACACAAGCTTATCCGATGTTATCCTGACCCAAATGACTTCGAACAGGCGATAAATGACAGGGCCCATGCACTCTGCCCCAGGGCCAGACTCATGGAACTCGTGTTCATCAAGAACTGCAAGAAGCCCCTATCACGAGCCTTTTCCATCCTATGGAGAGGGAGCATGGACACGGGGGTCGTCCCTCAGTTACTAAAAACAACAGACATAGCCCCACTCCACAAAGGGGGCAGTTAAAGCAACAGCAAAGAACTACAGACCAATAGCACTAACATCCCATATCATAAAATCTTTGAAAGGGTCCTAAGAAGCAAGACCCACCCATCTAGAAACCCATCAGTTACACAACCAGGGCAACAGGGGTTTAGAACAGGTCGCTCCTGTCTGTCTCAGCTACTGGATCACTACGACAAGGTCCTAAATGCACTAGAAGACAAAAGAATGAGATGTAATATATACAGACTTTGCAAACCCTTCGACAAGTGTGACCATGGGGGTAATAGCGCACAAAATGCGCGCTAAAGGAAAAAACAGGAAAAGTCGGTCGATGGATCTATAATTTTCCTCACTAACAGAACACAGAGATTTAGTCGTAAACAGAGTAAAGTCCGAGGCAGCTACGGTGAAAAGCTCTGTTCCACAAGGCACAGTACTAGCTCCCATCTTGTTTCTCATCCTCATATCCGACATAGAAAAGGATGTCAGCCACGCACCGTGTCTTCCTTTGCAGATGACACCCGAATCTGCATGACAGTGTCTTCCATTGCAGACACTGCAAGCTCCAGGCGGACATCAACCAAATCTTTCAGTGGGCTGCAGAAAACAATATGAAGTTCAACGATGAGAAATTTCAATTACTCAGATATGGTAAACATGAGGAAATTAAATCTTCATCAGAGTACAAAACAAATTCTGGCCACGAAATAGGGGCGAAACACCAACGTCAAAGACCTGGGAGTGATTATGTCGGAGGATCTCACCTTAAAGGACCAAAACATTGTATCAATCGCATCTGCTAGAAAAATGACAGGAGGATAATGAGAACCTTCAAAACTAGGGAGGCCAAGCCATGATGCCCACTTTTCAGGTCACTTGTTCTATCTAGGCTGGAATATTGCTGCACTCTAACAGCCCTTTCAAGGAGGTGAAATTGCCGACCTAGAAAATTTTACAGAGAACTTTCACGGCGCGCATAACGGAGATAAAACACCTCAATTACTGGGAGCGCTTGAGGTTTCTAAACCTGATTCCCTGGAACACGGAGGGAGAGATACATGATTATATACACCTGGAAAATCCTAGAGGGACTAGTACCGAACTTGCACACGAAAATCACTCACTAGAAAGCAAAAGACTTGGCAAGACGATGAAACCATCCCCCCAATAAAAAGCAGGGTGTCACTAGCACGTTAAGAGACCATACAATAAGTGTCGGGGGCCCCGAGACTGTTCAACTGCCCCCAGCACCCCTAAGGGGGATTACCAACAGACCCCTGGCAGTCTTCAAGCAGGACGGGACAAGCACTAAAGTCAGTTCCTGATCAGCCGGGCTGTGGCTCGTATGTTGGTTTGCGTGCAGCAGCAGCAACAGCCTGGTTGATCAGGCGCTGATCCACCAGGAGGCCTGGTCACAGACCGGGCCGCGGGGCGTTGACCCCCCAAACTCTCTCCAGGTAAACTCCAGGGATACAGGATTTCACACTTCCTGTGAAGTGACCTCTAACCCTTCCTTTCCCCCCCCATCTCTCTCCCTCTCCTCTCCTCTCTCTTCACTCTCTCTCTCTCTCTCTCTCTCTTTTCTCTTCTCTCTCTCTCTCTCTCTCTCTCTCTCTCTCTCTCTCTCTCTCTCTCCCCTCTCTCCCCCTTTCATCCTCTCTCTCTTCCTCTCACTCTTTCTCTCTCTCTTCCCCTCTCTCTTCCCTCTCCCTCTCTCTTCTCCCTCTTCTTTCCTCTCTCTCTCTCTCTCTTCCTCTTCTTCTTCTCTCTCTCTCTCCTTTTCTCTCTCTTCTTTTCCTCTCCTACTCTCTCTCCCCTCTCTCTTCTCTTTTCTGTCTGTCTGTCTGTCTTCTCTCTCTCTTCTCTCTCTCTCTCTCTCCTCTCTCTTTTCTCTCTCTCTCTCTCTCCTTCTCTCTCCTCTCTCTCCTCCCCTCTCTCTCTTCCCTTGCACTCCCCCCTCCTCTTACCTTTCCTCTCTCTCACTTTCTCCCCCCTTTTCCCTTCTTTTTGCCTCCTTCTACCCTCCCCTTCTCTCTCTTTCTCCCTCTCTCTCACTCTCTCCCCCTTTTTCTTTTTCTCTTTCTCTCTCTCTTTCACTAAAAAAAAAATGGTTGGGACTCGCAGGAATCAGGGGGTCAGATGACAATGGTACTGGTAGGGAGGAATGGATGGAGGAGCAGTGGAAAAGGATAGAGCAAGAATGGGAGAGAAAATTAGGAGAGCTTTCTGAAAAAATGGAGAAAGAGCTCTCTGTGAAATGGGAAAAGAGGTTGGAGAAGGAGACGAAGAATTAGGAGGCACAAGTCGAAACTGCAGTAGCCAGGGTAAAGGTCCTAGAATTTGAGGTAAACAGGCTGAAGCAAGTCTCAGGGGTAGTGGGCCAGAGAAGACACAATACGAAGCTGAGAGGCTGAACAGGAAGGAAGGAGATATGAATTTTTGCTTTAAGGTCATATCAGCCTGCAAAATAGGGGCCCGGAGTGGAAGGGAAGAGCAGATGGGTGCAGATGGAGAGGGAGATAGGGCGAATGCGAGGCACAACCATGCTACCAAAAGCCACTGGAAAAATCAAGGGAAAATGACCACATACAGACAGGAACCCGAGTCACATAGGGAGAGGCAATGGGAGGAGGAAAGGGCAAAAACAGTGTTTATCCCTGGGGGTTCAGGTGAGAGAGGAAAGGGCACACACTGAAAGACGGCAGGAAGAAAGAAAGGAGATTGAGAAAATCTCAGGAAATAGGGGGAGAAGACATGGACGAGGGTTGTAAATTTTCAGAGAATAGGGGGTACTTGAAGGGGAGAAAACCGACCGATCAAGCTGATTCTCAGGACAGAAACAGTGCGGAACAGGATCCCCCAAGAGAAACCACGGTTGAAAAGCTCGGAAGAGTACAAAGAAGGTGTTCCTAGACAGAGACAGAACACAAACAGAGAGACGCAACTGAGGGAGAGGACAAAAAGCAAAAGTAGCTAGGAAAGGAGACAAGGATGGAAAACCCGCAGAGGTCAGTCAGAGCAAAAACAGAGCAGCAACGGCAAGCACACACACAACTATCCTCAGAACCCCACAACCTATCACACCATCCCAACACACAATATAATCCGTACCACAAACTTCCACCCAACCCCAACCCTAGAATCCCAAGTATGCTACCCGGTCCCCCCACCCCCACAGGGCCCCCCCCCAAAACCACAGTGTTGAAAAGGAAACTGAAGGTATGGTACACAAATGCTGATGGAATAACAAAAAAAGTGGGAGGAGTGCACGAAAGAGTCAAAGAGGCATCACCAACATCATAGCGATCACAGAAACCAGCTTACAGGTAAAGATAACAGATGCCATCTTTCCAGCGGGATACCAGATCCTGAGGAAAGACAGAAGGAACAGGGGGGGGGAGGAGGAGTGGCATTGCTGATCAAACACCGATGGAATTTTGATGAGCTAGCTAGAGAGAGGAGACAGCGGAGAAGAAAGTGATTGCATAGTGGGAACGCTTCACTCTGGAGGTCCAAGGTGATAATTGCAGTGATGTATAACCCACCACAAAAACAGCAGGAGGCCAAGGGAAGAGTATGACGAGAGCAATAGAGTGATGGTTGGACACACTGGCTGCAGTGGCCAAAAAGAGCTCATGCATGCAGGGCAAAGCTCCTGATCATGGGCGACTTTAACCACAAGGAGATCGAATGGGAGAACTTGGAGCCACATGGGGGCCAAGATACATGGAGGGCTAAGATGATGGAGGTGGTACTGGAAAACTTCATGTACCAACACGTTAAGGGACACTACAAGAGGGGAGAGGAGAGGATGAACCAGCAAGACTGGGCTTAGTATTCACCTTGAGTAGTGCAGATATTGAGGACATCACATATGAAAGACCCCTTGGGGCCAGTGACCATGTGGTTTTAGCTTCGAATACACAGTAGAGCTACAAGTGGAGGGGGAAGAGGAAGGCCAGGACAATTGAAAAACCCAAAATACAGGAAAGGGGACTACACAGGGAAAGAGGAACTTCCTGAATGAGGTTCAGTGGGACAGAGAACTGGCAGGGAAGCCCGTTAATGAGATGATGGAATATGTAGCAACAATGTGCAAGGAGGCTGAGGAGAGGTTTGTACCCCCGGGTAACAGGAATAATGAAAAAACCAGGATGAGCCCATGGTTCACCCAAAGATGCAAGGAGGCAAAAACTGGTGTGGCTAGGGAATGGAAGAAATATAGAAGGCAAGGACCAGGAGAATAAAGGAGAGCAGTCGTAGAGCCGAAAAAGAATATGCACAGATAAGAAGGGAGGCCCAACGTCAATATAAAACGACATAGCAGCAAAAGTAAAATCTGACCCGAAGCGTTTACAGCCCATCGGAAAAAAAACAACCGTCAAGGACCAGGTAATCAGGGTAAGGAAGGAAGGAGGAGAGGGCAACAAGAAATACAGTGAAGTATGTGAAAAAACTCAACAAGAGATTCAAAAAAGTTGTTCACAGAGGAGACAGAAGGGGCTCCAGAAAGACGGAAGGTGGGGTTAAAACCACCGTGTGCTGGACACAGTACACACAACCGAGGAAGAAGTGAAAGAGGCTTCTTTAGTGAGCTAGATACCTCAAAGGCAATGGGGCCAGATAACATCTCTCCATGGGTCCTGGAGAGGGAGCAGAGGTGCTATGTGTACCCTAACAACAATATTCAATACATCTATCGAAACAGGAGATTGCCTGAGGCATGGAAGACAGCAAATGTGGTTTTCCCAAACTTTAAAAAGGAGACAGACATGAAGCACTAAATACAGACCAGTGCCACTGACATGTATAGTATGCAAAATCATGGAAAAGATTGTCAGGAGAAGAATGGTGGAAAATCTAGAAAGGAATGATCTCATCACCAGCAGCCAACATGGTTTTTAGAATGGGAAAAACCTGTGTCACAAATCTTCTGGAGTTTTTATGACATGGTGACAGCAGTAAGACAAGCGAGAGAGGGTGGGTGGATTGCATTTTCTTGGACTGCAAGAAGGCGTTTGACACAGTTCCACACAAGAGATTGGTGCAAAAAAATGGAGGACCAAGCAGGATAACAGGGAAAGGGACTGCAATGGATAGGGAATACTTGTCAGGAAGACAGCAGCGAGTAATGGTACGTGGCGAGGTGTCAGAGTGGGCACCTGTGACCAGCAGGGTCCCCCCAGGAGTCAGTCCTAGGACCAGTGTGTTTCTGGTATTTGTGAACGACATGAGGAAGGAATAAACTCCGAGGTGTCCCTGTTTGCAGATGACGTGAAGTGTGAGAAGAGTTCATTCGATCGAAGACCAGGCAGAAATACAAAGGGATCTGGACAGGCTGCAGACCTGGTCCAGCAACATGGCTCCTGGAGTTCAATCCCACCCAAATGCAAAGTCATTAGATTGGGGAAGGGCAAAGAAGACCACAGACAGAGTACAGTCTAGGGGCCAGAGACTATAAACCTCACTCAAGGAAAAAGATCTTGGGTGGGTATAACACCAGGCACATTCCTGAAGCACCATCAACCAAATAACTGCTGCAGCATATGGGCGCCTAGCAAACCCCAGAACGCATTCCACATCTTAATAAGGGAATCGTTCAGGACCCTTACACCGTGTACGTTAGGCCAAAATTGGAGTATGCGGCACCAGTTTGGAACCCACACCTAGCCGAGCATGTAAAGAAACTAGAGAAAGTGCAAAGGTTTGCAACAAGACTAGTCCCAGAGCTAAGAGGTATGTCCTACGAGGAGAGGTTAAGGGAAATCAACCTGACGACACTGGAGGACAGGAGAGATAGGGGGACATGATAACGACATACAAAATACTGAGAGGAATTGACAAGGTAGACGAAGACAAGATGTTCCAGAGACTGGACACAGCAACAAGGGGACACAGTTGGAAGCTGAAGACACAGATGAATCAAAGGGATGTTAGGAAGTATTTCTTCAGCCACAGAGTAGTCAGGAAGTGGAATAACAATAAATGGTATAAAATACCGACAATATGGAAACATAAACACATATGCAGTTTAATGTGATCCTTTATTGACAACGTTTCACCCACACAGTGGGCTTTTTCAAGTCACAAACAGATCTACCTGGGGCGGAAGGTACGGGAGCATTTATAGTCAGGCTCAGAATGTTGAGATCAGGTGGAGAATGCTGCATCTGATGATCCACTGGGTTGGGTTATAGAGTCTTGGGTAGCTTGGCAGGGGTATTGGACAAGTTGTGAGTAGACCTTCTGCAGTGTTATGTTCTTATGTGGGATAGCGATGAAGAAGTTTCTTTGGCAAGTGGTTCAGCTATGTTATAGGAGCCCCTTGTTCTTTTTGAAATTGTTGGTTATAGAGAAAAAGCGATGATTCCAGGGTTCTTCGGTATTGAGTGTTGTCTTCTGTGGGGATGGTCTTGAGTTTCTGTAGTTAATTAAAAGGTTGTGTGAATTGCGATGTTGAAAAACAGGCATTCCTTGTATCGTCAGTCCTGCTTGCGTATTGGTGTTCTGAATACGTGTTTGGAGGTCTCTTGATGTTTCGCCCACTATAATTGTTGCAGTCCTTACAAGGGATTATGTATAACCCCTGCAGAGGGTGGAAGCTTGTCCTGTCTACTACTGGTGATGTCCTTGAAGGTCGTGGTTTTTGGAGGTAGATACTTGGAATGATGTATTGGGAAAAAAAGTTGGAAACATGTTTGGCAATGGAGTTGGTGGGGAGGGCTATGTATCTCTTCTCGGGATGTCTTCTCTGGGGGTGTTGAAAAATGTTTAATGCCCGCCGTCTGCGTCTCTGATGAAGTGACGAGGATAGTGGAGTTTTGAAAATACTTGTTCAATATAGTGTATTCTTCCTCAAGGAACTCATTGCTGCAGATTCTGAGTGCGCCAGGAAGAAGCCTATAATTACACCACGTTTTGTTTTTTGGGGTCGTGGGGAGAGTAGAAGTGGAGAAGATCGTTTTGGTTAGATGGTTTTCGATAGACTTTAAAACGAAGTTCATGGTCAGCTTGCAGAGAAAACCCTCAAAGGGAAAGGAAGAGTGTTGTTGACTTCTTCTCGAGTGTGAACTGGATTGAGGGCTCGACCTGGTTGAGTTTGTCTTGGAGAGCTTGAACGTTGAAGCGCCTGGGAGTTATGAGGAGAATTCGTCAACATAACGGAGCCAGGTTGACAGTCGAAGGAATAATGGTGGAGAAACCCTCGGCTTCCAAATGTTCCTTTTATAAGTTCGCCAGGACGGCACTAGTGGCGAGCCCAGGGGTAGACCAAAAGTTTTTTGAAAGAGGTGATTTTTCGAACCCGCTTTTTTCCTTATAACCAACAATTTAACCAGAACAATGGCTCCTAAACAAGCTAACCCTCGCCAAAAACTTCTTCATCGCTATCCCACATAAGAAATAAAACACGCAGAAGGTCTACTCACAATTTTGTCAATCCCCCTGCCAAGTCCCCAAGACTTATAACCCAACCCAGTGGATACAGATGCAGCATTTCCCACCTCCTAAACTTCTGAGCCTACATAAATCCCCCGTACCTTTCCCCTCCCCAGGTAGATCTTTTTTGTGATTTAAAAAAAGCCACTTGTGGGTGAAACTTGTCAAAAAAGGATAAATTTAAACTGCATATGTGTTTATGTTTTCCAGTAAGTGGAATATTTTGGGGAAGCGTTATGGAGGCAGGATCCTAATAGTTTAAGCAAGGTATGATAAACTCATGTTCAGGGGGAGGACCCAGTAGCGACCATGAAGAGGGGGGGGCCAGGGGCTTGGGCTCGACCCCTCAAAACCCAACAGGGAGTACAACTAGGAAGTACACACCCACACCACACACACAACACACACACACACACCAAAAACCCCACACACACACACACCACCACAACACACATTTACAACACACACACACACCAAAACACTCACAACACACCATCACATACACACACACACAACAAACACACAAACACCAAACACACACAACACACACAAAAAACCCCAACACAACACAACACACACACACACACACCACACACACACACCACACACACACACACCCCAAACACTCTACACACACACACACACACACACACACACAATACTCAATACAAAGCCTAGTGTCTAATCGACATTGCCAGGACAAAATGGTAACAACACACAAACACACACACACACACACACACACACACACACACACACACACCACCACACAGGGGTGGATCGACTGCATTTTTTTGGACTGCAAGAAGGCCTTCGACACAGTTCCTCCCCAAGAGGTTACTGCAAAAGCTAGGGGATCAGGCACACATAACAGGAAAGGCACTGCAATGGATAAGAGAATACCTTACAGGAGGCAACAACGAGTCAGGGGTACTTGATGAGGTGTCAAAGTGGGCGCCCTGTGACAAGCGGGGTCCACAGGGGTCAGCCTAGACCTGTGCTGTTCTTAGTATATGTGAATGACATAACGGAAGGGATAGACTCAGAAGTGTCCTTGTTTGCGGACGATGTGAAGTTAATGAGAAATCAAATCGGATGAGGATCGGGCAAGACTACAAAGAGACCTGGACAGGCTACAAGCCTGGTCCAGCAACTGGCTCTTTGAGTTTAACCCCGCCAGAAAGCAAAGTCATGAAGATTGGGGAAGGGCAAAGAAGACTGCAGACACAATATAGTTTAGATGGCCAAGTCTGCAAACCTCACTCAAGGAAAAAGATCTGGGGGTGAGTAAAAACACCGAGCATATCTCCTGAGCGCACATCAATTAGATAACTGCTGCAGCATACGGGCGCCTGGCATACCTACGGATAGCGTTCCGATACCTCAGTAAGGAGTCGTTCAAGACTCTGTATACCATTTACGTCAGGCCCATACTGGAGTATGCAGCACCAGTTTCGAATCCACACCTAGTCAAGCACGTCAAGAAATTAGAGAAAGTGCAAAGGTTTGCAACAAGACTAGTCCCAGAGCTACGGGGATTGTCCTACGAAGAAAGGTTGAGGGAAATCGGCCTGACGACACTGGAGGCCAGGAGGGTCAGGGGAGACATAATAACGACATATAAAATACTGCACGGAATAGACAAGGTGGACAAAGACGGGATGTTCCAGAGATGGGACACAGACACAAGAGGTCACAATTGGAAGTTGAAGACTCAGATGAATCAAAGGGATGTTAGGAAGTATTTCTTCAGTCATGGAATAGCCTAGAAAGTGATGTGGTGGAGGCAGGAACCATACATAGTTTTAAGGCGAGGTATGATAAAGCTCATGGAGCAGGGAGAGAGACGACCTAGTAGCAATCAGTGAAGAGGCGGGGCCAGGAGCTGTGATTCGACCCCTGCAACCACAAATAGGTGAGTACACACAGAGTAAAAATCGCTGGTATAAATAGACTTTAAGTGCACAATCTTGAGTGCGAGATGCTGGGAGTGAGAGAGTGTGGCGAAAGATTTCTAAGTGCATGAAGCAGAGTGCGTTGCTTTAGAGTGTATGAGTGGGTGGAGTGCGTGAGGGAGTGTGTTGTTGAGTGCGTGAGGGAGTGTGTTGTTGAGTGCGTGAGGGAGTGTGTTGTTGAGTGCGTGAGGGAGTGTGTTGTTGAGTGCGTGAGGGAGTGTGTTGTTGAGTGCGTGAGGGAGTGTGTTGTGAGTGCGTGAGGGAGTGTGTTGTTGAGTGCGTGAGAGAGTGTGTTGTTGAGTGCGTGAGGGAGTGTGTTGTTGAGTGCGTGAGGGAGTGTGTTGTTGAGTGCGTGAGGGAGTGTGCTGTTGAGTGCGTGAGGGAGTGTGTTGTTGAGTGCGTGAGGGAGTGTGTTGTTGAGTGCGTGAGGGAGTGTGTTGTTGAGTGCGTGAGGGAGTGTGTTGTTGAGTGCGTGAGGGAGTGTGTTGTTGAGTGCGTGAGAGAGTGTGTTTGTGAGTGCGGTGAGAGAGTGTGTTGTTTGAGTCCGTGGCAAAGACACTGAGGACTTGAGTGTGAGTACAACATGTACATGTTTTGGAGTGTGTGTGTGTGTGTGTGTGTGTGTGTGTGTGTGTGTGTGTGTGTGTGGTGTGTGTGTGTGTGTGTGTGTATGTGTGTGAGTGTGGTGTGTGTGTGTGTGTATGTGTGTGTGTGTGTGAGTGTGTGTGTGTGTGTGTGTGAGTGTGTGTGTGTGTGTGAGTGTGTTGGTGTGTGGTGTGTGTGTGTGTGTGTGTGTGTGTGTGTGTGAGTGTGTGCGTGTGTGTGTGTGTGAGTATGTACTCACCTAATTGTGGTTGCAGGGGTCGAGACTCAGCTCCTGACCCCGCCTCTTCACTGATCGCTACTAGGTCCTCTCTCTCTCTGCTTCCTGAGCTTTGTCATACTTCTTCTTAAAACTATGTATGGTTCCTGCCTCCACTACTTCACTTGCTAGGCTATTCCACTTGCTGACAACTCTATGACTGAAGAAATACTTCCTAACGTCCCTGTGACTCGTCTGAGTCTTCAGCTTCCAGTTGTGACCCCTTGTCCCTGTGTCCCCTCTCTGGAACATCCTATCTCTGTCCACCTTGTTTATTTCCCGCTGTATCTTGTATGTCGTTATCATGTCTCCCCTGACCCTTCTGTCCTCCAGTGTCGTCAGTCCGATTTCCCTTAGCCTTTCCTCGTACGACATTCCCTTGAGCTCTGGGACTAGCCTTGTTGCAAACCTTTGTACTTTCTCTAACTTCTTGACGTGCTTGACCAGGTGTGGGTTCCAGACTGGTGCTGCATACTCCAGCATGGGCCTAACATACACAGTGTACAGTGTCTTGAATGATTCCTTATTAAGGTATCGGAACGCTATTCTCAGGTTTGCCAGGCGCCCGTATGCTTCAGCGGTTATTTGGTTGATGTGTGCCTCCGGTGACGTGCTCGGTGTTATGGTCACCCCAAGGTCTTTCTCCCTGAGTGAGGTCTGTAGTCTTTGTCCACCTAGCCTATACTCTGTCTGCGGTCTTCTTTGCCCCTCCCCAATCGTAATGACTTTGCATTTGGCTGGATTGAATTCGAGAAGCCAGTTACTGGACCACATGTCCAGCCTGTCCAGGTCTCTTTGCAGTCCTGCCTCATCCTCGTCCGATTTAATTCTTCTCATCAACTTCACGTCATCTGCGAACAGGGACACTTCAGAGTCTATTCCTTCCATCATGTCGTTCACATATATCAAAAATAGCACTGGTCCTAGAACTGACTCCTGTGGGACCCCGCTCGTAACAGGCGCCCACTGTGATACCTCTTCACGTACCATGACTCGTTGCTGCCTCCCTGTCAGGTATTTCCTGATCCATTGCAGTGCCCTCCCTTTTACATGCGCCTGATCCTCCAGCTTCTGCACTAATCTCTTGTGGGGAACTGTGTCAAAGGCCTTCCTGCAGTCTAGGAAAACGCAATCTACCCAACCCTCTCTCTCGTGTGTATGTGTGTGTGTGTGTGTGTGTGTGTGTGTGTGTGTGTGTGTATGTGTGTGTGTGTGTGTGTGTGGTGTGTGAATGTGTGAGTGTGTGTGTGTGTGTGTGTGTGTGTACTCACCTAGTTGTACTCACCTAGTTGAGGTTGCGGGGGTCGAGTCCGAGCTCCTGGCCCCGCCTCTTCACTGATCGCTACTAGGTCACTCTCCCTGAACCGTGAGCTTTATCATACCTCTGCTTAAAGCTATGTATGGATCCTGCCTCCACTACATCGCTTCCCAAACTATTCCACTTACTGACTACTCTGTGGCTGAAGAAATACTTCCTAACATCCCTGTGATTCATCTGTGTCTTCAACTTCCAACTGTGTCCCCTTGTTACTGTGTCCAATCTCTGGAACATCCTGTCTTTGTCCACCTTGTCAATTCCTCTCAGTATTTTGTATGTCGTTATCATGTCCCCCCTATCTCTCCTGTCCTCCAGTGTCGTCAGGTTGATTTCCCTTAACCTCTCCTCGTAGGACATACCTCTTAGCTCTGGGACTAGTCTTGTTGCAAACCTTTGCACTTTCTCTAGTTTCTTCACGTGCTTGGCTAGGTGTGGGTTCCAAACTGGTGCCGCATACTCCAATATGGGCCTAACGTACACGGTGTACAGGGTCCTGAATGATTCCTTATTAAGATGTCGGAATGCTGTTCTGAGGTTTGCTAGGCGCCCATATGATGCAGCAGTTATTTGGTTGATGTGCGCTTCAGGAGATGTGCCTGGTGTTATACTCACCCCAAGATCTTTTTCCTTGAGTGAGGTTTGTAGTCTCTGACCCCCTAGACTGTACTCCGTCTGCGGTCTTCTTTGTGTGTGTGTGTGTGTGTGTGTGTGTGTGTGTGTGTGTGTGTGTGTGTGTGTGTGTGTGTGTGTGTGTGTGTGTGTGTGCAGCAACTCGAAAACGCCTCTTCCGATCGATTTCAACCCCACACCCGTGTGGCAAAGAAAGGCG
>NC_069406.1:42724244-42774244 GCF_026875155.1 Cherax quadricarinatus | reverse complement strand
TGGAATAGCCTAGAAAGTGACGTAGTGGAGGCGGGAACCATACATAGTTTTAAGGCGAGGTATGATAGAGCTCATGAGGCAGGGAGAGAGAGGACCCAGTAGCAATCAGCGAAGAGGCGGGGGCCCGGAGCTGTGACTCGACCCCTGCAACCACAAATAGGTGAGTACAAATAGGTGAGTACACACACACACACACACACACACACACGAACGCGGATGGAATAACGAATAAATGTGAGGAGTGGCATGAAAGAATCAAGGAGATGTCCCCAGATATAGTAGCGGTTACAAAAACAAAACTAAACTGGGAAAAAAACCCGGGTTTCAATTTTCCCCCCCAGATATCAAAATCCGAGGAAGGATAGAAAGAGCAAAGGGGGAGGGGGGGTTTGCACTACAAAAAAAAAAACCGGTGGGTTATCAAAAAAAGGAAGGAATGGACGAGATTGGAGAAAGGGGCCCAAAATAGAGGTAAGTTTAGTCAGGGGAACACCAAGGGATCATTGCCAGTTTTATGATAATCCACCACACAACTGGGAGGAGGGGGCCCAAAAAGAATATGATGAAGGGAACAAGAAAAGGTGTACACACAGCTGAAATTTGGCCCAAGGGAAAGGGGGCACTCCCCGAGCAAGCAAAGTTACTGGTCAATTGGGGGACTTCAAACACAAAGGGGGTTTTTATTGGGAAAACCTGGCCAAAATGCGGGTCCCAAAAAAATGGAGGCCAAAGATGGATGTGGGGGCTGGCAAATCTTTTACACCAACTGTTAGGGATACTACCAAGAGAAGGGAGGGTGAACCAGCGAGCTGGACCTTTTGTTCACCCTGATACCAGACATTGGAAACACATCACATATGAAAGGCCCCCTTTTGGGGGCTAGTACCTGTTTTTTAAAAGCTTTGAAAAAGATCATGGGGGGCTAAAATTTGGGGAGGGTAACGGATTTGAAAGGGAAAAGCTAAACATAAAAGGGGGACCTTTCACGGAATGAGGACCTTTCCCGCAGGGGGTTCAGGGGGGAACAGAATTTGGGAAAATCATTAAACGAAATGAAGGACTTTGGGAAAAAAAAAATGCAAGGAGGCCAAAAAAAAAGGTTTTTTCCAAGGGTAAAAGAATTAATGGGGAAGGACAGAAAGACCCCCGGGTTTTCCCCGAAGGCAGGGAGGGGAAAAAATTTAATGTCTCTAGAGAATGGAAAAAATACAGAAGGCAAAGGGCTTTAGGAAATTTAAAAGATTAGTCGACGAGCCCCGAAACGAAAAGCACCCAAAAAGGGGGAGGCCCAACGGGAGTAAAGAAAAAGAAATATCATCGAAAGTCAAGTCCGGGCCCAAAACTTTCCCTACACCAAAATCAGGAGGAAGGGCCCAAAAGTCCCAAAGGGCCAGGTAATCGGCTGAAAGGGAAAGAAAGGGGGGGGGATTTTACAAGAAACCCACCCGGAAAATATTTGAGGAGGGTTTAACAAGAATTTCAGAAGTATTTACAGGGAGGTTTATGGGACAATGGGAAAAACAAAACAGTGGGGGGAAAAACAAAGGGGTATACCAATAAGTTTTTTGGATGAATTAAAACACAACCGAGGGAGGTGGAAAGCTCCTAAGTGACCTTGATACCTCAAAGGCCCGGGGGGACCCCGACAACATCCTCTGTGGGTCCCTTTAAAAGGGGGGCAGGGACACTATTTGTGGGCCCCTAACCCAAAATCTTTAAAACTTCCCTTTAAAATGGGGGAAAACCTTAAAATTTTGGAAGAAGGCAAAAGTAACCCCCCTCTTTTAAAAGGGAGACAGAAATAAAGAAACTAAAAATTTTAAAAAACCAGTTCACTGACTATATAGGATGCAAAGTCTTGGAAAAGATTATCAGGAGGGGAAGGGGGTGGGCAAACCCGGAGCTGAAAAAAGTTTTAAACGACAGGGCCCGCACGGATTCATGGAAGGCAAATCCCCTTTTTCACAAACCTAATAGAGTTTTATGTAAGGAAATGAAGTAAGAAATGAGAGGGGGGGGTGGGTTGACTTTCATTTTCTTGGACTGCAAGAAGGCCTTCGACAAAGTTCCCTTTACAAGAAAAGTACATAACTAGGAAACAGGCATGTATAACAGGAAGGGGACTGCAATGGGTCAAAGGGAAAACCCGCAGGGGGGCAACAGCGAGTCATGGGCCCGTGATGAGGATCACAGTGGGCGCCGGAAACGAGCGGGGTCCCACAGGGGTTAGTCCTGGGACCAGTGCTATTTTTGGGTATATTGAACTGATGGAAGGGAATAGGCTCAAAAAGTGTCTCTGTTTGCAGATGACGTGAAGTTAATGAGGGGGAATTAAATCAGACGCGTACCAGACAGATCAAACAAAGAGACCTGGACAGGCTGGATGCATGGTCCAGAAAACTGGCTCCTAGAATTTAACCCCCCCAAATGCAAAGTCATGAAGATCGGAGGGGGGCAAAGAAGACTGCAGACAGAGTATAGGCTAGGAGGCCAAAGGCTGCAAACCTCACTCAAGGAGAAAGACCAGGATGAGTATAATACCGAGTACATCGCCAGAAGCACACATTAACCAGATAACTGCTGCGGCATATGGGCGTTTGGCAAACCTGAGAATAGCGTTCCGGTACCTCAGTAAGGAATCGTTCAAGACTTTATACACTGTGTACGTCAGGCCCATACTGGAGTACGCAGCACCAGTTTGGAACCCACACCTGGTCAAACACGTCAAAAAAATTAAAAGAAAGTGCAAAGGTTTGCAACAAGGCTAGTTCCAGAGCTAAGGGGAATGTCCTATGAAGAAAGGTTAAGGAAAATCGGACTGACATCACTGGAGGACAGGAAGGTCAGGGGAGACATGATAACGACATACAAAATACTGCGTGGAATAGACAAGGTGGACAGAGACAGGATGTTGCAGAGATGGGACACAGAAACAAGGGGTCACAATTGGAAGCTGAAGACTCAGATGAGTCAAAGGGATGTTAGGAAGTATTTCTTCAGTCATAGAGTAGTTAGGAAGTGGAATAGTCTGGCAAGCGATGTAGTGGAGGCAGGAACTATACATAGTTTTAAGACGAGGTATGATAAAGCTCATGGAGCAGGGAGAGAGAGGACCCAGTAGTGGTCAGTGAAGAGGCGGGGCCAGGAGCTGAGTCTCGACCCCTGCAACCACAATTAGGTGAATTATGTGAGTACACACACACACACACACACGCACACACACACACAATCTTTAAAAAAGGAGACAGACATGAAGCATTAAACTACAGACCAGTGTCACTGACATGTATAGTATGCAAAATCATGAGAAGATTATCAGGAGAAGAGTGGTGGAACACCTAGAAAGGAACGATCTCATCAACAGCAGCCAACATGGTTTCAGGGACGGGAAATCCTGTGTCACAAACCTACTGGAGTTCTATGACATGGTGACAGCAGTAAGACAAGAGAGAGAGGGGTGGGTGGATTGCATTTTCTTGGACTGCAGGAAGGCGTTTGACACAGTTCCACACAAGAGATTGGTGCAAAAACTGGAGGACCAAGCAGGGATAACAGGGAAGGCACTACAATGGATCAGGGAATACTTGTCAGGAAGACAGCAGCGAGTCATGGTACGTGGCGAGGTGTCAGAGTGGGCACCTATGACCAGCGGGGTCCCGCAGGGGTCAGTCCTAGGACCAGTGCTGTTTCTGGTGTTTGTGAACGACATGACGGAAGGAATAGACTCTGAGGTGTCCCTGTTTGCAGATGACGTGAAGTTGATGAGAAGAATTCACTCGATCGAAGACCAGGCAGAACTACAAAGGGATCTGGACAGGCTGCAGACCTGGTCCAGCAATTGGCTCCTGGAGTTCAATCCCACCAAGTGCAAAGTCATGAAGATTGGGGAAGGGCAAAGAAGGCCGCAGACGGAGTACAGTCTAGGGGGTCAGAGACTACAAACCTCACTCAAGGAAAAAGATCTTGGGTGAGTATACCACCAGGCACATCTCCTGAAGCGCACATCAACCAAATAACTGCTGCAGCATATGGGCGCCTAGCAAACCTCAGAACAGCATTCCGACATCTTAATAAGGAATCATTCAGGACCCTGTACACCGTGTACGTTAGGCCCATATTGGAGTATGCGGCACCAGTTTGGAACCCCACACCTAGCCAAGCACGTGAAGAAACTAGAGAAAGTGCAAAGGTTTGCAACAAGACTAGTCCCAGAGCTAAGAGGTATGTCCTACGAGGAGAGGTTAAGGGAAATCAACCTGACGACACTGGAGGACAGGAGAGATAGGGGGGACATGATAACGACATACAAAATACTGAGAGGAATTGACAAGGTGGACAAAGACAGGATGTTCCAGAGATTGGACACAGTAACAAGGGGACACAGTTGGAAGCTGAAGACACAGATGAATCACAGGGATGTTAGGAAGTATTTCTTCAGCCACAGAGTAGTCAGTAAGTGGAATAGTTTGGGAAGCGATGTAGTGGAGGCAAGATCCATACAGCTTTAAGCAGAGGTATGATAAAGCTCACGGCTCAGGGAGAGTGACCTAGTAGCGATCAGTGAAGAGGCGGGGCCAGGAGCTCGGACTCGACCCCCGCAACCTCAACTAGGTGAGTACACACACACATACACATACACACACACACACACAAACACAAAGTTGGGCCAGGAACTATGGCTCAGCGCCTGCCCATGGGACAGCGTACAAGACAGTGGAGCCATTTAATACAGTAGACGAACAAGTGAGAAACTTGGGACTGATAATGTAGGAGGATCTCATATTCAAGGACTACAACAATGGTTTATTTCAGCTACGAGAAAAATGATTGATTGAATAACTAGAACATTCAAAACAAGAGATGCTGAGCCAGTGATGATACTCTTCAAGCCACTGAATCTCTGTATACTAAAGGTCTCTTTCAAGGCAGGAGATAATACACAACCAGAAGGCTTATAGTGAACTTTCACCGCTTGTCAAACATCTTCCTGGGCTATGGCAGGACTTCGAGAGTAGTAAAGACTCTCGAAACTCATCAAAGGTACATCTGTAGTGCTAGGAACACTTGAAGTCCCTAGAATTGTACTCCTTACAACACAGGCGAGAAAGATACATCATACACTACACATGGATAATTCTGGAGGGACTGATCCCCAGCCAACACACTGAAATCACTTGATACGATAACAAGAGGCTTTGCAGATGGTACAAACTACCTCCAGTGAAGAATATGGGTCTAAGACTTCAAAACTCTGGCCATCTTTCAGAGTGAATCCATCTGGAGGGTATTTCGGGGGTCAACGCCCCCGTGGCCCGGTCCATGACCAGGCCTCGTGGGGGATCTCGTGGTCCAGCGTACGAACCACAGCCCGGCTGGTCAGGAACTGACTTTGATGAAGGTCAGGTCAGTTCCTGAGAGTCGGGCTGATGCACACACGTCGCGATGCCCTCAGCGAACACCAACAGTCTGATGATTAAGATATGTGCAGCAGTTGTGTATCTTTACTGATGAAAAGTTTCGCCTACACAGTAGACTTCTTCAGTCAAATACAAAGGGAGTAGTAGAAATTAAATAAAGATGATGTAATCAGTCCCTCAACCTTGAAGAAAAAGTATTTGAGGTGGTCAGTCCCTCAGCCTGGAGAAGAGTTCAGCTCCATGGTCTGGAACAAGGTGGTCAGTCCCTCAGCCTGGAGAAGAGTTCAGCTCCATGGTCTGGAACAAGGTGGTCAGTCCCTCAGCCTGGAGAAGAGTTCAGCTCTATGGTCTGGAATAAGGTGGTCAGTCCCTCAGCCTGGAGAAGAGTTCAGTTCTATGGTCTGGAACAAGGTGGTCAGTCCCTCAGCCTGGAGAAGAGTTCAGCTCAATGGTCTGGAACAAGGTGGTCAGTCCCTCAGCCTGGAGAAGAGTTCAGCTCCATGGTCTGGAACGAGGTGGTCAGTCCCTCAGCCTGGAGAAGAGTTCAGCTCAATGGTCTGCAACAAGGTGGTCAGTCCCTCAGCCTGGAGAAGAGTTCAGCTCCATGGTCTGGAACAAGGTGGTCAGTCCCTCAGCCTGGAGAAGAGTTCAGCTCCATGGTCTGGAATAAGGTGGTCAGTCCCTCGGCCTGGAGAAGAGTTCAGTTCTATGGTCTGGAACAAGGTGGTCAGTCACTCAGCCTGGAGAAGAGTTCAGCTCCATGATCTGGAACAAGATGGTCAGTCCCTCAGCCTGGAGAAGAGTTCAGCTCAATGGTCTGGAACAAGGTGGTCAGTCCCTCAGCCTGGAGAAGAGTTCAGTTCCATGGACTGGAACAAGGTGGTCAGTCCCTCAGCCTGGAGAAGAGTTCAGCTCCATGGTCTGGAACAAGGTGGTCAGTCCCTCAGCCTGGAGAAGAGTTCAGTTCCATGGTCTGGAACAAGGTGGTCAGTCCCTCAGCCTGGAGAAGAGTTCAGCTCCATGGTCTGGAACAAGGTGGTCAGTCCCTCAGCCTGGAGAAGAGTTTAGCTCCATGGTCTGGAACAAGGTGGTCAGTCCCTCAGCCTGGAGAAGAGTTCAGTTCCATGGTCTGGAACAAGGTGGTTAGTCCCTCAGCTTGGAGAAGAGTTCAGCTCCATGGTCTGGAACAAGGTGGTCAGTCCCTCAGCCTGGAGAAGAGTTCAGCACCATGGTCTGGAACAAGGTGGTCTGTCCCTCAGCCTGGAGAAGAGTTCAGTTCCATGGTCTGGAACAAGGTGGTTAGTCCCTCAGCTTGGAGAAGAGTTCAGCTCCATGGTCTGGAACAAGGTGGTCAGTCCCTCAGCCTGGAGAAGAGTTCAGTTCCATGGTCTGGAACAAGGTGGTCAGTCCCTCAGCCTGGAGAAGAGTTCAGTTCCATGGTCTGGAACAAGGTGGTCGGTGCCTCAGCCTGGAGAAGAGTTCAGCTCCATGGTCTGGAACAAGGTGGTCGGTGCCTCAGCCTGGAGAAGAGTTCAGTTCCATGGTCTGGAACAAGGTGGTCAGTCCCTCAGCTTGGAGAAGAGTTCAGCTCCATGGTCTGGAACAAGGTGGTCGGTGCCTCAGCCTGGAGAAGAGTTCAGTTCCATGGTCTGGAACAAGGTGGTCAGTCCCTCAGCTTGGAGAAGAGTTCAGCTCCATGGTCTGGAACAAGGTGGTCGGTGCCTCAGCCTGGAGAAGAGTTCAGTTCCATGGTCTGGAACAAGGTGGTCAGTCCCTCAGCTTGGAGAAGAGTTCAGCTCCATGGTCTGGAACAAGGTGGTCGGTGCCTCAGCATGGAGAAGAGTTCAGCACCATGGTCTGGAACGGTATCGTTCCAGACCATGGTGCTGAACTCTTCTCCAGGCTGAGGGACTGACCACCTCAAACACTTTTTATCCAAGGTTGATGACTGATTATATTATCTCTGTTTCATTACTTCTACTGCCTTGTATATCTTGATCATCAACTTGTGGGTATTTGATGCCATTATGTCAACTCGAACAAGAGTCTGGTCTGACAGGCCAACTGCCGGGAGACCTAGTCTGGGACCAGTTGCCGGGAGACCTAGTCTGGGACCAGCTGCCGGGAGACCTAGTCTGGGACCAGCTGCCGGGAGACCTAGTCTGGGACCAGCTGCCGGGAGACCTGGTCTGGGACCAGTTGCCGGGAGACCTAGTCTGGGACCAGTTGCCGGGAGACCTAGTCTGGGACCAGCTGCCGGGAGACCTAGTCTGGGACCAGCTGCCGGGAGACCTGGCCTGGGACCAGCTGCCGGGAGACCTGGTCTGGGACCAGCTGCCGGGAGACCTGGTCTGGGACCAGCTGCCGGGAGACGTGGTCTGGGACCAGGTCTTTCCTGGTAACTATGGGTAACATGTCTTGACTCTAGTGTAAGAAACACTTATAAGTGTTGATATACAACTCCTGGTACTAGTGAGAGAGTTAACATACAGCTCCTGGTACTAGTGACAGTGTTGACATACAGCTCCTGGTACTCTTGAGTGTGTTGACATGCAGCTCCTGGGACTTTTAAAAGTGTTGACATACAGCTCCTGGGACTCTTGAGAGTGTTTAGGTAATCTTAAAGGAATGTTAAGAGTCCTTGAGTTATCCGAGTGTAGTTTAATCACAGTAGACCACAGACCACACAGTAGACCACAGACCACACAGTAGACCACAGACCACACAGTAGACCACAGACCACACAGTAGACCACAGACCACACAGTAGACCATGAACCACACAGTAGACCACAGACCACACAGTAGACCACAGACCACACAGTAGACCACAGACCACACAGTAGACCACAGACCACACAGTAGACCATGAACCACACAGTAGACCACAGACCACACAGTAGACCATGAACCACACAGTAGACCACAGACCACACAGTAGACCACAGACCACACAGTAGACCATGAACCACACAGTAGACCACAGACCACACAGTAGACCATGAACCACACAGTAGACCACAGACCACACAGTAGACCATGAACCACACAGTAGACCACAGACCACACAGTAGACCACAGACCACACTGTAGACCACAGACCACACAGTAGACCACAGACCACACAGTAGACCACAGACCACACAGTAGACCACAGACCACACAGTAGACCACAGACCACACAGTAGACCATGAACCACACAGTAGACCACAGACCACACAGTAGACCACAGACCACACAGTAGACCATGGACCACACAGTAGACCACAGACCACACAGTAGACCACAGACCACACAGTATACCACAGACCACACAGTAGACCATGGACCACACAGTAGACCACAGACCACACAGTAGACCATGAACCACACAGTAGACCACAGACCACACAGTAGACCACAGACCACACAGTAGACCATGAACCACACAGTAGACCATGGACCACACAGTAGACCACAGACCACACAGTAGACCATGGACCACACAGTAGACCACAGACCACACAGTAGACCACAGACCACACAGTAGACCACAGACCACACAGTAGACCACAGACCACACAGTAGACCATGGACCACACAGTAGACCATGGACCACACAGTAGACCACAGACCACACAGTAGACCATGAACCACACAGTAGACCACAGACCACACAGTAGACCATGAACCACACAGTAGACCACAGACCACACAGTAGACCATGAACCACACAGTAGACCACAGACCACACAGTAGACCATGAACCACACAGTAGACCACAGACCACACAGTAGACCACAGACCACACAGTAGACCATGGACCACACAGTAGACCATGGACCACACAGTAGACCACAGACCACACAGTAGACCACAGACCACACAGTAGACCATGGACCACACAGTAGACCACAGACCACACAGTAGACCACAGACCACACTGTAGACCACAGACCACACAGTAGACCACAGACCACACAGTAGACCACAGACCACACAGTAGACCACAGACCACACAGTAGACCATGAACCACACAGTAGACCACAGACCACACAGTAGACCATGAACCACACAGTAGACCACAGACCACACAGTAGACCACAGACCACACAGTAGACCATGAACCACACAGTAGACCATGGACCACACAGTAGACCACAGACCACACAGTAGACCATGAACCACACAGTAGACCACAGACCACACAGTAGACCATGGACCACACAGTAGACCACAGACCACACAGTAGACCATGAACCACACAGTAGACCACAGACCACACAGTAGACCACAGACCACACAGTAGACCACAGGCCACACAGTAGACCATGGACCACACAGTAGACCAGAGACCACACAGTAGACCACAGACCACACAGTAGACCACAGACCACACAGTAGACCATGGACCACACAGTAGACCACAGACCACACAGTAGACCATGGACCACACAGTAGACCACAGACCACACAGTAGACCACAGACCACACAGTAGACCATGGACCACACAGTAGACCACAGACCACACAGTAGACCACAGACCACACAGTAGACCATGGACCACACAGTAGACCACAGATCACACAGTAGACCACAGACCACACAGTAGACCATGGACCACACAGTAGACCACACAGTAGACCACAGACCACACAGTAGACCATGGACCACACAGTAGACCATGGACCACACAGTAGACCATGGACCACACAGTAGACCACAGACCACACAGTAGACCACAGACCACACAGTAGACCATGGACCACACAGTAGACCACAGACCACACAGTAGACCATGGACCACACAGTAGACCACAGATTACACAGTAGACCATGGACCACACAGTAGACCATGGACCACACAGTAGACCACAGACCACACAGTAGACCACAGACCACACAGTAGACCACAGACCACACTGTAGACCATGGACCACACAGTAGACCACAGATCACACAGTAGACCACAGACCACACAGTAGACCATGGACCACACAGTAGACCATGGACCACACAGTAGACCACAGACCACACAGTAGACCATGGACCACACAGTAGACCACAGACCACACAGTAGACCACAGACCACACAGTAGACCATGGACCACACAGTAGACCACAGACCACACAGTAGACCACAGACCACACAGTAGACCATGGACCACACAGTAGACCACAGATCACACAGTAGACCACAGACCACACAGTAGACCATGGACCACACAGTAGACCACACAGTAGACCACAGACCACACAGTAGACCATGGACCACACAGTAGACCATGGACCACACAGTAGACCATGGACCACACAGTAGACCACAGACCACACAGTAGACCACAGACCACACAGTAGACCATGGACCACACAGTAGACCACAGACCACACAGTAGACCATGGACCACACAGTAGACCACAGATTACACAGTAGACCACAGACCACACAGTAGACCATGGACCACACAGTAGACCATGGACCACACAGTAGACCACAGACCACACAGTAGACCACAGACCACACAGTAGACCACAGACCACACTGTAGACCATGGACCACACAGTAGACCACAGATCACACAGTAGACCACAGACCACACAGTAGACCATGGACCACACAGTAGACCATGGACCACACAGTAGACCACAGACCACACAGTAGACCATGGACCACACAGTAGACCACAGACCACACTGTAGACCACAGACCACACAGTAGACCACAGACCACACAGTAGACCACAGACCACACAGTAGACCATGGACCACACAGTAGACCACAGACCACACAGTAGACCATGGACCACACAGTAGACCATGGACCACACAGTAGACCACAGACCACACTGTAGACCACAGACCACACAGTAGACCACAGACCACACAGTAGACCACAGACCACACAGTAGACCATGGACCACACAGTAGACCACAGACCACACAGTAGACCATGGACCACACAGTAGACCACAGACCACACAGTAGACCACAGACCACACAGTAGACCACAGACCACACTGTAGACCACAGAGCAGGAAGCTATGGGGAGGAACATTTCTTCTATTCTCTCTCTCTCTCTCTCCTCTCCTCTCTCTCTCTCTCTCTCTCTCTCTCTCTCTCTCTCTCTCTCTTCTCTCTCTCTCTCTCTCTCTCTCTCTCTCTCTCTCTCTCTCCTCTCTCTCCCTCAGATACAGGGAGACACAAGGCCACACTGTTCTCCCTCACACTCTGATACATGGTTAAGGAATTTAACACATGTGGATGTGTACGGGGCTGGGGGCTGGGGCTGGGGCTGGGGGCTGGGGCTGGGGGCTGGGGCTGGGGCTGGGGGCTGGGGCTGGGGCTGGGGGCTGGGCTGTTTGCTGGGGCTGGGGGCTGGGGCTGGGGCTGGGGGCTGGGGCTGGGGCTGGGGTCTGGGGGTAAGAAAGAGGGGAGAACAAGGGGTAACAGATTTCTTATAGATACAAAACAACGAATAAGAGACATGTGTAACATTTGTGTATAATTATTGTGCTGATGTCGGGCGTCTGGTGTAAAGGTCTTCACTATACTCTGGTCTGGGCTTCACTATACTCTGGTCTGGGCTTCACTATACTCTGGTCTGGGCTTCACTATACTCTGGTCTGGGCTTCACTATACTCTGGTCTGGGCTTCACTATACTCTGGTCTGGGCTTCACTATACTCTGGTCTGGGCTTCACTATAACTCTGTCTGGGCTTCACTATACTCTGGTCTGGGCTTCACTATACTCTGGTCTGGGCTTCACTATACTCTGGTCTGGGCTTCACTATACTCTGGTCTGGCCTGGCTAGCCAGCTAGTGTACATCAATGGCTCAGAGAAGCCACAAGTTGATAAATTAGACACTTCTGCAACACCTGGGTGTCTTTATTTGGGAAACGTTCCGCCACACAGTGACTTCATACAGGGTGTTGAAGAGTCGTGGTCCCTTTACACTCACAAAGCTCTCAGTGTATTCATCACTCCCCTGCTTGTCACTGGAGGTATCCTGCACCGTCTGCCAAGCCTCTTGTGTCCATAAGTAGTAATTTCAGTGTGCAGGTTTGCTACTAGTTCCTCCAGGATCTGCTATGTGTAGATTTTGATGTATCTTTCTCGCTTATATTCTAAGGAGTACAGTTCTGAGGACTTCCAGCACTCCCAGTAATTTAGGTGCTTCACTTAGTTTATATAAACTATGAAGGCTCTCTACATATTCTCCAGCTCAGGAATTTCACCTGCCTTGAAGGGTACCGTTAGTGAGACAGCAGTATTGTAGCCTAGAGAGAACCAGTGACCTTAAGAGTGTTATTGGCTTGACATCCCTTATTTTGACAGACTATTTATCTAAACTAACTCCTGGGATTCTTTCTGTTATTACAGTCAGGTTTAGGCTTAGTTACTAATACTGAGTGATGCAGTAGCCAGGCTTAGGCTTAGTTACTAATACTGAGTGATGCAGTAGCCAGGCTTAGGCTATTTAGACCTGGGTTCGGTACGTCCTCAAAACACTGCTCGGTTTTCAGTAGCTGATCTCTGAACTGGTGAGAAGTTCTGACTGCTGGTTTGTACGCGTTTACAATAACTAGACTTATATTTTCATTTCAACCAGCAGAGCTGCACCACCACTTTGCCAGCAGCCGGTAACCTTCATCACCTCAACGTCTCTCAGTTACTGAGTCACTGAACATTTACGGTGGAAATATGTGGCACAATACCGTGACTGGAACAATACACAAATAACCCGTACATAGGAGAGAGGAGCTGACGACGACGGACCATTTACAAGTAACTTAGTACATCTCTCTCCTATGTCCGGGTTATTTGTGGAATATGCAAGTCTTGGAATGACACTGCTCTGTTCAAGAGAGAGAATGGCATTACTGACACATACCATCTCTTTGTCCACTTGGTCTATATTTGCAAGTTCCCAGGTGTGATAATTAAGACACATGTACAACAGTCAGGTATCTTTATTCCGCAACGTTTCGCCTACACAGCAGGCTTCTTCAGTCGAGTACAGAGGAGGCAGTAGAAGCAGTAGAGATGTGAAGACGATGTGATTAGTTCATCAGTCTTGAAGACGTAGTTCTGAGGTGTAGTGCTCACACACACACACACACACACACACACACACACACACACACACACACACACACACACACATGATGGAAGGAATAGACTCTGAAGTGTCCCTGTTCGCAGATGACGTGAAGTTGATGAGAAGAATTAAATCGGACGAGGATGAGGCAGGACTGCAAAGAGACCTGGACAGGCTGGACATGTGGTCCAGTAACTGGCTTCTCGAATTCAATCCAGCCAAATGCAAAGTCATGAAGATTGGGGAGGGGCAAAGAAGACCGCAGACAGAGTATAGGCTAGGTGGACAAAGACTACAGACCTCACTCAGGGAGAAAGACCTTGGGGTGACCATAACACCGAGCACGTCACCGGAGGCACACATCACCCAAATAACTGCTGCAGCATACGGGCGCCTGGCAAACCTGAGAATAGCGTTCCGATACCTTAATAAGGAATCGTTCAAGACACTGTACACTGTGTATGTTAGGCCCATGGAGTATGCAGCACCAGTCTGGAACCCACACCTGGTCAAGCACGTCAAGAAGTTAGAGAAAGCACAAAGGTTTGCAACAAGGCTAGTCCCAGAGCTCAAGGGAATGTCGTTGGAGGACAGAAGGGTCAGGGGAGACATGATAACGACATACAAGATACTGCGGGGAATAGACAAGGTGGACAGAGATAGGATGTTCCAGAGAGGGGACACAGGGACAAGGGGTCACAACTGGAAGCTGAAGACTCAGACGAGTCACAGGGACGTTAGGAAGTATTTCTTCAGTCATAGAGTTGTCAGCAAGTGGAATAGCCTAGCAAGTGAAGTAGTGGAGGCAGGAACCATACATAGTTTTAAGAAGAGGTATGACAAAGCTCAGGAAGCAGAGAGAGGATCCAGTAGCGATCAGTGAAGAGGCGGGGCCAGGAGCTGAGTCTCGACCCCTGCAACCACAATTAGGTGAGTACAATTAGGTGAGTACACACACACACACACACACACACAGTGTTCTTGATGGTCCTGTTGTATTGTGTCCGGGTTGGGAACCATATCGTTGACAGGGATTGAAACTGACTCCTATGCTGCTAAATCTGCAATGATGTCAGTGGTACAGTCTGCAACAGAATCTGTAATGGAGTCTGTAGAAGAATCAGTACTGGGACTGGAGGCTGTAGGGGGTACTGTTCCGACACATGTACTGTAGGGGGTACTGTTCCGACACATGTACTGTAGGGGGTACTGTTCCGACACATGTACTGTAGGGGGTACTGTTCCGACACATGTACTGTAGGGGGTACTGTTCCGACACATGTACTGTAGGGGGTACTGTTCCGACACATGTACTGTAGGGGGTGCTGTTCCGACACATGTACCTCTTCCACTTACTCTGTATTCACAGCCGAGATAATGAGAAATTTCTAAACAAGGTAAATATTGCCAATACTAACACTTCTGAAATTGCTTGTGTTCTCCTGCACAGAGTACTGTTCATTGTTGACGGCTCCGTCCAGGACAAGATATCACAGCTGGAACACATCATTTACGGCCCACATACAACCAGTAAAGCATTTAAATTACAGGGAAGGTCTCACAGTCCTAAATATACTCACTGGAGTGGAGGAGAGAGAATCGTGATAATATATACCTGGAAAGTACTCGAAGGCCTGGTCACAGATCTGCACACTGCCATAACAACATACTGGAGTGAGAGATATGAGAGAAAATGCATAATAAACCAAGTAAAAAGTAGGGGCGCAGTGGGCACAATAATAGAACACTGCATCAACATCCCTGGTCCCAGATTATTCAGCATCTTACCAGAAGATATCAGAAACACTGCTGGGACAAGTGTAGAAGCCTTCAAGAGGACACTGGACAACTGTCTTCACCAGGTACCTGATCAACCAGGCTGTGATGGATATGTGGGTCAGTGGGCCACCAGCAGCAACAGCCTGGTTGACCAGGCATTTATCAGTGTCGTTACGTCATTCATTATCTACTAATCGTGACACGTTGCTAGGTATTACGTCATAGATCTCACCAGCCAATCATAACACGTCCCTGGTTATTACGTCATTAATCTCAGATATATGAGTGATGGATGTCCGTGACGTCAGTATACCTCACGAACCTAAGGAGCGACTCTAGACGTCTGCAGCGGCTGAGATACGTCAAGAACGTCGTGGTAGTGATGACGTCACTGCTTAAAGGTTAGACGGTCGAGTCAACAGTTCCCCTTTAATGTTAGTGCCACTGTTGGTGCCTCTGTTAGTGCCTCTATTGGTACCTCTGTTGGTCCCTCTGTTGGTGCCTCTGTTAGTGCCTCTGTTGGTGCCTCTGTTAGTGCCTCTGTTGGTGCCTTTGTTGGTGCCTCTGTTGGTGCCTCTGTTAGTGCCTCTGTTGGTGCCTCTGTTAGTGCCTCTGTTGGTGCCTTTGTTGGTGCCTCTGTTGGTGCCTCTGTTAGCGCTTGTGTTAGTGCCTCTGTTGGTACCTCTGTTAGTGCTTCTGTTAGTGCCTCTGTTGGTGCCTCTGTTAGTGTCTCATGTAAATGTAGTCGCCTACCTGTGGTTTCAGGGTTCGAGTCTCAGCTCTTGGCCATTCCTCTCTGCTAAAGAAGTAATTCCTAACATCCCTGTGACTTCCCTGTGTCTTTTAACTTCCAGCTGTAACCTTGTGTACTTGATTTCCGCCTCTCAGCTTCTCCCTGACCACTTTCTTAATTCCTCTTAGTATTTTGTACGTCGTAATCATGTCTCCTCGTGACTCCTTGTTAGATAAAAAGACAGATATACAGCCAGAGAGGTGGGCAGACAGCCAGATAGAAATAGACAGTCAGAGAGGTAGACAGATAGACAGCCAGATAGAAAGAGAGAGAAATAAACAGAGAAGTAGATAAGTAGACAGTCAGATAGACAGAGAGACAGTTAATTCCCTTAAAAATTATATTTCAACAACGACCACTGAGAAATTTGTTCCTCCATCTCTCTCTCTCTCTCTCTCTCTCTCTCTCTCTCTCTCTCTCTCTCTCTCTCTCTCTCTCTCTCTCTCTCTCTCTCTCTCTCTCTCTCTCTCTCTCTCTCTCTCTCTCTCTCTCTCTCTCTACCTGGAGTCTACGTGGAGGGTATTCTGGGGATCAACGCCCCCGTGGCCCGGTCAATTACTAGGCCTCCCGGTGGATCAGGGGCTGATCAACCAGGTTGTTACTGCTGGCCGCAAGTAGTCCAACGTACGAACCACAGCCCGGCTGATCCGGCACTGTCCAGCTCCCCCTTGAAGACAACCAGGGGTCTACTGGTAATTCCTTTATGGCTGATGGGAGGCTGTTGAACAGTCTTGGGCCCCGGACACTTATTATTTTCCCTTACTGTACCATTGGCGCCCCTAATTTTCGTTCGGGGTATGTTGCATCGCCTGCCAAGTCTTTTGCTTTCGTAGGGAGTGATTTCTGTGTGCAGATTCAGGACCATTCTTTCTAGGATTTTCCAGGTGTAGATTATGATGTATCTCTCTCGCCTGCGCTCCAGTGAGTACAAATCAAGTGCTTCCAGGCACTCCCGGTAGTTCAGGTGCTTGACAGAACTTATACGTGCAGTAAAGGTTCTCTGTACACTCTCTAGATCTGCAATTTCACCTGCTTTGAATGGAGATGTTAATGTACAGCAGTATTTCAGCCTAGTGAGAACAAGTGATTTAAAAAGGATCATCATTGGCTTTGCATCTCTTGTTTTGAATGTTCTCATTATCCATCCTATCAGTTTCCTGGCAGATGTGATAGTGGTATTGTTGTGATCCTTGAAGGTGAGATCCTCAGACATTACCACTCCCAGGTCCTTCACATTACTTTTCCGCTCTATTGTGTGATTGGAGTTTGTAGTATACTCAGTTCTAGTTATTATTTCCTCCAGTTTTCCATAACGGAGTAGTTGGAATTTGTCTTCATTGAACATCATATTGTTCTCTGTTGCCCATTGGAAAACTTGGTTTAATCTTCTTGGACTTTGCCGGTCCTCAAGGGATGACATTTCCATGCAGATCCTAGTATCGTCGCAAAAAAAATGAAAGCGCGTGGTTTACACTCTGTTTTATGTTGATATTGTTTTTTTATGTGGCTGCAGGGGGAGCCTAGCCCTGGAGCTCCTCCACCACTTCTTCCCCAGGTTATTCCACTACTTGACCACCTGAGGCTGAATAACTACTTCCGACATCCCTGACTCACCTGTGCCCCCGGGTACCTGTTTTCCCGCCTCTCAACAGCCTTCCCCCCCATCTGTCACCCTATTATATTTTCATTTTTTTTACATGCCTCCTCTGACCCTTCTTTTCCCCCAATGACGATAAAATCGGGTACTATAACCATCATCACTACTGTCAGCCACTGCTAACTACGTCAGCTACCGGGAAAGCATCAGATGGCCTGGCCCAGGGCCCGGGCTCCGAGAGTAGTGACACTCGAAACTTTTCCAAAGGATATCAATGAAAAGGGTATATTGCCAGCCACTGCAAAACCACCGTCAGTTACGTCAGCCCTATGTTTTGCGACAGTGACAGATGACACTGACAGACTAGTATGCTACGACGTGGTTAGATGACTGACATGGCTGCAGCTGTTAAAATAGCTGACAGGATTATAGGGGCTGACAGTGGCTGACAGCTTTTAGTAAGGGGGCGCAGTGGCGGCATTGACAACGGCTATTAGTACGGATAGGGCTAACAGTGGTTAATAGTGGCTACGGGGGGTTAGTGGCTGACAAGCTGACGGGGTTTGAGTGGCTGATGGGGGTTTTAATGGTGGACAGTAGCTGACGGTGGCCCGGGCACCCTCACAAATCGTTATGGCGAAGAGTGTACCACACACACACACACACACACACACACACACACACACCACAAACCCGGATTTGTTAAAAGGGGTTTTGGCAACCCCTCTTCAGAGGACAGCCAAAGCTAACTGCATTCTCCCTCCTACAGGTAATTCACTTCCCCTATGGCGTTTGGATTACATTTTCCCCCCACACGTTCTCAAGGCTCATGCTAATATTTTAGGGGTCTAAAGGAATGCCTTATGGGTCTTAGATGACAAATCGTTATGTCTAAAAACGTGGATCACACTTGAAAAATTAATGTAGTACTGGTAACTTGAAGAACCAATTTAAAGATAAAAACTGTCAAATGAAATTTTTTCGGGTCAAAATTAAGTTTCTTGGTCAGTATCACTCCAGGGGGGTTACGACTGACCAAAGTAAAGTAACTCAGTACTAAATTTTCCAACTCCCAAAAACTGCTGATCCTAAGACCTTTGGGGCTTAGCAGGTTTTATAGTTTTCATTGCCAATTTTTCTTCCATACTGCTCCTCAACTGATTTGCTTAAAAAAAAAGCTCCTTTTTTTTGGGACCTTCCGTCAAGAAAGAGCATTCCAAACTCAAAAGAAAAGCTAACACTGCTCCAAATTTTTTGAAATTTCCAGATTTTTCTAACCCCTTTCTATCACAACTGATGCTAGTTCAATTGGCTAGGTGCGTACTACTCAGAAAACTGATGGCAAGTACAACGCAGTTGCATTTGCTAGCCGAGTCTGAAAAAGGCTGAATGTAATTATACAGTAACTGAGAAAGAAGCTTTAGCAATAGTATGGTCTTTAAAGCACTTCCGAGACATTTTTTATCAGTACCTGTTCATGTCTTGACAGACCATGCTCCACGATACCTTTTTTCCAGAACAAACAACCTACGGAAGGTTAGCCAAGGACCTTGACATCCAAGAGTTCAACCCCACCTTTGAAAAACTTCCGGGAAAGTAAAATGTAGTCGCAGATCCCTTACGCGCATTTTATATAGTAACTGCAGACCCTCCTTTTACTCCCGAAGATGTAAAGAATACTAAACGAGCAACCCCCATGTGGTCTGGGTTTTCATTCCTGCTCCAGGAAGATCGACGGAAGCCACCACACCCATCATGATTTGTCAGAACCAAGTTTTACTGTACGAACAGCCGAGGGGGTACTCCTACAGAAGATTTACCATTAGTAATTTTCACAGTCACTAGTGAAGTAGCCTTACAGCTAGTTACGATTACCAGGGTTGTGCCCCGGGAAAGGATCGTTCAAAAAACAACCAAATTGAAATACTTTGGCCTCGTAGGCAATGTTTTTTTTTGAGATGTTAAAAATGTAGTGCTGCGAAACATAAAGGTAATCTAATGGCCCCTAACCCAATCCAAGGTATCCAACTACTAGCAAACCGTGGGAAAAAAGTTGCCTAGATTTTAACAAATTTTCCCAAAAGTTCCCTCCAGGAAACAAACATCGTGTGTTATGGAACCATTTCACCAATATTTGAGTTAGTTCCTTTTGCAGATAAGATGCCGAGACATAGCTAAAGCTTTTAAAAGAACCTTTTCTGCAGGCATACCACCCCTAAGTCCCAATACAGAAAATGGTGGTGAATTCGAAATGAGATTCTCAAAAATTTTGTGACCTTGTACAAACTCTAAATCCACCATTTTTCCCTCATCATCCTCCAGCAAGGGGTTAGGGGAACAAACCCAATAAGTACTTTATGTCTTGAGAGACACTATCAACCCCAACAGTGAAACTTGGGATGAAGTTATACCTGATGTGCAGTGTGCTATAAATTCTGCTTACAATGTTTCTATAGGTGACACCCACATTATCATTGTTCGGTGTAGATAAACTTTTGCCTTATATTGTTATATTCTAATCTGAAACCAAATTACAACCCGATGATTTCATACAACTCTACCAGCTTAGCTCAAAGTGTTTTAGAAGAACCCGTGAAAACTTCAAAAATCAACAGCAAATTTTACAAACGCTAACACCGAGCAAAGCCATCCAAAATCAAAATGGGTCAGATTTTATGGGACTAACTTTAACAAACGTCTGCAATGCCAAAGTTTGATCAAAAGTTTTTTGGCCTTTATCGAGAGTTGAACATATCAATGGAATAGTTAAGGTAGAGAAATTAGTACTGGTCAGTATAAAGAATCGCTTTTAGATCTATAAGTTAGTATGTATAATAATATGTTCCAACCCAGACAAAATTGACAGACTCGCCAATCCTCCGATCCGTACTCCTACCCGATACTCAGCAGCGATAACCTGAATGTCTTTTTTTTCCCCTACACGACGGTATAGAAATCCTAAAGTATCTTTTTGTAACTACCAAATTCAGTTTTGCCTCAAATACAGCATGATTAGCCATGCAACAGAGTTTGACCTCCCAGGGGAACCCCCCATTCTGCATATGTCAACCCAAACCCCTAGCAGATTTGGGGGTTAAATGTAAATAACCTGTATAGATGAAAATTACAGTATCAACTTATCATATTCAATAATTTTTTTTTTTTTGTGTTCACGTTCTCTCTGAATTTGAGAGTTAACAGTCACATTTGAGGGGCACAAATCTCCTTTCTTTTAAACCACTTCTTTCTTTGTAATATTTCTTCCCAAATCCATAGATACAGAATACAGAGATTGATAAATTTTTTTTTTATCACTTCTTTGTGTAATCCCAACGTTGATTTTTCTTTCGAGATTGTGCTATTTTTACCTTGTAATGCATTACAGTTTCATTACAGTTTCATTTACGAAGCTTCCATTCCAATATTCTATTTATGTATTTTATAATGTTTCAATTGTTGTGTTTTTTGACATTGAATAAAATCGGGGCCCCAAGCCGTACACCTGCCTCTCATTTTTGTTTTAGCTGTTGTGGGGACGACATACTTAGCGTCGCCGACTCCCCCAGTACTGTACCAGTTCCTAGTAACCTTTTACCAAAACCAGTGTACCTTAATACTCACTACTAACCGTCGCATGAACACTGACTGTTATTCATGTTGCTGCTGCCCAAGCGGGTTTTCAAACAACCGCTCACCCGTAGGCACTTTGGTCAGTCGAGATAGGGGGAAGGAGAGGCAGGTCGGCTGATGGTGCTTCCTATTCTTCCCATTATATATTTTTGTACTACCACCTACGAGTTTTTTCCCCCCTCCACGTTACGAACCCACATGACACCCCCCCCTACCACACACCCAACACAACACACACACACACACACAAAACACACCACACACATAACCACACCACACACACACCACACAAAACCCACACACACCAACACAGACACCCAAAACACACACACACACACAAACACACAAACACCACACACACACACACACACTCACACACACACCACACACAACACACACACCACACACACACCACACTACACACACACCCCCACACACAACACACACACACACACACACACACACACACACACCACCCACCACAACACACACCACACACAACCACACTACCACACCCCCACACACACACACACACAAAACACACACACACACAAAACACACACACACAACACACACACACACACACACACACACACACACACACCCACACACACACACACACACACCCACACACACAACACACAACACACACACACACACACCACCGCCCCCCACACGCACACCACCACCACACACAAACCGTGGGTTTTGAGAAAAGGAAGGAAGGGATGGCATGGGCGAAAGGGACTACTTAGTAGGAACAATCCAGTCTGAGGGACATAAGGTGATAATTGCGGGTAATGTAAAACCACCAAGAACTGCGGGAGGCCAAGAGAAAATCGATGAGAGCAACAAGCAAGATCAACACACTAGCCGGGTGGCCAGGAACACCATGGGGGAGCAAAGTTACATAGGGGTGTTTCAATCAAAAAGGAATTGACGGGGAAAACCTGGGCCCCAGGGGGTCCCGAAACATGGAGAGCCAAATGATGGATGGGTACTGGAAACCCTCAGCATCAACATGTTAGAACACTACCAGAAGAGGGAAAGGGGACGAACCACAAGGTTGGACCTTGTTTAAACCAGATAGTTGGGACACGAGGGTACATGTATAAGGGGGCCCCGGGGAGCTAGTGATCAGGGGTTTCTGTGCTTCGACTACATAGTTGACTCCAAGTGGAGAGAGTAGCAGGAATAGGCGGGGGAAAAAAACCAAAACAAAAAAGGGGGAATACTCGGGATGAGGAATTTTCCTTCAAGACATTCAGGGGGGGGAACGACGGGAAAAAAAAGTACAAAAAATGAGGATTATGTACAAAAAAATGAAAGGGGGCAGAGGAGAAGTTTGTTCCCAAGGGGAAAACAGAAATAAGGGAAGAACAGAACGATCCGGGTTCACCCAAAGGGTAGGGGGGGCAAAAACTAGGTGTAATAGAGAAGGAAAAGGTACAGAAACAGAGAACTCGGGAAAATAAAGAAATCGGGGCCGAAGAGCCAGAAAACGAATATGCACAGATAAAAGGGGGGCTCAGAGACAAATAAAAAAGACATAGCTCAAAAGTAAGACGCCCCGAAGCTTTTACCCACATCGGGAGGAAAACAACAGTCAAGGACCAGGTAACAGACGAGGAAGGGGATGGGGAATTCACAAGAAACGACCGAGAGGTATTCAGGAGCTCAACACAAATTTAAAGAGGTATTTACAGTGGAAACCATAGGACTCCAAAAAATCAGAACAGGGGGGAAAACCCAGAAGGTGGATGGGGTACATAAACCAAGGGGGAGGTGAAGAAGCGCTATGCAAATTTGCACCTCAAAGGCGGTGGGCCCAGACAACACTCTCCGGGCCCTTTTAAAAGGGAGCGAGATTTTGTGTGAGCCTTTAAAACAAAGACTAAACACATCTTTTAAAACGGGAAACTCCCGAGTAGGAAAATGGAAAATGTAGCCCAAATTTTTTAAAAAAGGGGAGACGACATGGGGGCACAAATACAACCTGTATTTTCTAACGTGTAATAGTATGCGGGTAAAGGGAAAGATCATCGGGAGAGATGGTGGGCACCGGAAAGAAACAAGTGATAATTGACAACCACACGGTTTCGGGGAAGGGAAATCCTGTGTCACCCAAAACCTACTAGAGTTTTATGACAAGGTGACAGAAGTAAGACAAGAGAGAGAGGGGTGGGATCGACTGCTATTTTTGGACTGAAGAAGGTTTTCGACACAGTTCCTCACAAGAGGTTACTGCAAAAGCTAGAGGACCGGGCACACATAACGGGGGAAAGCACGCAATGGTCAGAGAATATCGACAGGGGGGAAACAACGAGTCATGGTACGCGACGGGGGTGCAGAGGGGGGCGCCTGGACAAGCGGGTTCCACAGGGGTCACCCTTTAACCTGGCTGTTCTTGGAAAGGGAACGACATAACGGAAGGGATAGACTCAAAGTGTCCTTTTTTGCGACGAGTGAATTAATGAGAAAACGAATCGGACAGGATCAGCGGGGACTACAAAGAATCGGACAGGCACAAGCCTGGTCCACAACGGGCTCCTAAATTTTAAAAAACCCCCTGCCAAATGCAAAGTCATGAAGATTGGGGAAGGCAAAGAAGACCGCAACAAAATATATTTTTAGATGGCCAAAGACTGCAAACCCACAAAGGGAAAAAGACTGGGGTGAGATAACACCGACATATCTCCGGGGCGCACACAATCAATAACTGCTGCAGATACGGCGCCTGGCAAACCCAGGGAAGCTTTCCGATACCCAGAAAGGATCTTTTAAACCGGACACCATCTACGCAGGCCCTACGGAGTATGCACACCATTTTTGGAATCCCAACCTATCAAGCAGCAAGAAATTAGAGAAATGCAAAGGTTTGCAAAAAGACTATCCCAGAGCTCGGGGATTGTCCAAAAAAAAGGGTTTGGGGGAAATCGCCTGACGACACTGGGGGGCCAGGGGGGTCGGGGGGGAACATAAACACAATAAAATACTGCGGGGAATAGACGAGGTGGACAAAGACAGGATTTCCAGAGAGGGACACAGACACAAGGGGCCAAAATTTGGGAAGTTGAAGACCAGATGAATAAAAGGGATTTGGGAAATTTTTTTTTTTCTTCAGTCATAGAGTAGTCGGGCCAGGGAAATAGCCTAAAAAGTGTGTGGTGGGGGCGGGCCCCATACATAGTTTAAGGGGAGGTATGATAGAGCTCATGGGGCAGGGAGAGTGAGGACCTAGTAGCAATCGCGAAAGGCGGGGCCAGGACTGTGACTCGACCCCTGAAAAACAAATAGGGGAGTACAAAATAGGTGAGTACACACACACACAAAAACACAACACACACATACACCCACACACCCCACACACACACACACCACAACACACACACACACACACAACACACCACAAAACACACACACCACACACACACCCAAAAGATCAAGAAACAAAAGAGATTTAATTTTTGACCCTGTTTTCCCCTCTCTCTCTCTCCCCTCTCTCTCTCTCTCTCTCACGGGGGAAATTATACACTTTTGCACTGCATTATGTATACCGTATGAATGCATGTATATCGGTAATATTTAGTAAAAACATGACTAAATTTTCACTGGGAGAGAAGGAAGGTGGATGGGAAGGGAAAAAATGGGGGGGGAAGTATTGTGGGATGGAAGGGGGGAGGGAGGGAGTGGAGGGAGGGGACAGGGGGGGAGGGAGGGGGCTGGGGGGAGGGGAGGGGCTAATAAAACCTGGGAGGGGTCTTCACTTCCGGTTGTCTAATCTAACACACTGTACACTATATGTGTCACAGTCCTGTTACACCGGTACTCTCCCTGGAATCTTTTCCCCGAAATACTCACCCGGGAAATACTCTCCTTAGAATTACTTTCCATATAAGTCCTGGGAAGTACTCCACTGGGAAATACTCACCCTGGGAAGTACTCTCCTTTAAAATTTCTTTCCATGGAAGTACACTTGTACTCACACTGGGAAATACTCACCCTGGAAGTACTCTCCTTTTGAATTTCTTTTCCCTGGAAGTACCGGAAGTAAATCACAAACCGGGTACTCCCCCGGAAATACTCTCCCCTTGAATTACTTTCCATGGGGGTACACTGGAAGTACTCCCCCGGAAGTCCCCCCTGGAAGTACTCTCCTTAAATACTTTTTCCCTGGAAGTAAAAACTGGGAAATACTCACACTGAAATAAATCACCCTGGAAGTACCACTTGAAAAGTACCCCCCGAATACTCAAATTGAAATTCTCCCCGGGAATATTACTATGGAAGTACCTTCCTTAAAATACTCAGCTTGGGTATTCTCCTTGGAATATCAAACTTGAAGTACTCTCCCTTGAAATACCTCCCTGGAATACTCTCCCTTTAAGTACCCTCCCTGGAAGTACTCTCCCCCGGGAATACCACCCTGGAAGTACTCTCCCTGGAAGAACTCAAACCCGGAAGTACTCTCCCAGAAGTACTCTCCCGGAAGTACTCTCCCTGGAAGTACTCTCCCTGGAAGTACTCACCTGGGGAATACTCTCCCTGAAGTCTCTCCCTGGAAGTACTCACCCTGGAAGTACCTCCCTGGAATATCTCCCGGGGGAGCGAAACGTTCCACATAAACTTTTCATTTGGTTGACTTGTGTCCTTTTTAAACCCCCAAAAAGTAATCCTGGGATCATGTATAACCTTCCCGGTGAGTACTTTTGGGGGTATTCCAGGGTGAGACTTCCCGGGTGAGTTTAAACTTCCCGGGTGAGTCTTCCAGGGTGAGCACTTCCAGGGGGAGTACTTCCGGTAGCACTTCCGGGTGAGTACTTCCCAGGGTGAGTACTTCCAGGGGGAGACTTCCAGGGTAGACTTCCAGGGTGAGTACTTCCCCGGGGAATTCCAGGGGGAGTACTTTCCCGGGGGGTACTTCCAGGGTGAGCACTTCCCCGGGGGAGTATTCCAGGGAGACTTCCCGGTGAGTACTCCAGGGGGATTTCTTTCCCGGTAGTACTTTTTCCCGGTGATACTTCCGGGGGAGTAAATTCCAGGGTGAGTACTTCCAGGTGAGTACTTCCAGGGTGATACTTCCAGGGGGAACTTTTCCCTGGTGGTACTTTCCAGGGTGGGGCTTTCCCGGGGGAGTACTTTCCCGGGGGAGACTTCCAGGTGAGACTTCCAGGGGGATACTTCCAGGGGGAGTACTTCCAGGGTGAGTACTTCCAGGGGAGTACTTCCATGGTGAGTACTTCCCGGGTGAGTCTTTTCCCGGGGGAGTACTTCCCGGGGGAGTACTCCAGGGTGAGTACTCCAGGGTGATCTTCCAGGGTAGTACTTCCAGGTGATTTCTTCCAGGGAGTACTTCCAGGGGGGGGACTTCCAGGGGAGTACTTCCAGGGTGAGTACTTCCCGGGGGAGTACTTCCAGGGGAGTACTTCCAGGTGATATTCCCGGGGGAGTACTTCCAGGGGAGTACTTCCAGGGTGAGTACTTCCAGGGTGAGCACTTCCAGGTGATACTTCCAGGGAGTACTTTTTCCCTGGTGATACTTCCAGGGAGAGTACTTCCAGGGTGATACTTTTCCCGGTGAGACTTCCATGGTGAGTATTTCCATGGTGAGTACTTCCAGGGTATACTTTCCCGGGGGATACTTTTCCCGGGGGAGTACTTCCAGGGTAGTACTTCCAGGGGAGTACTTAGGGGGAGTATTTCCCGGGGGAGTACTTCCAGGGTGAGTACTTTCCCCCGGGGAGTACTTCCAGGGGTATTTTCCATGGGGAGTACTTTCCAGGGAGAGTACTTCCAGGGTGAGTACTTTCCGGGTGAGTACTTCCCGGGGGATACTTTTCCCGGGGGGAGTACTTCCATGGGGAGTACTTCCAGGGTGAGTACTTCATGGGAGTACTTCCAGGGAGAGTACTTCCAGGGGGAGTACTTCCGGGTGATACTTCCAGGGGAGTACTTCCAGGTAGTCTTCCCGGGAAGTATTTCCAGGGTGAGTACTTCCAGGGGATACTTCCAGGATGAGCACTTCCAGGGGAGTACTTCCGGGGGAGTACTTCCAGGGGGAGTACTTCCAGGGGGAGTATTCCAGGGTGAGTACTTCCAGGGTGATACTTCCCCGGGGGTACTTTCCCGGGTGAGTACTTCCATGGGGGGAGTACTTCCCGGGGGAGTACTTCCAGGGTGAGTACTTCCAGGGGGGTACTTCCAGGGGGGTACTTCCAGGGGAGTACTTCCAGGGTGAGTACTTTTTCCCTGGGAGTACTTCCAGGGAGAGTACTTTTCCCGGGGGAGACTTCCAGGGTGATACTTTCCCAAAGAGCACTTCCAGGGGGAGTATTCCAGGGAGATACTTCCAGGGTGAGTATTCCAGGGTGAGTCTTCCAGGGGGATACTTCCAGGTGAGTACTTCCAGGGTGAGTACTTCCAGGGGGAGTACTTCCAGGGGAGTACTTTTCCCGGGGGAGTTTCCGGGTGAGTACTTCCAGGGGGAGTATTCCAGGGGGAGTACTTCCAGGGATACTTCCAGATGAGCACTTCCAGGTAAAATTTCCAGGTGATACTTCCAGGGGGAGTCTTCCAGGGTAGTTTCCGGGAGAGTACTTCCAAGAAGAGAACTTTCCCGAGGAGATTAATTCCCAAGGGTACTCCTGACTCAAACCCCCCTCCTGACCACACACATGATCACAAGAGGCCGGGGGAACAATTTACGAATAACAGACTATCGAAAACCAAAATGACCCAATAGACATAGTCAGGCGAAAGCAACACCAGTGAGGGGAATAGCTTAGAGCTGAAGAAAGGAGGAGGAGGACTTACTGATATAAACCGGGAAATCTTTTATGATCATACAAACACACAAAACCACACACACACACACAACCCCACACACACACACACACACACACACCAACCCCACACACACACCTGTAAATTTGAAAATAATTTCACTGAGAACACAGAAAACTAGTGCCACTCCCGGGTTTGTCTGGGTGGGGTAGTAATGTGGTGAGGTGCAGAGGTGGTGGCTGTGGTTGTAGTGTGGGGAGGTGCTAGAGTGTGGGGGTTTGGTTTTACGATTGGGAATGACACGAAATCACGTAAAGTCTTACTAGAAAAAACGGAAAGTCATCTACTACCCGAGGGTCGGTAAGGGTGCGTCACCCCCTACAACATGTCCCTTTTTCCACTATTATCACCTCGTCCTAATTATTTTCACATTTTTTCTTTTTCTCGTAAGGCAAGTCCCGGGGTCTTTACTTAATTCCTGTATAATTTAACAAATCTTTGTATAGTTGTGTTTAGAGGTGGACTTAGCTGTTGTAAGGTTAAAACTTCCGTTGTAAGGTGAAACTTTGCTTTGGGAGAGGTGTGAGCTTCGCTGTTGTAAGGGTAGCTTCGCTGTTTCAGGGGTGAGCTTCGCTGTTGTAGAGGTGTGAGCTTCGCTGTTTAGAGGTGTGAGCTTCGCTGTTGTAGAGGTGTAAGCTTCACTGTTGAGAGGTGAATTTTTGCTGTTTAGAGGGTGACTTTTGCTGTTGTAGAGGGGTGACTTTGCTGTTTTAGAGGTGTAAGCTTTCCCGTTGTAGAGGTGTAAGTTTTGCTGTTGTAGAGGTGCAAGTTTTGCTGTTGTGAGGGTGAGCTTCGCTGTTTAGAGGTGGGAGCTTCGCTGTTTTAGAGGTGTAGCTTCGCTGTTGTAAAGTGTGAGCTTTGCTGTTGTAAGTGTAACTTCGCTGTTGTAAGGTGTGAGTTGTGCTAGACCTCTGCATAATGTATAGTGTTGTATCATGCAACAACGGCTTCAATACTCTATCACCTATAGAAAAATAAACAACCTTTATTTACCAACGTTTTGCCCACACAGTGGCTTTTTCAAGTCACAGATCTACCTGGGTTAAAGTATGAGTACATACATGGGAGAGTACTCATGTACTCTTCACCCATTTAGATCTGGGTTTTGACTTCATAAAGTCCACCGTGGGGCGAAACGTTTCAAAAAATGATCCCCTTATACTTTTTTAGTTTTATTTTATCCACGTGTCGATATTATAACCTTAAACCACATGGATCAACCAGAAATTTCAAGCATTTCGGAAAACTTTCTGAAACTCGAAAAAACATGAAAAACAAGTTTTTTTTATTTTTTTTCCTATTTTAAAATTAGTTTAGTCAATATCTTTTTAGTTTCTTTACTGATTACACTGTGACCTTTTTACAAAGTACCCTGGTATCAGGGACCCTGGTATCAGGCAGCATGGGGGCACCTTTCCCGGTCGTGCAGTGAGTGCAACACAGTGTTTCGGGGGGTGGTCCATAAGTCAGGTTTTGGGGAGTGGGCCAGTAATCAGTGTTTCTGGGATGGGGCCATAAGTCAGTGTTCTGGGATGGCCAAATCGTGTTTCTGGGGGGTGGTCCATACGTCAGTGTTTCTGGGAGTGTCCAGTAAGTCTTTTCTGGGGGGTGGTCCATAAGTCAGTTTACTGGGGGGTGGTCCAGTAAGTCAGTGTTTCTGGGAGGGCCATAAGTCGTGTTTCTGGGGAGTGGTCTAGTAATCAGTGTTTCTGGGAGTGGTCCGTGGCCAGTGTTTCTGGGATGGGCCAGTAAGTCAGTGTTTCGGGGGGTTTCCATAATCGTGTTTCTGGGGAGTGGCCAGTAATCATGTTTTTTTGGGGGGTGGTTCATAAGCGTGTTTCTGGGGGGTGGTCCAGTAAGTCAGGTTTCTGGGGATGGGCCAGCAAGTCATGTTTTTGGGGAGTGGTCCAGTAAGTCGGTTTCTGGGGAGTGGGGGCCATAATCAGTGTTTTTAGGGATGGTCCAGTAATCAGTGTTTCTAGGGAGTGTCCAGTAAGTCTGTTTCTGGGGAGTGTCTAGTAAGTCAATTTTTTTTGGGGAGTGGTCCAGTAATCAGTGTTTTGGGGGGTGGGCCAGTAAGTCGGGGTTTCCCGGGGGGGTGGGCCGTAAGTCAGTGTTTCTAGGGATGGTCCAGTAGGGCCCTGTTTCCCGGGGATGGTCCATAAGTCGTGTTTTTGGGAGTGGTCCATAATCGTGTTTCTAGGGAGGGCCAGAATCAGTGTTTCTGGGAGTGGTCCCGTAAGTCATGTTTCGGGGGGGGTCCAGTAAGTCAGTGTTTCTGGGGGTGGGCCAGTAAGTCAGTGTTTCTGGGGGGGGTCCCTAAGTCAGTTTTTTCTGGGATTTCGTAAGTCAGTGTTTTTTGGGAGGGGCCAGTAAGTCAGTGTTTCTGGGGGGGTGGGCCAGCAAGTCAGTGTTTTTTGGGGGGTGGGCCAGTAATCAGTGTTTTTGGGGGGTGGTCCATAAGGGCATGTTTTCTGGGGAGTGGTCCAGTAAGTCAGTGTTTTGGGGAGTGGTCCAGTAAATCAGTGTTTCGGGGAGGGTCCAGTAAGTCCCTGTTTTCTGGGGGGTTGTCCAGTAAGCAGTGTTTCTGGGGTGGGCCATAAGTCATGTTTCGGGATGGTTCAGTAAGTCAGGTTTCGGGGAGTGGGCCAGCAAGTCATGTTTCTGGGGAGTGGTTGTAAACAGTGTTTCTGGGAGTGGGCCATAAGTCAGTGTTTCTGGGGTGGCCCCAGCAAGTCATTTTCTGGGGTGGTCCAGTAAGTCAGTGTTTCGGGGAGTGGTCCCCGTAAGTCATGTTTCGGGGAGTGGCCAGTAAGTCAGTGTTTCGGGGGGTGGTCCAGTAAGTCAGTGTTTCGGGGAGTTTGTCCCAAAAAGTCGGTTTCTGGGGATGGGCCAGTAATCAGTGTTTTTTGGGGAGTGGGTTCGTAAGTCGTGTTTTTTTTGGGGGTGGTCCACAAGTCAGTGTTTCTGGGGGGTGGTCCAGTAATCAGTGTTTCGGGGGGTGGTCCATAAGCAGTGTTTCTGGGAGTGGCCAGAAGTCATGTTTTTGGGAGTGGGCCAGTACTCATGTTTCTGGGATGTCCATAAGTCATGTTTCTGGGGAGTGGCCAGTAAGTCAGTTTACTGGGGGGGGTCCATAAGTCAGTTTTCTGGGGGGTGGTCCAGTAAGTCGGGGGTTTTTGGGGAGTGCTATAAAATCGTGTTTCAGGGAGTGGTCCAGTAGGGCCATGTTTTTGGGGGGTGGTCCAGTAAGTCAGTGTTTTTTGGGGATTGTCCAGTAAGTCAGTTTTCGGGAGGGTCCAGTAATCATGTTTCTGGGGAGTGGTTCAGTAAATCATGTTTTTTGGGAGTGTCCAAATCATGTTTCGGGGAGTGGTCCACAATCATGTTTCTGGGGGTGGTCCAGTAATCAGTGTTTCTGGGGGGTGGTCCCTAAGTCGTGTTTCTAGGGAGTGGTCCGTAAGTCGTGTTTTAGGGAGTGGTCCCGTAAGTAGTGTTTCTGGGAGTGGTCATAAGTCAATGTTTCTGGGGATGGGCCCTAATCAGGTTTCTGGGGATGGTCCCGTAAGTCGGGTTTTCTGGGGATGGCCAGTAAGTCGTGTTTCAGGGAGTGGTCCAGTAAAGGGCCCGTGTTTCTGGGGAGTGGTCCAGTAAGTCAGGGTTTTCTGGGAGGGCCAGTAATCAGTGTTTGTAGGGGGTGGTCCAGTAAGTCAGTTTTTTCTGGGGAGTGGTCCAGTAAATTTATGTTTCGGGGAGTGGTCCGTAATCATGTTTCTGGGGGGAAAGGTCCAGTAACAGGTTTCTGGGGGGTGGTCCCTAAGTCAGTGTTTCTGGGGGGTGGTTTTAGTAAGTCAGTGTTTCTGGGGGGTGGTCCAGTAATCAGTTTTCTGGGGAGTGGGCCAGTAAGTCAGTTTTCTGGGGGGTGGTCCAGTAAGTCTGTTTCTGGGGGGGTGGGCCAGTAAATCATGTTTTTGGGGAGTGGGCCAGTAAGTCATGTTTCTGGGGGGGGTCCCCTAAGTCAGTTTTCTGGGAGTGGTTCAGTAATCAGTGTTTCTGGGGGGTGGTTTTCCGCAAGCAGTGTTTCTGGGAGGGTTTTAGAATCAGTTTTCTGGGGAGGGGGCCAGTAATCAGTGTTTTTTGGGGGGTGGTCCCCGCAAATCAGTGTTCTGGGGGGTGGCCAGTAATCATGTTTCTGGGAGGGCCATAAGTCAGTGTTTTTGGGGGGTGGGCCAGAAATCATGTTTCTGGGGATGGCCCTATCATGTTTCTGGGAGTTTGTCCAATAAGTTCATGTTTTTTTGGGAGTGGTCCAGAAGTCTGTTTTTGGGGAGTGGTTTTAGTAATCAGTGTTTTTTGGGAGTGGTCCAGCAAAGTCAGTGTTTCGGGGGGTGGTCCATAAGTCAGTGTTTCTGGGGGGTGGTCCAGTAAGTCAGTGTTTTTGGGGGGTGGTCCAGTAAGTCATGTTTTCTGGGGGGGTCCAGTACTCAGTGTTTTTGGGGGGTGGTCCCCTTTAAATCAGTGTTTTTGGGGGTGGTCCCGTAATCTGTTACGGGGGGGTGGGCCAGTAAATCAGTGTTTTTGGGAGGGTCCAGTAAAGTCGGGTGTTTCTGGGGAGGGGTCTAGTAAGTCCGTGTTTTTTAGGGAGTGGTCCAGTAGGCCATGTTTCCCGGGATTGGGGCCCTAACATGTTTCGGGGAGTTGTCCATAAATCGTGTTTTCTGGGAGTGGTCCATAAGTCAGTGTTTTTTTGGGGGGTGGGTTTAGTAATCAGGTTTCTGGGGAGTGTCCAGTAAAATCAGTGTTTCTGGGGGTGGTCCAGCAAGTCAGTTTTCTGGGGGGTGGTCCAGTAAAGTCAGTGTTTCTGGGGAGTGGTCCATAAGTCGTGTTTCTGGAGTGGCCAGTAAGTCAGTGTTTCTAGGGAGTGTTTCCCGTAAGTCAGTGTTTCTGGGGGGTGGTCTAGTAAGTCAATGTTTCTGGGGGGGGGTCCCCGTAATCAGTTTCTGGGGATGGTCCAGTAATCGTGTTTTTTTGGGGGTGGTCCCGTAATTTATGTTTCTAGGGTGGTCCAGTAGGCCCTGTTTTTGGGAGTGGTCCAGTAATCAGTGTTTCTGGGGAGTGGGCCAGTAAAGTCATGTTTGTAGGGAGTGGGCCAGAATCAGTGTTTTTTGGGATGGGCCAGTAAATCGTGTTTCGGGGGGTGGTCCATAAGTCAGTGTTTTGGGGGAAGGGGCCGTAATCAGTGTTTCTGGGGATGGTCCATAAGTCTGTTTTGGGGGTGTTCATAAGTCATGGTTTTTTGGGAATGGTCCCTAAGTCGTGTTTCTGGGGGGGGTCCAGTAATCATGTTTCTGGGGAGTGGGCCCCGTAGTCATGTTTCTGGGGGGTGGTCCATAAGTCTTTTTTCTGGGAGTGGTCCAGTAATCATGTTTCTGGGGAGTTTCCTAAGTCAGTGTTTCTGGGGGTGGTCCCGTAATATGTTTCTGGGATGGGTTATAAGTCAGTGTTTTTGGGGAGTGGTCCAGCAAGTCGTGTTTTTGGGATGGTTCATAATCAGTGTTTTTGGGGGGTGGGCCTAAATCGTGTTTTTTGGGTGGGGCCCAATCAGTGTTTCTGGGGAGGGGGGGCCATAAGTATGTTTTAGGGGGGTGGTCCAGAATCATGTTTCTGGGGAGTGGTCCAGTAAGTCAGGTTTTTTGGGAGTGGTCCAGTAATCATGTTTTTGGGGGGGTTGCCCCGTAATCATTTTTTCGGGGAGTGGCCAGTAAGTCAGTGTTTTTTGGGGGGTGGTTAGTAAGTCAGTGTTTCGGGATGGCCCCCAAGTCAGTGTTTCTGGGGAGTGGGCCAGTAAGTCATGTTTCTGGGGAGTGGTCCAGTAAGTCAGTGTTTCTGGGGGGGTCCAGTAAGTAGTGTTTCTTTGGGGGGTGGGCCAGTAAATCAGTGTTTCTGGGGGGTGGTCCGTAAAATCAGTGTTTTTGGGAGTGGGCCCGCAAGCAGGTTTCTGGGGATGGTCCAGTAAGTCAGTGTTTTCTGGGGGGTGGTCCATAAGTCATGTTTTTGGGGGGTGTCCCGAAGCATGTTTCTGGGGATGGGCCCCAATCAGTGTTTCTGGGATGGTCCAGTAAGTCATGTTTTGGGGGGTGGCCTAAGTCATGTTTTCTGGGGATGGGCCAGCAAGCATGTTTCTGGGGATGGGGCCCTAAGTCAGTGTTTCTGGGAGTGGGCCAGTAAGTCATGTTTCTGGGGGGGTCCCCGAATCAGTGTTTCTGGGGGGTGGGCCAGTAAGTCATGTTACTGGGGGGTGGTCCAGTAAGTCAGTGTTTCTGGGGGGTGGTCCATAAGTCAGTGTTTTTTGGGGGGGTGGCCCGTAAGTCAGTGTTTCTGGGGGGTGGTCCAGCAAGTCAGTGTTTCTGGGGGGTGGGCCATAAGTCGGGGTTTCTAGGGGGTGGGCTATAAGTCAGTGTTTTGGGGAGTGGTCCATAAGTCTGTTTCTGGGGGGTGGTCCAAAAAGTCAGTGTTCTGGGGAGCGGTCCAGTAAGGCAGTGTTTCTAGGGAGTGGGCCATAAGTCGTTTTCTGGGGGGTGGCCGTAGGGAGTTTTTTCCCAGGGAGTGGTCCAATAGGCCCGGTTTTTAAGGAGTGGCCAGAGGGCAGTGTTTCTGGGAGTGGGGCCAGTAAGTCAGTGTTCTGGGGGTGGGCCAGTAGGCCATTTTCTGGGGAGTGGTCCCGTAAGCAGTGTTTCTGGGGGGTGGTCCAGTAAGTCAGTGTTTTTTGGGGGGTGGTCCAGTAAGTCATGTTTCTGGGGGGGGTCCAGTAAGTCAGTGTTCTGGGGAGTGGCCGTAGGCCAGTGACCGTTAAGACCAAAACAACATGTCGGGGGAAAGTCTTTCCCCCCAAACAAACACTTTTCCCCCCACAACTTTCCCCGGACTTTTTCTTCAGTCACCCCCATACACAACACCGCCCCACAAACTGCGTTTTAAAAAGTACGGAGGGGCGAGTCGTCACCACCCTTCCCCCGTTTAAACCCCACATTTTTTATGCTTTTCAGGGAAACATAAAAAATAGATGGCCAGTGCTTTTTTCGAACACCCACGATGCAGAAATACGACCCATGTCTCCAGGGAAATGCAACCCCACTGGGAAACCTCCATTCCTCTCTCGCTCTCTCTCTCTCTCTCTCTCCTCTCCCCTCTCTCTCTCCTCTCCCTCCTCTCTTCTCTCTCTCTCTCTCTCTCTCTCTCACACAGGGTTTTTTTAGTTAGGTTAAGGTTCCTAACTTTTTTTACAAGCAAAGCTGTTCCTACATAAGCTCATTTTTAAACCTTTTTATTGTATGAGACACAAATGGGAAGATAGAAATTTTTTTACAGTTATATTTGTCTCTCCCCTCTCTCTCTCTCTGGGGGGAAAAGCAGACCAAAAATCAGGTGGGGGCTCAGACAGACCTCCCACCTTTACAAACGCAGTTTAACATGGTGACAACATTTTCTTGTTGTTGGTTTTTAGGACAAAGTAGTTGACCCACGAGCCTGCCCTTTCCGTGTCCGGAAGAAACCTCCATCAGTCGGCTTGTGGGAGCCGGGCACCACAACTTGGTAACTACACAGTTTTGTCTCACTTATAGCACTGCTATTATGTATACCTGTATGTAATATGCTATAGTAATCGGTAAGTATGTTTTTGAATAAAAATGACTTAATTGTCACTGGTGAGAGAAGGAAGGTGGATGGAGAGGAAAGATGGGAGGGAAGTATTGTGGGATGGAAGGTGGGAGGGAGGGAGTGGAGGGAGGGGACAGGGAGGGAGGGAGGGGACTGGGAGGGAGGGGAGGGACTAATAATAACCTGGGAGGGGTCTTCACTTCCGGTTGATCTAATCATAACACACGTGTACACTAGTATGTGTACACAGTCCTGTGTACACTCGAGTACTCTCCCTGGAAGTACTTTCCCTGAAGTACTCACCCTGGAAGTACTCTCCTTAGAATTACTTTCCATATAAGTACACTGGAAGTACTCACACTGGAAGTACTCACCCTGGAAGTACTCTCCTTAGAATTACTTTCCATGGAAGTACACTTGTACTCACACTGGAAGTACTCACCCTGGAAGTACTCTCCTTAGAATTACTTTCCATGGAAGTACACTGGAAGTACTCACACCGGAAGTACTCACCCTGGAAGTACTCTCCTTAGAATTACTTTCCATGGAAGTACACTGGAAGTACTCACACCGGAAGTACTCACCCTGGAAGTACTCTCCTTAGAATTACTTTCCATGGAAGTACACTGGAAGTACTCACACTGGAAGTACTCACCCTGGAAGTACTCACTATGAAAGTACTCTTCCCTGAAGTACTCAACTTGAAGTATTCTCCCTGGAAGTACTTACTATGGAAGTACTCTTCCTTTAAGTACTCAGCTTGAGGTATTCTCCTTGGAAGTACTCAAACTTGAAGTACTCTCCCTTGAAGTACTCTCCCTGGAAGTACTCTCCCTTGAAGTACCCTCCCTGGAAGTACTCTCCCTGGAAGTACTCACCCTGGAAGTACTCTCCCTGGAAGTACTCAACCTGGAAGTACTCTCCCTAGAAGTACTCTCCCTGGAAGTACTCTCCCTGGAAGTACTCTCCCTGGAAGTACTCACCCTGGAAGTACTCTCCCTGGAAGTACTCTCCCTGGAAGTACTCACCCTGGAAGTACTCTCCCTGGAAGTACTCTCCCTGGAGAGCGAAACGTTGCCACAATAAACTTTCTCATTAGTTGCACTTGTGTCCTTTTACCCAACAAGTGAATCACTGGGATCAGTGTATAACCTTCCAGGGTGAGTACTTCCAGGGTGAGTACTTCCAGGGTGAGCACTTCCAGGGTGAGTACTTCCAGGGTGAGTACTTCCAGGGTGAGCACTTCCAGGGTGAGTACTTCCAGGGTGAGCACTTCCAGGGTGAGTACTTCCAGGGTGAGTACTTCCAGGGTGAGTACTTCCAGGGTGAGCACTTCCAGGGTGAGTACTTCCAGGGTGATACTTCAGGGTGAGTACTTCCAGGGTGAGTACTTCAGGGTGAGCACTTCCAGGGTGAGTACTTCCAGGGTGAGTACTTCCAGGTGAGTACTTCCAGGTGAGTACTTCCAGGGTGAGTACTTCCAGGTGAGTACTTCCAGGTGAGTACTTCCAGGGTGAGTACTTCCAGGGTGAGTACTTCCAGGGTGAGTACTTCCAGGGTGAGTACTTCCATGGTGAGTACTTCCATGGTGAGTACTTCCAGGGTGAGTACTTCCAGGGTGAGTACTTCCAGGGTGAGTACTTCCAGGGTGAGTACTTCCAGGGTTGAGTACTTCCAGGGTGAGTACTTCCAGGGTGAGTACTTCCATGGGTGAGTACTCCAGGTGAGTACTTCCAGGTGAGTACTTCCAGGGTGAGTACTTCCAGGGTGAGTACTTCCAGGGTGAGTACTTCCAGGGTGAGTACTTCCAGGGTGAGTACTTCCATGGTGAGTACTTCCAGGGTGAGTACTTCCAGGGTGAGTACTTCCAGGGTGAGTACTTCCAGGGTGAGTACTTCCAGGGTGAGTACTTCCAGGGTGAGTACTTCCAGGGTGAGTACTTCCAGGGTGAGTACTTTCCAGGGTGAGTACTTCCAGGGTGAGACTTCCAGGGTGAGCACTTCCAGGTGAGTACTTCCAGGTGAGTACTTCCATGGTGAGTACTTCCAGGGAGAGTACTTCCAGGGTGAGTACTTCCATGGGTAGTACTTCCATGGGAGTACTTCCATGGTGAGTACTTCCAGGGTGAGTACTTCCAGGGTGAGTACTCCAGGGTGAGTACTTCCAGGGTGAGTACTTCCAGGGTGAGTACTTCCAGGGTGAGTACTTCCAGGGTGAGTACTTCCAGGGTGAGTACTTCCAGGGTGAGTACTTCCAGGGTGAGTACTTCCATGGTGAGTACTTCCAGGGAGAGTACTTCCAGGGTGAGTACTTCCAGGGTGAGTACTTCCAGGGTGAGTACTTCCAGGGTGAGTACTTCCATGGTGAGTACTTCCAGGGTGAGTACTTCCATGGTGAGTACTTCCAGGGAGAGTACTTCCAGGGTGAGTACTTCCAGGGTGAGTACTTCCAGGGTGAGTACTTCCAGGGTGAGTACTTCCAGGGAGAGTACTTCCAGGGTGAGTACTTCCAGGGTGAGTACTTCCAGGATGAGCACTTCCAGGGTGAGTACTTCCAGGGAGAGTACTTCCAGGGTGAGTACTTCCAGGGTGAGTACTTCCAGGGTGAGTACTTCCAGGGTGAGTACTTCCAGGGTGAGTACTTCCAGGGTGAGTACTTTCCATGGTGAGTACTTCCAGGGAGAGTACTTCCAGGGTGAGTACTTCCAGGGTGAGTACTTCCAGGGTGAGTACTTCCAGGGTGAGTACTTCCAGGGTGAGTACTTCCATGGTGAGTACTTCCAGGGAGAGTACTTCCAGGGTGAGTACTTCCAGGGTGAGTACTTCCAGGATGAGCACTTCCAGGGTGAGTACTTCCAGGGAGAGTACTTCCAGGGTGAGTACTTCCAGGGTGAGTACTTCCAGGGTGAGTACTTCCAGGGTGAGTACTTCCAGGGTGAGTACTTCCAGGGTGAGTACTTCCATGGTGAGTACTTCCAGGGAGAGTACTTCCAGGGTGAGTACTTCCAGGGTGAGTACTTCCAGGGTGAGTACTTCCAGGGTGAGTACTTCCAGGATGAGCACTTCCAGGGTGAGTACTTCCAGGGTGAGTACTTCCAGGGTGAGTACTTCCAGGGTGAGTACTTCCAGGGAGAGTACTTCCAAGAAGAGAACTTCCAGAGGGAGATTAATTCCAGGAGGGGTACTCCTGACTCACTCACCTCTCCTGACTCACACACATGAGTCAGACAAGAGGCCGGTGAACAATTTACGAATAACAGACTATCGAAAGCCAAATATGACCCACAATAGACATAGTCACAGCAGAAAGCAGACACCAGTGAGGGAAGTAGCTTAGAGCTGAAGAAGGATGGAGGAGGACTTACTGGATATGACCAGGAAGTCTTTGATGATCATACAAACACACACACACACACACACACACACACACACACACACACACACACACACACACACACACACACACACACACACACACATCCTGTAAATTTGAAAATAATTATCACTGACGAACACAGGAAAATCTAGTGACCACTCCCGGTTAGTCTGGCTGTGGTAGTGAAGTGTGGTGAGGTGCTAGAGTGTGGTGGCTGTGGTTGTAGTGTGGTGAGGTGCTAGAGTGTGGTGGTTGTGGTTGTAGCGAGTTGGTAATGACACTGAAATCACGTAAAGTCTATCTACTATGAAAACACGGAAAGTCTATCTACTACCCGAGGGTCGGTAAGGCTGCGTGTCACCCGTACAGAGCATGTCCATTTTTCCACTATTATCTACCTCGTCCATAATTATTATCACATTTGCTTCGTTTGTCTCGTAAGGTCAAGTCCAGGATCTTTACTTAATTCCTGGTATAATTTAACAAATCTTTGATGATAGTTGTGTTGTAGAGGTGTGAGCTTAGCTGTTGTAGAGGTGTAAGCTTCGCTGTTGTAGAGGTGTAAGCTTCGCTGTTGTAGAGGTGTGAGCTTCGCTGTTGTAGAGGTGTGAGCTTCGCTGTTGCAGAGGTGTGAGCTTCGCTGTTGTAGAGGTGTGAGCTTCGCTGTTGTAGAGGTGTGAGCTTCGCTGTTGTAGAGGTGTAAGCTTCACTGTTGTAGAGGTGTAAGTTTCGCTGTTGTAGAGGTGTGAGCTTCGCTGTTGTAGAGGTGTGAGCTTCGCTGTTGTAGAGGTGTAAGCTTCACTGTTGTAGAGGTGTAAGTTTCGCTGTTGTAGAGGTGCAAGTTTCGCTGTTGTAGAGGTGTGAGCTTCGCTGTTGTAGAGGTGTGAGCTTCGCTGTTGTAGAGGTGTGAGCTTCGCTGTTGTAGAAGTGTGAGCTTCGCTGTTGTAGAGGTGTAAGCTTCGCTGTTGTAGAGGTGTGAGTTGTGCTCAGACCTCTGCTATAATGTATAGTGTTGTATCATGCAACAACGAGCTTCAATACATCTATCTACCTATAGAAAAATAAACAGCCTTTATTGACAACGTTTCGCCCACACAGTGAGCTTTATCAAGTCACAGATCTACCTGGCTTAAGAGTACGTGAGTACATACAGTGTGAGAGTACTCATGTACTCTTCACCCATTTAGATCTGGTTGTGACTTCATAAAGTCCACCGTGTGGGCGAAACGTTGTCAATAAATGATCCCATTATACTGTTTTTATGTTGATTTTATCCATCGTGTCGATATTATATACCTTAAACCACAGTGGATCAACCAGAAATTTCAAGCATTTCGGAAGACTTCTGAAACGTCGAAATAAACAGTGAAAAACAAGTTTTCTTTTTATTTTTTTCCTATTTTAACTTAGTTTAGTCAATATCTTTTTAGTTTCTTTACTGATTACACTGTGACTCTTGTTACAATGGTATCCCTGGTATCAGGTATCCCTGGTATCAGGCAGCATGGGGACACCTTTCCCGGATCGTGCAGTGAGTGCAACACAGTGTTTCTGGGGAGTGGTCCAGTAAGTCAGTGTTTCTGGGGAGTGGTCCAGTAAGTCAGTGTTTCTGGGGAGTGGTCCAGTAAGTCAGTGTTTCTGGGGAGTGGTCCAGTAAGTCAGTGTTTCTGGGGAGTGGTCCAGTACGTCAGTGTTTCTGGGGAGTGGTCCAGTAAGTCAGTGTTTCTGGGGAGTGGTCCAGTAAGTCAGTGTTACTGGGGAGTGGTCCAGTAAGTCAGTGTTTCTGGGGAGTGGTCCAGTAAGTCGGTGTTTCTGGGGAGTGGTCTAGTAAGTCAGTGTTTCTAGGGAGTGGTCCAGTAGGCCAGTGTTTCTGGGGAGTGGTCCAGTAAGTCAGTGTTTCTGGGGAGTTGTCCAGTAAGTCAGTGTTTCTGGGGAGTGGTCCAGTAAGTCAGTGTTTCTGGGGAGTGGTTCAGTAAGTCAGTGTTTCTGGGGAGTGGTCCAGTAAGTCAGTGTTTCTGGGGAGTGGTCCAGCAAGTCAGTGTTTCTGGGGAGTGGTCCAGTAAGTCAGTGTTTCTGGGGAGTGGTCCAGTAAGTCAGTGTTTCTAGGGAGTGGTCCAGTAAGTCAGTGTTTCTAGGGAGTGGTCCAGTAAGTCAGTGTTTCTGGGGAGTGGTCTAGTAAGTCAATGTTTCTGGGGAGTGGTCCAGTAAGTCAGTGTTTCTGGGGAGTGGTCCAGTAAGTCGGTGTTTCTGGGGAGTGGTCCAGTAAGTCAGTGTTTCTAGGGAGTGGTCCAGTAGGCCAGTGTTTCTGGGGAGTGGTCCAGTAAGTCAGTGTTTCTGGGGAGTGGTCCAGTAAGTCAGTGTTTCTAGGGAGTGGTCCAGTAAGTCAGTGTTTCTGGGGAGTGGTCCAGTAAGTCAGTGTTTCTGGGGAGTGGTCCAGTAAGTCAGTGTTTCTGGGGAATGGTCCAGTAAGTCAGTGTTTCTGGGGAGTGGTCCAGTAAGTCAGTGTTTCTGGGGAGTGGTTCAGTAAGTCAGTGTTTCTGGGGAGTGGTCCAGTAAGTCAGTGTTTCTGGGAGTGGTCCAGCAAGTCAGTGTTTCTGGGGAGTGGTCCAGTAAGTCAGTGTTTCTGGGAGTGGTCCAGTAAGTCAGTGTTTCTGGGGAGTGGTCCAGTAAGTCAGTGTTTCTGGGGAGTGGTCCAGTAAGTCAGTGTTTCTGGGGAGTGGTCCAGTAAGTCAGTGTTTCTGGGGAGTTGTCCAGTAAGTCAGTGTTTCTGGGAGTGGGTCCAGTAAGTCAGTGTTCTGGGGAGTGGTTCAGTAAGTCAGTGTTTCTGGGGAGTGGTCCAGCAAGTCAGTGTTTCTGGGGAGTGGTTCAGTAAGTCAGTGTTTCTGGGGAGTGGTCCAGTAAGTCAGTGTTTCTGGGGAGTGGTCCAGCAAGTCAGTGTTTCTGGGGAGTGGTCCAGTAAGTCAGTGTTTCTGGGGAGTGGTCCAGTAAGTCAGTGTTTCTGGGGAGTGGTCCAGTAAGTCAGTGTTTCTGGGGAGTGGTCCAGTAAGTCAGTGTTTCTGGGAGTTGTCCAATAAGTCAGTGTTTCTGGGGAGTGGTCCAGTAAGTCAGTGTTTCTGGGAGTGGTTCAGTAAGTCAGTGTTTCTGGGGAGTGGTCCAGCAAGTCAGTGTTTTCTGGGGAGTGGTCCAGTAAGTCAGTGTTTCTGGGAGTGGTCCAGTAAGTCAGTGTTTCTGGGAGTGGTCCAGTAAGTCAGTGTTTCTGGGGAGTGGTCCAGTACGTCAGTGTTTTCTGGGGAGTGGTCCAGTAAGTCATGTTTTCTGGGGAGTGGTCCAGTAAGTCAGTGTTACTGGGGAGTGGTCCAGTAAGTCAGTTGTTTCTGGGGAGTGGTCCAGTAAGTCGGTGTTTCTGGGGAGTGGTCTAGTAAGTCAGTGTTTCTAGGGAGTGGTCCAGTAGGCCAGTGTTTCTGGGAGTGGTCCAGTAAGTCAGTGTTTCTGGGGAGTTGTCCAGTAAGTCAGTGTTTCTGGGGAGTGGTCCAGTAAGTCAGTGTTTCTGGGGAGTGGTTCAGTAAGTCAGTGTTTCTGGGGAGTGGTCCAGTAAGTCAGTGTTCTGGGAGTGGTCCAGCAAGTCAGTGTTTCTGGGAGTGGTCCAGTAAGTCAGTGTTTCTGGGGAGTGGTCCAGTAAGTCAGTGTTTCTAGGGAGTGGTCCAGTAAGTCAGTGTTTCTAGGGAGTGGTCCAGTAAGTCAGTGTTTCTGGGGAGTGGTCTAGTAAGTCAATGTTTCTGGGGAGTGGTCCAGTAAGTCAGTGTTTCTGGGGAGTGGTCCAGTAAGTCGGTGTTTCTGGGGAGTGGTCCAGTAAGTCAGTGTTTCTAGGGAGTGGTCCAGTAGGCCAGTGTTTTCTGGGGAGTGGTCCAGTAAGTCAGTGTTTCTGGGGAGTGGTCCAGTAAGTCAGTGTTTGTAGGGAGTGGTCCAGTAAGTCAGTGTTTCTGGGGAGTGGTCCAGTAAGTCAGTGTTTCTGGGGAGTGGTCCAGTAAGTCAGTGTTTCTGGGGAATGGTCCAGTAAGTCAGTGTTTCTGGGGAGTGGTCCAGTAAGTCAGTGTTTCTGGGGAGTGGTTCAGTAAGTCAGTGTTTCTGGGGAGTGGTCCAGTAAGTCAGTGTTTCTGGGGAGTGGTCCAGTAAGTCAGTGTTTCTGGGGAGTGGTCCAGTAAGTCAGTGTTTCTGGGGAGTGGTCCAGTAAGTCAGTGTTTCTGGGGAGTGGTCCAGTAAGTCAGTGTTTCTGGGAGTGGTCCAGTAAGTCAGTGTTTCTGGGAGTGGTTCAGTAAGTCAGTGTTTCTGGGGAGTGGTCCAGCAAGTCAGTGTTTCTGGGGAGTGGTTCAGTAAGTCAGTGTTTCTGGGGAGTGGTCCAGTAAGTCAGTGTTTCTGGGGAGTGGTCCAGCAAGTCAGTGTTTCTGGGGAGTGGTCCAGTAAGTCAGTGTTTCTGGGGATGGTCCAGTAAGTCAGTGTTTCTGGGGAGTGGTCCAGTAAGTCAGTGTTTCTGGGGAGTGGTCCAGTAAGTCAGTGTTTCTGGGGAGTTGTCCAATAAGTCAGTGTTTCTGGGGAGTGGTCCAGTAAGTCAGTGTTTTCTGGGAGTGGTTTCAGTAAGTCAGTGTTTCTGGGGAGTGGTCCAGCAAGTCAGTGTTTCTGGGGAGTGGTCCAGTAAGTCAGTGTTTCTGGGGAGTGGTCCAGTAAGTCAGTGTTTCTGGGGAGTGGTCCAGTAAGTCAGTGTTTCTGGGGAGTGGTCCAGTACGTCAGTGTTTCTGGGGAGTGGTCCAGTAAGTCAGTGTTTCTGGGGAGTGGTCCAGTAAGTCAGTGTTACTGGGGAGTGGTCCAGTAAGTCAGTGTTTCTGGGGAGTGGTCCAGTAAGTCGGTGTTTCTGGGGAGTGGTCTAGTAAGTCAGTGTTTCTAGGGAGTGGTCCAGTAGGCCAGTGTTTCTGGGGAGTGGTCCAGTAAGTCAGTGTTTCTGGGGAGTTGTCCAGTAAGTCAGTGTTTTTCTGGGGAGAGTGGTCCAGTAAGTCAGTGTTTCTGGGGAGTGGTTCAGTAAGTCAGTGTTTCTGGGGAGTGGTCCAGTAAGTCAGTGTTTCTGGGGAGTGGTCCAGCAAGTCAGTGTTTCTGGGGAGTGGTCCAGTAAGTCAGTGTTTCTGGGGAGTGGTCCAGTAAGTCAGTGTTTCTAGGGAGTGGTCCAGTAAGTCAGTGTTTCTAGGGAGTGGTCCAGTAAGTCAGTGTTTCTGGGGAGTGGTCTAGTAAGTCAATGTTTTCTGGGAGTGGTCCAGTAAGTCAGTGTTTCTGGGGAGTGGTCCAGTAAGTCGGTGTTTCTGGGGAGTGGTCCAGTAAGTCAGTGTTTCTAGGGAGTGGTCCAGTAGGCCAGTGTTTCTGGGGAGTGGTCCAGTAAGTCAGTGTTTCTGGGGAGTGGTCCAGTAAGTCAGTGTTTGTAGGGAGTGGTCCAGTAAGTCAGTGTTTCTGGGGAGTGGTCCAGTAAGTCAGTGTTTCTGGGGAGTGGTCCAGTAAGTCAGTGTTTCTGGGAATGGTCCAGTAAGTCAGTGTTTCTGGGGAGTGGTCCAGTAAGTCAGTGTTTCTGGGGAGTGGTTCAGTAAGTCAGTGTTTCTGGGAGTGGTCCAGTAAGTCAGTGTTTCTGGGGAGTGGTCCAGTAAGTCAGTGTTTCTGGGGAGTGGTCCAGTAAGTCAGTGTTTCTGGGGAGTGGTCCAGTAAGTCAGTGTTTCTGGGAGTGGTCCAGTAAGTCATGTTTCTGGGGAGTTGTCCAGTAAGTCAGTGTTTCTGGGGAGTGGTCCAGTAAGTCAGTGTTTCTGGGGAGTGGTTCAGTAAGTCAGTGTTTCTGGGGAGTGGTCCAGCAAGTCAGTGTTTCTGGGGAGTGGTTCAGTAAGTCAGTGTTTCTGGGGAGTGGTCCAGTAAGTCAGTGTTTCTGGGGAGTGGTCCAGCAAGTCAGTGTTTCTGGGGAGTGGTCCAGTAAGTCAGTGTTTCAGGGGAGTGGTCCAGTAAGTCAGTGTTTCTGGGGAGTGGTCCAGTAAGTCAGTGTTTCTGGGGAGTGGTCCAGTAAGTCAGTGTTTCTGGGGAGTTGTCCAGTAAGTCAGTGTTTCTGGGGAGTGGTCCAGTAAGTCAGTGTTTCTGGGGAGTGGTTCAGTAAGTCAGTGTTTCTGGGGAGTGGTCCAGCAAGTCAGTGTTTCTGGGGAGTGGTCAGTAAGTCAGTGTTTCTGGGGAGTGGTCCAGTAAGTCAGTGTTTCTGGGGAGTGGTCCAGTAAGTCAGTGTTTCTGGGGAGTGGTCCAGTAAGTCAGTGTTTCTGGGGAGTGGTCCAGTAAGTCAGTGTTTCTGGGAGTGGTCCAGCAAGTCAGTGTTTCTGGGAGTGGTCCAGTAAGTCAGTGTTTCTGGGGAGTGGTCCAGTAAGTCAGTGTTTCTGGGGAGTGGTCCAGTAAGTCAGTGTTTCTGGGAGTGGTCCAGCAAGTCAGTGTTTCTGGGGAGTGGTCCAGTAAGTCAGTGTTTCTGGGGAGTGGTCCAGTAAGTCAGTGTTTCTGGGGAGTGGTCCAGCAAGTCAGTGTTTCTGGGAGTGGTCCAGTAAGTCAGTGTTTCTGGGGAGTGGTCCAGTAAGTCAGTGTTTCTGGGGAGTGGTCCAGTAAGTCAGTGTTTCTGGGGAGTGGTCCAGTAAGTCAGTGTTACTGGGGAGTGGTCCAGTAAGTCAGTGTTTCTGGGGAGTGGTCCAGTAAGTCAGTGTTTCTGGGGAGTGGTCCAGTAAGTCAGTGTTTCTGGGGAGTGGTCCAGCAAGTCAGTGTTTCTGGGGAGTGGTCCAGTAAGTCGGTGTTTCTAGGGAGTGGTCTAGTAAGTCAGTGTTTCTGGGGAGTGGTCCAGTAAGTCAGTGTTTCTGGGGAGTGGTCCAATAAGTCAGTGTTTCTGGGGAGCGGTCCAGTAAGGCAGTGTTTCTAGGGAGTGGTCCAGTAAGTCAGTGTTTCTGGGGAGTGGTCCAGTAGGCCAGTGTTTCTAGGGAGTGGTCCAATAGGCCAGTGTTTCTAGGGAGTGGTCCAGTAGGTCAGTGTTTCTGGGGAGTGGTCCAGTAAGTCAGTGTTTCTGGGGAGTGGTCCAGTAGGCCAGTGTTTCTGGGGAGTGGTCCAGTAAGTCAGTGTTTCTGGGGAGTGGTCCAGTAAGTCAGTGTTTCTGGGGAGTGGTCCAGTAAGTCAGTGTTTCTGGGGAGTGGTCCAGTAAGTCAGTGTTTCTGGGGAGTGGTCCAGTAGGCCAGTGAGCCGTTATACGACCAACACGAACAGTGTCGGGGGAAAGTCTTTCTCCCCAAACACAACACTTTCCCCCTACAACTTTCCCTGGACTTTCTCTTCAGTCACCCCCATACACATACACCGCTCACACAAGCTGCGTTTTAACGTACGGAGGGTCGAGTCGTCACCACTCCTTCCCACGTATAACCACACAGTTTTATTATGCTTCTCAGGAAGCATAAAAAAATAGTATGGCCAGTGCTTTTTTCGAACACCCACGACTGCAGGAAATACGACCCATGTCTCCAGGAAATGCAACCCGCTACTGGAAATCCTCCATTCTCTCTCTCGCTCTCTCTCTCTCTCTCTCTCTCTCTCTCTCTCTCTCTCTCTCTCTCTCTCTCTCTCTCTCTCTCTCTCTCTCTCTCTTACACAGGGTTTTACTAGGTTAGGTTAAGGTTCCTAACTTTATTTACAAGCTAAGAGCTGTTACCTACATAAGCTCATTTATAAGCCTTTTTATTGTTATGAGACACAAATAGGGAAGATATAGAATTTTAGACAGTATATATGTTGTCTCTCTCTCTCTCTCTCTCTGGGAGAAAAGCAGACCAAGAATCAGGTGGCGGCTCAGACAGACCTCCCACCTTTACAAACTGCAGTTTAACATGGTCAGACAACAGTTGTTCTTGTTGTTGGTTTATAGGATCAACGATAGTTGACGCCGTATCGAGTCCTGCCTTCCGGTGTCCAGGGAAGAAACCTCCATCATGTCGGCTTGTGGCAGCCGGTCACCACAAGCTTGGTAACTACACAGTTTTGTCTGCTAGTCTCTATTCTGACGACAGTTTAGCCTCGCGAGGTCATGGCACAGCTAAACACATAGCTCGACGTACGTCAGAAGGAAAACTTGCTGTACAGAGCTGCAAACTGTCTCTCTTTGCAATGGAGAAATGCTGTGACCTGCCATGATACTGCGACTAATTCAATGGGAAAAATCTATGTCAACATCTTTGGATTTTGACACAAGGAATTCTTTAGGACTTAAACGAAGACCTACTTACACTAGTGGATAATTCCACTGCGACTCCGCCTCCTGTAATAAAATGGCACCATTAAGATAGTAGTGAACAGTGCCACTGTTCAGTACTATCTCAATGGTGTGTTAAGTTACCTTACACCTGCTGTCCCTGTTTACCTAGCAGTAAAATAGGTACCTGGGTGTTAGTCGACTGGTGTGGGTGGCATCCTGGGGACAAAATTAACCTAATTGCCCGAAACGCTCTGCATAACAATGGTCTTTCTATATAGTAGTATGTCACTGATGTCAGCTATGGTCTGTATAAGTTGTATCATGTAGAAATAAAAGATTATTATTATTATTATTATTATTATTATTATTATTATTATTATTATTATTATTATTATTATTATTAAACAAGAGAGGAAGTGAGTCAGGCAACACACAGGAAGGTGTTGCGACGTGTGTTGAAGGATGTTGCTGACCAAGAAGACAGAAACTATGCCAGTACACGCTGACCACCCCAGAATAACAGTCACAGCACGTTTCGCTCTAGGTACAGCTTTATCAAGACGTGATGAAGCTGTGTTGAGTGAAATGTACTGGAACAGTACCCTTGAAGACAACACAAGTCTTCCCTTCAAGACAACACAAGTCTTCCCTTGAAGACAACACAAGTCTTCCCTTCAAGGCAACACAAGTCTTCCCTTCAAGACAACACAAGTCTTCCCTTCAAGACAACACAAGTCTTCCCTTCAAGACAACACAAGTCTTCCCTTCAAGACAACACAAGTCTTCCCTTCAAGACAACACAAGTCTTCCCTTCAAGACAACACAAGTCTTCCCTTCAAGACAACACAAGTCTTCCCTTCAAGACAACACAAGTCTTCCCTTCAAGACAACACAAGTCTTCCCTTCAAGACAACACAAGTCTTCCCTTCAAGGCAACACAAGTCTTCCCTTCAAGACAACACAAGTCTTCCCTTCAAGACAACACAAGTCTTCCCTTCAAGACAACACAAGTCTTCCCTTCAAGACAACACAAGCCTTCCCTTCAAGACAACACAAGTCTTCCCTTCAAGACAACACAAGTCTTCCCTTCAAGACAACACAAGTCTTCCCTTCAAGACAACACAAGTCTTCCCTTCAAGACAACACAAGTCTTCCCTTCAAGACAACACAAGTCTTCCCTTCAAGACAACACAAGTCTTCCCTTCAAGACAACACAAGTCTTCCCTTCAAGACAACACAAGTCTTCCCTTCAAGACAACACAAGTCTTCCCTTCAAGACAACACAAGTCTTCCCTTCAAGACAACACAAGTCTTCCCTTCAAGACAACACAAGTCTTCCCTTCAAGACAACACAAGTCTTCCCTTCAAGACAACACAAGTCTTCCCTTCAAGACAACACAAGTCTTCCCTTCAAGACAACACAAGTCTTCCCTTCAAGACAACACAAGTCTTCCCTTCAAGACAACACAAGTCTTCCCTTCAAGACAACACAAGTCTTCCCTTCAAGACAACACAAGTCTTCCCTTCAAGACAACACAAGTCTTCCCTTCAAGACAACACAAGTCTTCCCTTCAAGACAACACAAGTCTTCCCTTCAAGACAACACAAGTCTTCCCTTCAAGACAACACAAGTCTTCCCTTCAAGACAACACAAGTCTTCCCTTCAAGACAACACAAGTCTTCCCTTCAAGACAACACAAGTCTTCCCTTCAAGACAACACAAGTCTTCCCTTCAAGACAACACAAGTCTTCCCTTCAAGACAACACAAGTCTTCCCTTCAAGACAACACAAGTCTTCCCTTCAAGACAACACAAGTCTTCCCTTCAAGACAACACAAGTCTTCCCTTCAAGACAACACAAGTCTTCCCTTCAAGACAACACAAGTCTTCCCTTCAAGACAACACAAGTCTTCCCTTCAAGACAACACAAGTCTTCCCTTCAAGACAACACAAGTCTTCCCTTCAAGACAACACAAGTCTTCCCTTCAAGACAACACAAGTCTTCCCTTCAAGACAACACAAGTCTTCCCTTCAAGACAACACAAGTCTTCCCTTCAAGACAACACAAGTCTTCCCTTCAAGACAACACAAGTCTTCCCTTCAAGACAACACAAGTCTTCCCTTCAAGACAACACAAGTCTTCCCTTCAAGACAACACAAGTCTTCCCTTCAAGACAACACAAGTCTTCCCTTCAAGACAACACAAGTCTTCCCTTCAAGACAACACAAGTCTTCCCTTCAAGACAACACAAGTCTTCCCTTCAAGACAACACAAGTCTTCCCTTCAAGACAACACAAGTCTTCCCTTCAAGACAACACAAGTCTTCCCTTCAAGACAACACAAGTCTTCCCTTCAAGACAACACAAGTCTTCCCTTCAAGACAACACAAGTCTTCCCTTCAAGACAACACAAGTGTGTGTGGTTTGGTTTGCATGTCGTGTAGGAATACTAATAACTACGTGTATGTGGATGATAATAATCATTATCGCCTTCAACCACTATCATCATGATGACTCATACCACTGATGATTATCCTATTAT
>NC_069406.1:42709244-42719244 GCF_026875155.1 Cherax quadricarinatus | reverse complement strand
GGGTACTGACCCCTCCCTCAGCTGGGGTACTGACCCCTCCCTCAGCTGGGGTACTGACCCCTCCCTCAGCTGGGGTACTGACCCCTCCCTCAGCTGGGGTACTGACCCCTCCCTCAGCTGGGGTACTGACCCCTCCCTCAGCTGGGGTACTGACCCCTCCCTCAGCTGGGGTACTGACCCCTCCCTCAGCTGGGGCACTGACCCCTCCCTCAGCTGGGGTACTGACCCCTCCATCAGCTGGGGTACTGACCCCTCCCTCAGGTACCAGGCTGGACGTCACTCACACTGACATCAGGTTAATAACCTCAAAAAAGGGAAGAATTGACTTTAGTGTCGTAACCCTGAGCAACCTACTTTCTCCTGCCCACCACCTCTACACCTCAACCACATCCTTCCTCTCTCTCTCTCTCACTCTCTCTCTCTCTCTCTCTCTCTCTCTCTCTCTCTCTCTCTCTCTCTCTCTCTCTCTCTCTCTCTCTCTCTCTCTCTCTCTCTCTCTCTCTCTCTCTCTCTCTCTCTCTCTTCACGTCAACCACTGCCTTATTTACCTGCGTAAACTTCGTAAATTGGCACCTAAAGAGCACAGTAACGTTCCCATCCTTCCTTCTGGTGAAACTCTACAATCCTCACCCTGCCATTGAGTCAGGGAGATTGGTTTTTAAGGGTGTTTGATCTCCCTGTTACATCAGGGAGTCTGGGAGATTGGTTTTTAAGGGTGTTTGATCTCCCTGTTACATCAGGGAGTCAGGGAGATTGGTTTTTAAGGGTGTTTGATCTCCCTGTTACATCAGGGAGTCAGGGAGATTGGTTTTTAAGGGTGTTTGATCTCCCTGTTGCATCAGGGAGTCAGGGAGATTGGTTTTTAAGGGTGTTTGATCTCCCTGTTACATCAGGGAGTCAGGGAGATTGGTTTTTAAGGGTGTTTGATCTCCCTGTTACTTCAGGGAGTCAGGGAGATTGATTTTTAAGGGTGTTTGATCTCCCTGTTACTTCAGGGAGTCAGGGAGATTGATTTTTAAGGGTGTTTGATCTCCCTGTTACTTCAGGGAGTCAGGGAGATTGATTTTTAAGGGTGTTTGATCTCCCTGTTACATTAGGGAGTCTGGGAAGGGTGCTGTAAGCACACTGAGAAACAACACAATGAGTGTCTGGGACCCAAGACTGTTCAACTGCCTCCCAGCATACATAAGGGGAATTACCAATAGACCCCTGGCTGTCTTCGAGACTCCTGGCAGTTTTCAAGACCCCTGGCCGTCTTCTTGACCCCTGGCCGTCTTCTTGACCCCTTGGCTGTCTTCATGACCCCTGGTAGTTTTCAAGACCCCTGACTGTCTTCAAGACCCCTGGCCGTATTCATGACCCCTTGGCTGTCTTCTAGAGCCCTGGCTGTCTTCAAGACCCCTGGCCGTCTTCTTGACCCCTTGGCTGTCTTCAAGACCCCCTTGGCTGTCTTCGAGACCCCTGGCCGTCTTCATGACCCCTTGGCTGTCTTCGAGACCCCTGACTGTCTTCAAGACTCCTGGCTGTCTTCATGACCCCTGGCTGTCTTCGAGACCCCTGGTTGTCTTCAAGACCCCTGGCTGTCTTCAAGACCCCTGGCTGTCTTCAAGACCCCTGGCTGTCTTCGAAACCCCTGGTTGTCTTCAAGACCCCAGACTGTCTTCAAGACCCCTGGCTGTCTTCAAGACCCCTGGCTGTCTTCAAGACCCCTGGCCGTCTTCAAGACCCCTGCTTGTCTTCAAGACTCCTGGTTGTCTTCAAGACCCCTGGCTGTCTTCAAGAACACTGGCCGCCTTCATGACCACTGGCTGTCTTCGAGACCCTTGGCTGTCTTCAAGACCCCTGGCTGTCTTCAAGACCCCTGGCTGTCATGACCCCTTGGCTGTCTTCGAGACCCCTGGCTGTCTTCGAGACTCCTGGTTGTCTTCAAGACCCCTGGCTGTCATGACCCCTTGGCTGTCTTCAAAACCCCTGGCAGTCTTCAAGACCCCTGGCTATCATCAAGACCCCTGGCTGTCTTCAAGACCCCTGGCTGCCTTCAAGACCCCTGGCCGTCTTCTTGACCCCTTGGCTGTCTTCAAGACCCCTGGCAATCTTCAAGACTCCTGGCTGTCTTCAAGACCCCTGGCTGTCTTCATGACCCCTGACTGTCTTTAAGACCCCTGGCTGTCTTCAAGACCTCTGGCTGTCTTCATGACCCCTTGGCTGTCTTTCAGATCCCTGGTTGTCTGCAAGACCCCTGGTTGTCTTAAAGACCCCTGGCTGTCTTCAAGATCCCTGGCTGCCTTCAAGACCGCCTTGACTGTCTTCGAGACCCCTGGGAGTCTTCGAGACCCCTGGTTGTCTTCAAGACCCCTGGCTGTCTTCAAGACCCCTGACTCTCTTCAAGACCCCCTTGGCTGTCTTCGAGACCCCTAGCCGTCTTCGAGATCCCTGGTTGTCTTCAAGACCACTGGCAGTCTTTAAGACCCCTGGCTATCATGACCCCTTGGCTGTCTTCAAGACCCCTGGCAGTCTTCAAGACCCCTGGCTGTCTTCAAGACCCCTGGCTGTCTTCAAGACCCCTGGCCGTCTTCTTGACCCCTTGGCTGTCTTCAAGACCCCTGGCAGTCTTCAAGACCCCTTCTTGTCTTCAAGACCCCTGGCTGTCTTTAAGACCCCTGGCTGTCTTCAAGACTCCCGGCTGTCTTCAAGACCCTGGCTGTCTTCATAACCCCTTGGCTGTCTTCGAGACCCCTGGCTGTCTTCAAGACCCCTTCTTGTCTTCAAGACCCCTGGCTGTCTTTAAGACCCCTGGCTGTCTTCAAGACCCCTGGCTGTCTTCAAGACCCCCTTAGCTGTCTTCGAGACCCTTGGGAGTCTTCGAGACCCCTGGTTGTCTTCAAGACCCCTGGCTGTCTTCAAGACCCCTGGCTGTCTTCAAGACCCCTGGCTGTCTGCATGTCCCCTTGGCTGTCTTCGAGACCTCTGGTTGTCTTCAAGACCCCTGGATGTCTTCAAGACCCCTGGCTGTCTTCAAAACCCCTGACTGTCTTCAAGACCCCCTTGGCTGTCTTCGAGACACCTGGCAGTCTTCGAGACCCCTGGTTGTCTTCAAGACCCCTGGCTGTCTTCAAGACCACTGGTTGTCTTCCAGACCCCTGGCTGTCTTCAAGACCCCTGGCTGTCTTCAAGACCCCTGGCTGTCTTCAAGACCCTTGGCTGTCTTCAAGACCCCTGGCTGTCTTCAAAACCCCTGACTGTCTTCAAGACCCCCTTGGCTGTCTTCGAGACACCTGGCAGTCTTCGAGACCCCTGGTTGTCTTCAAGACCCCTGGATGTCTTCAAGACCCCTGGCTGTCTTCAAGACCCCTGGCTGTCTGCATGTCCCCTTGGCTGTCTTCGAGACCTCTGGTTGTCTTCAAGACCCCTGGATGTCTTCAAGACCCCTGGCTGTCTTCAAAACCCCTGACTGTCTTCAAGACCCCCTTGGCTGTCTTCGAGACACCTGGCAGTCTTCGAGACCCCTGGTTGTCTTCAAGACCCCTGGCTGTCTTCAAGACCCCTGGCTGTCTTCAAGACCCTTGGCTGTCTTCAAGACCCCTGGCTGTCTTCAAAACCCCTGACTGTCTTCAAGACCCCCTTGGCTGTCTTCGAGACACCTGGCAGTCTTCGAGACCCCTGGTTGTCTTCAAGACCCCTGGCTGTCTTCAAGACCCCTGGCTGTCTTCAAGACCCTTGGCTGTCTTCAAGACCCCTGGCTGTCTTCAAAACCCCTGACTGTCTTCAAGACCCCCTTGGCTGTCTTCGAGACACCTGGCAGTCTTCGAGACCCCTGGATGTCTTCAAGACCCCTGGCTGTCTTCAAAACCCCTGACTGTCTTCAAGACCCCCTTGGCTGTCTTCGAGACACCTGACAGTCTTCGAGACCCCTGGTTGTCTTCAAGACCCCTGGCTATCTTCAAGACCACTGGTTGTCTTCCAGACCCCTGGCTGTCTTCAAGACCCCTGGCTGTCTTCAAGACCCCTGGCTGTCTTCAAGACCCCTGGCTGTCTTCAAAAAGGCGCTGGGTAGACACATAGTCAGTACCTGACCAGTCGTCCTGGTTCTTACTTTGGTTTACGTGAGACCAGCAGTGACAGCCTGGTTGATCGGGCGCTGATCTAACATTAGGCCTGGTGGGGGCTCTGACCCCTCCAGGAAACATCCTTCAAGTAATTTAACAAATGATAACAATACTGACGTGAGTCTAAAAATATCTTCATACCATCCTGCCCAGCCAGGCTGTGCTATCTCTCTCTCTCTCTCTTTTTTTTTTTATTTTTTATTTTTTTTTTTTACACAGGGTTTGACAGGTTAAGGATCCCTAGCTTTATTGACAAACTATTTACAGGTTAAGGATTCCTAACTTTATTGGCAAGCTAAGAGCTGTTACCTACATCAGCTCATTTGAAAGCATTTTTATTGTTATGAGACATACAAGTAGGGAACAGGATGAAGTTGGAGCCATCTGTGGGCCAGCATTTTCATTTGATCAACTGACTTTATCTCGTTGACATCATTATGCTGTACGAATGTGTTCCATACTCGAGTCATCCTGGGTATGTATGATCTCAGATGGAGTGATGTTCTGGAGAAGGGTACAGCCAGAGTGAAGTTGCTGCTTTCTGCCCGTCTTGTGGCATAAAAGCTTGTTTCACGCTGTCCTCGAAGTTGATCCAAGTGTGGTATTTTGACAATATTGGCCTTGTACATAACAGTAAGGCCACCCACATCCCTCCTATGTTGAAGGCTCTGCTGAAATGACAGATCTATACAGGATGGGTCCAGGCGAGAGATGAGACGTCTTGCTCTGTTCTCTACTCTGTCAAGCAGTCGCAGATGAGAGGGGGGGCAGGCAAACCAAGAAAGTGGAGCATACTCAAGGTGTGAGCGTACTTGTGCCTCGTACAGGATCTTGCAACCCCTACTGTCAAGCAGATGGGAGATACGGCGAAGTGCTGTAAGCTTCCTGGCTGCCTTGTTTGCAAGATTTACAACGTGGTTCTTCATGGTTAGTTTGGAGTCAAATTTCACCCCAAGGATATCAACTTCTTCTCCAGGTGCCAACATCCTCCCATTCATCCTTACTACTGCACCAGCATTACCATCATGGTGCCTAGAGACGATCATCATTTGCGTTTTCTCAGGTGCAAATGTTACTTGCCATCTATTTCCCCAAGCTGATATAGCTCTCAGCTGGTGATTGATGTAGCTTAGAGCAGCTGGCATTTCTTCTCTTGGATAAGTGAATGTCAGTGTACAGTCGTCTGCATATGCATGTGATTCTGGGATGAGATGAAGAAGGTCGTTGAAGTAGACATTCCATAACAATGGACCCAGCACGCTTCCTTGTGGAACACTTGCCCCAATAGGATGTCTTGCTGATTCCATTCCATTGAGAACTACACTTAGAGATCTACCATGAAGGTAATCACTGAGGAGACATAGCGTAGAGCCTGCAATTTCCAGTGCTTGAAGTTTTGCTAAGAGGCCCTGGTGCCACACCCGGTCGAAAGCGCTAGCAATGTCCAGTGCTACCACACAGCTGACTTTGGATTCATCCAGTGACTGGTGCCACTTAGTGGAGAGGTTTAACAACAGATCAGCAGCAGAGTAACCTTTCCTGAAGCCATATTGACGATCACAAAGTAGTGAGTGGTAGTCAAAAAACTCTGTCATTTGTCTTGAGATTATTGTCTCAAGGATCTTACCAGTGATTGACAGGAGTGACACTGGTCTGTAGTTGCTGATTTCTGCTCTGCTCTTCTTTTTGTGAACAGGGACTACAATTGCCTCTTTCCATAGAGAGGGCCATTTACACTGTACTAGGCAGTGCTGAAAGATGCGAGTTAGAGGTGCTGCTAGCTGGTCTGCACATCTTCTCAACAATCTTGGGCTCAACTTGTCTGGGCCCACAGCCTTTTCTTGGTCAAGCGATTTAAGTAGGAAATGCACCTCCTCCTGCCTTATTGTCACCACTGACAGTTTTGACACAGTTCTTGCAGCTAGCCAAGGAGGGTCCCTTGCTGGATCAGGAACTTGCATTTTGGTAGCAAAGTGTTCAGCAAAGAGGTCTGCCTTCTCTTGACTACTAGTAGAGGTGGTCCCATCCTGTCGATTTAGAGGTGGAATAAGTTCATCAGGCAGATAACCTTGTCTGTCCTTGACCAGGGACCACCAGGTTTTGGAGCCTACCCTACCTGATGCTAACTTTCTTTTAGTGTCCACCTCCCATTTAGCAATGGCCCACTTTTGAACATCACCCATATGCCTACAGGCTTGCATGTGCAAGTTCCTGTTATAGGTGGTAGGATGTCTCTTATACCTTCGCCATGCTTTGTACTTAGCAGTAGCAGCCTCTCTACAACGAAAGCCAAACCAAGGCTGATCTGTAGGCTTCGTCACATATTGCCGGTGAGGAATGTGTTCTTGTTGTAGATTAAGGATGTGTCCAGTGAAGGCTTTCACTTGGTTGTCAACATCCCCTTGGAGAAGAGCATTCCAGTCGGTGGTGGCGAGCTCAGAGCAAAGGGCTGGCCAATTACCTCTCTCTCTCTCTCTCTCTCTCTCTCTCTCTCTCTCTCTCTCTCTCTCTCTCTCTCTCTCTCTCTCTCTCTCTCTCTCTCTCTCTCTCTCTCTCTCTCTCTCTCTCCCCCTCCTCTCTCTCCCTCTCTCTCCTCTCTCTCTCTCTCTCTCTCTCTCTCTCTCTCTCTCTCTCTCTCTCTTCCATCATTAGCTGCTCACTCAGCACTCTCTCATGAGAGCTATCTCTCACCACCAGTGTATATACACTGAGAGATACATACTACAAGATAAATATGTCTCCTGGAGAAACTGTGTTGCCACAAGCAACACCTGAGAGCACTTTTCATCAGGTCAGGGCGAAATGTTGTCCCTAAGTCGTGAGTGTGACGAGCACGTTTAACTCATGCGAAGGTGTCTCTCGGTGGAAACGTATGGGCAGGTACATGACTGTTGTGGGTGGCATCCCGGGAGGTTCAAGTCACATCCATTTAAAAAGGAAGAAACACTGCATCAGACCCACTAGCACAAGCTAGTCAGGTCTAACTCACACCCATTCACACTCACTTAAAACTACACAAGGTTTTAGCTTCAATGGCGCTACTTGGGAGTTTCTCACTCGTCCACAACCTTGTTACCAAACCAGTGCTTTCCTATATCCTTCCTGAATCTAAATGTTTCCAACTTAAAACCATTGCTATGAGTCCTGTCTTGGCTAGATATTTTTAGCACGTTATTTATACTCCCTTTATTTATTCCTGTTTTCCATTTATACACCTCAATCATATCCCCCCTAATTCTACGCCTTTCTAAAGAGTGCAGATTCAGGGACCTCAGTCTATCCTCATAGGGAAGGTTTCTGATGCATGGGATCAACTTTGTCATCCTCCTTTGTACGTTTTCCAGAGCATTTATATCCATTCTGTAATACTGTGACCAAAACTGTGCAGCATAATCTAAATGAGGCCTAACCAAGGATGTATAGAGTTGAAGAACAACCTGAGGACTTCTATTATTTATACTTCTTGATATGAAGCCAAGGATTCTATTCGCTTTATTAGGAACACTTACGCATTGTTCTCTCGGCTTTAGATTACTGCTAACCAGAACTCCTAAATCTTTTTCGCAATCAGAGATAGTAAGATCAACATTATTTAGTTTAAAAGTATCATGATTATTTTCCTTTCCAGTGCTAAGAACTTTGCATTAGTCTGTGTTTAACTGCATCTTCCACATCACCGACCACTGCATCAGTCTATTCAGATCTTCCTGGAGTGCTCTAGTGTCCTCGTCAGATTGAATTTTGGTGTCATCGGCAAACTTGCTTATGTAACTATTTATTCCTTCATCTACATCGTTTATGTGAATTGTGAACAACAAAGGGTCCAACACCTGTGGAACACCGCTTGTGACGTATCCCCATTCTAATTTATCCCCGTTTATGCAAACTATTTGTTGCCTATCTGTCAGCCACGCCTCTATCCAGGAAAAAATTTCTCCTATTTTGTGTGCCTCGACTTTCATCAATAATCTCCGATGTGGGACTCTGTCAAAAGCCTTACTGAACTCCATATCATATTCATTACCGTGATCTACCTCCTCAAATACCCTAGTGAAAAAAGTTAGTAAGTTTGTAAAAACCGTGCTGAGATTTATTAATTAATTTATGTCTTTCGAGGTAGCTACAAATAACCTCGGCAGTTATAGATTCCATCAATTTTCCCGCTATGGAGGTTAGGCTAATTCGTTTGTAGTTGGAAGCTAAGGACCTGTCACCTGCTTTGTAGTCAGGTATCATATTTGCAATTTTCCACTTATCTGGTACTATGCTAGTACTAGATAAGGTGATATGTTGAAAAGACTAGGTAAAGGCTCACTAAGTTCCTCCTTACATTCCTTTAAAACTCTTGCAAACAGTTCATTGGTGCTGGGGATCTGTTAAGTTTTAATTTATATATTTGTCTGAGGACCATGTCGCTAGTGACAGTGATCGTGCAAGACTTATTTTCGTCCTGTTCAACATAGTTTATTATTTCTGGAATTTCACAAGTATCTTCCTGTGTAAACACTGAAAGGAAATAAGTGTTAAAAACTCTACACATTTCCTTACCACTGTCGGTGAGCTGACCCGAGTAACTTTTGAGTGGGCCTGTCTTGTCCCTGATCTTACTTCTGTATACCTGAAAGAAACTTGTTGGGATACCCTTCGAATCCTTTGCGACTTTAACCTCATAATCTCTTTATGCTGTTCTTATTCCCTCTTTTATTTCTCTCTTTAACTGAATATGTTGATTTCTTACTGGCCCCCTCTCATCTTCTGACTCACCTGTAAACGAAGCTCTTAGCCTGTAAATAAAGTAGGATAACAGCTCTTAGCCTGTAAATAAAGTAGGATAACAGCTCTTAGCCTGTAAATAAAGTAGGATAACAACTCTTAGCCTGTAAATAAAGTAGGATAACAACTCTTAGCCTGTAAATTTAAAAATATTAAACATTTTTTTTTATCATTGCAGATGACGAGGTTGTGAGATCTCTGGAAGATCAGTTCTCTTGAAGAGGATCCTCAGACCAGCAGGAACTGGTCCAGGACCTGCTGTCTCCCAGCAGTGACGGGAACTGAACACTGCAACTCCCCCAGCAGTGACGGGAACTGAAGACTGCACCTCTCTCAGCAGTGACGGTAACTGGAGACTGCACCTCTCCCAGCAGTGACGGGAACTGAAGACTGCACCTCTCTCAGCAGTGACGGTAACTGGAGACTGCACCTCTCCCAGCAGTGACGGGAACTGAAGACTGCACCTCCCCCAGCAGTGACGGGAACTAAGGGTATAACCCGAGTACTGAGGTGAAAGCCTGCAGCAGTGAGGTGCTGTAGTGACTGCAGTGCAAACACACAACCTGGCCACCATGACAGTGACATCAACCATCAAATATCAACCCTTCACCACATACTAAATTATATCAGAAGAAGATATATATTTTTTACAGTGGAGACGAAGAGGAAAGTGAGAAACGAAGAGAGAAAGAGAGATAGAGAGAGAGAACGAGAGACAATATGGCAGCATTTGAGAGATGTTGTTGCTGTAGTCTCCGTGCTGGAACAATCTTTATTGGTGTGCTCAGTCTGGTAAGATGTCTTGTTTCAGTGAAAGCTATATATACCGGTATATGCACCGTGAGGTGTACGCCTCCCAGTGTATATACACCGAGGGGTGTACATCAGTGTATATACACCGAGGGGTGTACATCAGTGTATATACACCGAGGGGTGTACATCAGTGTATATACACCGAGGGGTGTACATCAGTGTATATACACCGAGGGGTGTACATCAGTGTATATACACCGAGGGGTGTACATCAGTGTATATACACCGAGGGGTGTACATCAGTGTATATACACCGAGGGGTGTACATCAGTGTATATACACCGAGGGGTGTATACCAGTGTATATAC
>NC_069406.1:42626744-42706744 GCF_026875155.1 Cherax quadricarinatus | reverse complement strand
GTGCTCTACTGTAGACATCAGAGCACCAGCCTGTGCTCTAGTGTAGACGTCAGACCACCAGCCTGTGCTCTACGGTAGACGTCAGAGCACCAGCCGGTGCTCTAGTGTAGACATCAAAGCACCAGTGTGTGCTCTAGTGTAGACATCAAAGCACCAGTGTGTGCTCTAGTGTAGACATCAAAGCACCAGTGTGTGCTCTAGTGTAGACATCAAAGCACCAGTGTGTGCTCTACTAGCGTGGTCAGTGTGACGGGGTCGCGAGTGACCATTGTCTCCTGTCTAAATCATGATGGTGGTGAAGCTATTTTAAGAAATACAATGATATATATACACCCAGAGTGGTGTGTATGATCATACATACACCAAGAGGTGTGTATCTCTTGCTTGTATACACTGAGAAATACGCACTTTTGATCCATAATATCCCCGTGTTGTAGCTACTAGCCTTTAAATGTATCAATATGATGAAATTAATGACAAGGATCTTTATTTAACATTAATGTATAAGACTGGGTAGTGTATAACCGTGTTATCTGGAAGTTTTGTATAACCGTGTTATCTGAAAGTAGTGTATAACCGTGTTATCTGAAAGTAGTGTATAACCGTGTTATCTGAAAGTTTTGTATAACCGTGTTATCTGAAAGTAGTGTATAACCGTGTTATCTGAAAGTAGTGTATAACCGTGTTATCTGAAAGTAGTGTATAACCGTGTTATCTGAAAGTAGTGTATAACCGTGTTATCTGAAAGTTTTGTATAACCGTGTTATCTGAAAGTAGTGTATAACCGTGTTATCTGAAAGTTTTGTATAACCGTGTTATCTGAAAGTAGTGTATAACCGTGTTATCTGGAAGTTTTGTATAACCGTGTTATCTGAAAGTAGTGTATAACCGTGTTATCTGGAAGTTTTGTATAACCGTGTTATCTGAAAGTAGTGTATAACCGTGTTATCTGGAAGTTTTGTATAACCGTGTTATCTGAAAGTAGTGTATAACCGTGTTATCTGGAAGTTTTGTATAACCGTGTTATCTGGAAGTTTTGTATAACCGTGTTATCTGGAAGTTTTGTATAACCGTGTTATCTGGAAGTTTTGTATAACCGTGTTATCTGGAAGTTTTGTATAACCGTGTTATCTGGAAGTAGTGCATAAGTGGGCAGTGTATAACTGTGTTATCTGAAAGTGCTGTATAAGTGGGTAGTGTATAACTGTGTTATCTGAAAGTGCTGTATAAGTGGACAGTGTATAACTGTGTTATCTGAAAGTGCTGTATAAGTGGGTAGTGTATAACCGTGTGATCTGAAAGTAGTGACTTGTGCTGTGGTCTATAAAAGTGAAGGCCATCTAGGGTTAAAACACTATTTGCATTACACAGTTTCTCAAACTGGGTCTTGTAGGCGGTGTTTGTGTGTGTGTGTACATGTACGCCTGAAGCATTTGACTAGTGTACGTCAAGTTCTGCTGCTTGCTGTGCCCAGGCAAGTCACTCCCACAGCACTACGACTCGCCTCCACACCCCAATAACTCACTTCCCTAAAACTCACTCCTACATACCTACAATTCACTCCTGCAATTTACTCCAACAGTTCATTCCTACACCCCTACAATTCGCTCTTACACCCCTTCAGTTCACTTCCCCCCCATGCACATCACTTCCCTCCCTCATTATCTCCCCCTTCCCTTCCTTCCCTCCCTCCCCCTCCCCTCATCAACCACCTTACGGGTTACATTCCCCCAGCAATAATTCACACGTCCGCTAGATGCCACCTGATCCCTTCAACTCATCTATCCATTGCCCCCCTTATCCCCCTCCTCTCATCTCCCTCCTCCCTCCCCCCTGGAACACCAAGAGCTGGTAATCTTGGTGATGGCAGGTGGTACTGGTGGTACCTTTATTACCCCCGTTTTAAAAGGGAACCACCACCTACGCCCTTTTGTAGATTTTAAAAAGCATTGGATCCTATTTATTATGCGTGTGTGGGATCAGATGTTTTATTGTGGGAGAGTTTAGACTGGATCAAAGTCTGCTATATTACAAGAGAATGGGATCCTGTATCTTTATATAAGGATTTAGGACCTATACCCTTATATCCTCTGAATTAAGGATTCAGAAACTGTATCCCTGTATTCTCTGATGTAAGGATTCAGAACCTGTATCCTAGTATTCTCTAATGACATAAAGATTCTGAACCTTTATCCTACTAATGACATAAGGATTCAGAACCTGTATCCTAGTATTCTCTAATAATATAAAGATTCTGAACCTTTATCCTACTAATGACATAAAGATTCAGAACCTGTATCCCACTAATGACATAAGGATTCAGAACCTGTATCCTACTAATGACATAAGAATTCAGAAAACTGTATCCTTACTAATGACATAAGGATTCAGAAACCTGTATCCTACTAATAACATAAGGGATTCAGAACCTGTATCCTCAAAAACTAAGGTTCAGAATATACCTATGACAAAGGATTCAGAACCTGTATCCTACTAATAACATAAGGATTCAGAACCTGTATCCTACTAATAACATAAGGATTCAGAACCTGTATCCTACTAATGACATAAGGATTCAGAACCTGTATCCTACTAATGACATAAGGATTCAGAACCTGTATCCTACTAACATAAGGATTCAGAACCTGTATCCTACTAATGACATAAGGATTCAGAACCTGTATCCTACTAATGACATAAGGATTAGAACCTGTATCCTACTAATAACATAAGGATTCAGAACCTGTATCCTACTAATAACATAAGGATTCAGAACTAGTATCCTACTGACATAAGGATTCAGAACCTGTATCCTACTAATAACATAAGGATTCAGAACCTGTATCCTACTAATAACATAAGGATTCAGAACCTGTATCCTACTAATGACATAAGGATTCAGAACCTGTATCCTACTAATGACATAAGGATTCAGAACCTGTATCCTACTAATGACATAAGGATTCAGAACCTGTGTCCTACTAATGACATAAGGAGTCAGAACCTGTGTCCTACTAATGACATAAGGATTCAGAACCTGTATCCTACTAATGACATAAGGATTCAGAACCTGTATCCTACTAATGACATAAGGATTCAGAACCTGTATCCTACTAATGACATAAGGATTCAGAACCTGTGTCCTACTAATGTCATAAGGATTCAGAACCTGTGTCCTACTAATGTCATAAGGATTCAGAACCTGTGTCCTACTAATGACATAAGGATTCAGAACCTGTGTCCTACTAATGACATAAGGATTCAGAACCTGTATCCTACTAATGACATAAGGATTCAGAATCTGTATCCTACTAATGACATAAGGATTCAGAACCTGTGTCCTACTAATGACATAAGGATTCAGAACCTGTGTCCTACTAATGACATAAGGATTCAGAACCTGTATCCTACTAATGGCTTAAGGCTTCAGAAACTGTGTCCTACTAATGACATAAGGATTCAGAACCTGTATCCTACTAATGACATAAGGATTCAGAACCTGTATCCTACTAATGACATAAGGATTCAGAACCTGTATCCTACTAATGACATAAGGATTCAGAAACTGTGTCCTATTAATGACATAAGGATTCAGAACCTGTATCCTACTAATGACATAAGGATTCAGAAACTGTGTCCTACTAATGACATAAGGATTCAGAACCTGTATCCTACTAATGGCTTAAGGCTTCAGAAGTTATGACTGATTACGTTGGTATGTTACAGGTGATGAGTGTGGGTGCTGGAGCTGTGTGTGTCCTGCTAATCACTGCACAGCACCTGGACCAGGTCATACAAACAGCCTACAACACCTACCATGACCTGGAGAACCCCATTAAAGTCTACGGTCCTAATGGTACTGGAGGAGGTGAGAGGGAAGGGGGGGGAGGTGAGGGGGGGTTGGGAGGGAAGGAGAATGGTACTGTAACAATGTATGGGTATCGTTCCTAGCTGGTTCCTAAGTCTTAGTTACTAGTTTCTAAGTCTTAGTTACTAGTTCCTAAGTCTTAGTTACTAGTTCCTAAGTCTTAGTTACTAGTTCCTAAGTCTTAGTTACTAGTTCCTAAGTCTTAGATACTAGTTCCTAAGTCTTAGTTACTAGTTCCTAAGTCTTAGTTACTAGTTCCTAAGTCTTAGTTACTAGTTTCTAAGTTACTAGTTCCTAAGTCTAAGTTACTAGTTCCTAAGTCTAAGTTACTAGTTCCTAAGTCTAAGTTACTAGTTCCTAAGTCTTAGTTACTAGTTCCTAAATCTTAGTTACTAGTTCCTAAGTCTTAGTTACTAGTTCCTAAGTCTTAGTTACTAGTTTCTAAGTTACTAGTTCCTAAGTCTAAGTTACTAGTTCCTAAGTCTTAGTTACTAGTTCCTAAGTCTTAGTTACTAATTCCTAAGTTTTATTTACTAGTTCCTAAGTCTTAGTTACTAGTTCCTAAGTCTTAGCTACTAGTTCCTAAGTCTTAGTTACTAGTTCCTAAGTCTTAGTTACTAGTTCCTAAGCCTTAGTTACTAGTTCCTAAGTCTTAGTTACTTGATCATATGTCTTACTACTAGTTCATAAGTCTTCTTAATCAGTCACTAGTTCCTAATTCTTCTTAGTCAATCACTAGTTCCTAATTCTTCTTCGTAGTCACTAGTTTCTAAGTCTTCTGAGTCACTAGTTTCTAAATCTTCTAAGTCACTTAGTTCCTGATTATTCTTAGCCAGTTAGTAGTTCCTAGAAAATCTTAGAGCTCGGCTAAATATTATCTAGATTAGCTAAATCTTGCTAATAACCCATAAAGGATTAAATCAGGCGTTAAGCACCTATTAGAGAGGTTATAACTGGCACCTAGTACCTCCTAACAACACCTAGCACCTCCTAGCAACACCTAGCACCTCCTAGATACCTAGTACCTCCTAGCAACACCTAGTACCTCCTAGCAACACCTAGTACCTCTTAGCAACACCTAGCACCTCCTAGCAACACCTAACACCTCCTAGCAAAACCTAGCACCTCCTAGCAATACCTAGCACCTCATAGCAATACCTAGCACCTCTAGCAACACCTAGCACCTCCTAGCAACACTTAGCACCTCTTAGCTCGGTGGTACGTGTAGGTAAGTCTCCTAACACCTACTGCCCCCTCTTATCTAGCAGAAAACAGGTATCTGGGAGTTAGCACTGTTGTGGGTGGTATCCTGAGGAAGAGGTCCTACGACCTCACAAGAAAATAATAATAATAATCTTTATTTCTACCAGTACATGTACAAGGTATACAGACCATAGCTGACATCAGTGACATACTATTATATAGAAACCTGCTTGTTACGCTGAGCATTTCCCGCAAATTAGGTTAATTTTGTCCCCAGGATGCGACCCATACCAGTTCACTAACACCCAGGTACCTGCTTACTGCTAGGTGAACACGGACAACATTATTATTATTATTATTAAAGATTAGCCGGTATTCTCCCGGCCCGGGCCTTTTCCAAGTGGTGGCCCGGCCTTGGCTCCCTCTTTAGGGAGTGTCTGAGACCTAAGTCTCCCATGGGAGGAGGCACAAGTACCTCCTCATCTTTGGGACCAACTGTCCCCAGGCCTAGCCACAAGCTAGGCCTCTCTGGTCTGCCATCCCCGCCCCAAAGGGGCAAATGGGAATGACAGTCTTATGAGCTAAAGGTTCGGGCTCGGGCACCTACCCTACCCTTGAAGGGTTAGGCATGGTGTCGATCAGGGACAACAGGTGTAAGGTGACAAACACCCAGGTACCTTCTTACGGACCTCACTGTGTGAGCTGAGTGTGCTACCAACCCAGCTATGGGACTTTCCTGGCTTATCCTGAGTTATTAGCCCTCCGGGTTAATAACCCGAGTATACTCTTTATCTTATGACTATCTGGCTTCAAAATTTAAACATGAAGCGAAAGAAAACATTTTAAGATGATGAAAAATGTTTTAGTCCCCGCTGTGTGCGTCTCTGTTTTCTGAAGTTAATATATTTATTGGGAAACTGTGCTAAATTTAAAGGGGCCCCACATTCAAAATTTAAATATTGATTTCTTATATGCAGAACACAGATAATGTGGTTTACATGTGATAAAACATTGTTAGGCACAATAGAAAACCACTAGCGCTAAATCCGTAGGGGTCATAAAGCTCCTGGAAGGCAAGGACCCCAATGGAAATAAGTTACTTATACGTATAAGGTTATTCGTTTTACACAAATACATTACATAGATTATCATACATAGCAGCATATGTGTAGAGACTTTTGGGGGTTATCCTGATGGGTAATTTACACTATGTATGATAATTATACTGAAGTGTACCTGTGCCTAAATAAACTGACTTATTCAAGCTCGATTCAGGGAACCGGAGCACAGGTCCAGTTCCTCAGATCAACAGCCCCTCACCAGCTGTGCTGAGACCATTGTTAGTGAGTTTATTCAGGTACAGGTACACACATATACAGTTAGTACATAAATTATCATACATAGCAGCATGTGTATAGAATACCCACGAGGATAACCCAAAAAAGTAAAAGTGACTTATTTCCATTGAGGACCTTGTAATATCTTATTTGAAACTGAAAACAGTAAAGTAACTCAACTATTTGAAAAGCAGTTAAAATAAAGATATATACAGGTAAACTGAATTATTTACATTAACATTAAAGAGAGGATCAGATCACGGTAATAAGTACATACATGTATGTTAGCTATACAAGAAGTCACTCTCCTCCCTTTCAGTAGCTACATTCATTAGGCACCTTTTAGCTCTCTTCTTGAACTGGCTCATGCTAGGACAGGCTTTGATATTTGCAGGCAGTCCATTCCACTCCTTTATTACTGCACAGTAAAATGGGTTTGAAGCCTGACCACTAACTGTGGGCACTACAAAGCTGTGTTCCCTTTCCCTAGTACTATACTTGCTCTGGTTCCCAGCCTTGACAAACTTGGCAACAAGGTATTCTGGACACTGTTGGTTATTGTAACTAAAATTTATACTTATTCTTTGGAAGAGGAGCCCCTCACTGACATCAAGGCACCTCTTTAGAGGGCGGATATGAAATTGTTGGAGAGAATAGTAATTTTGGGTATTTTTTTAATATAGTTACACTTCAAGTATAGTATTAATTACCCTTGAAAGTGTCGATAATTTTTTAATTTAGTTTCAGTGCTCAGTGTGCTATGGTAAACTTGAATTAGCTAATTCTATGATATCATATATTTGTATGATTTGAAAAAAACAATATGTTAAGAGACTTTATATGTATTTTTAGCCAGCCTTAAGCACTCCTAACACCCGTCAGTCAGTCTAGAGTTCTTCCAGCACACATATACTCAGCAGAAAATCCTTCTAACTCCTGTCTAGTCAGCCTAAACCCTTTCTAACACTCTGACATATGTCTAATCAGCCTAAAATTCTTGTAACACCTGTTTAGTCAGCCTAAAACTTTTAACACCCATCAAATCTTCTAAAAGCAATCAAGTCAGTCTAAAACTCTAACATCCATTTAATCAGTTTAAAATATTTCTAATCCCTGTCTGTTCAGCCTAAAGCCCTTCTAGCACTCATCTAAAATTCTTCTAACACTCAACTAGACAGTCTAAAAATTCCTCACGTCCCCTGCTAATGGTATCTGTGTCCCGCAGGAGCGAGGGAGCTGAACCTGGCAGACCCAGAGCTCATGTACATAGAATGGAGCATCATAGCCACCCTTCTCTTCATGTTCGTCTGCACCGTCGTAGACATACTGCTTGTCATAGGTGCCGTCAGAGTAAGTCCTAAGCTGTTGACTTGGTCTTTCCTGGTCCCACTGGGGTGTACTGGGTCCTGCAAGGTCCTGCAGTGCCCTACAATATTCTCCTGAACCTCAAACAGTCATATGTTACAATTCACATATCTTGTGTCTTAAACAGAATGGGTAACGCCTTGGGTGATATGTGGAACAATACATACAGGGCTATGCATAGAGGGCAATACTTAGAGACAGGAGCAGATCTACTATGAGACTAATGAAGCTTAATTTTCAGGGCCCCTAATCCCGGAGGGCCCAAGAAGTGACTTGAGTCCACATTGCTTAAAAATTTTGAGTCTACTGTATGAGAAGAGGTTGCAATAGGGCCCTCATAACAGTTCAAGCTTCAGAGCCCCAGAAATGTAGGTCTGCCACTGACTACAGATACAGGAGATATTGTAGATGGTGTAGTGTATCACTCATATATGCAGTCACTGTAGTCACTAATTTATGCAATCACTGTAGTCATCAGTGTATCAGTGTAGTTATTAATTTATTCACTGTGTCATTGTAATACATGTAGTATATCATTGTAGTTACTGTAACCTTGCTGTATCTTACAGGAGATGCCGTGGATGCTGATGCCATGGATGGTGGTACAATGGGTCACCATATTCCTCACTATAGCATTGTTTGGCCTTGTACTCTGGGTGAGTCTGTCTATCTAAATCAACTTTTTTAAAACTGAGACCTACTGAAAATCCCATACATAGATATAAGGACAAGAATTACACTAGATTACCACAGCCAGGATATTGGCAGTTTGGAGGGATATGTTGTATATCTTTATACGTATATGCTTCTAAACTGTTGTGTTCTGGGCACCTCTGCAAAAACAGTGATTATGTATGAGTGAGGTGAAAGTGTTGAATGATGATGAAAGTATTTTCTTTTTGGGGATTTTCTTTCTTTTTGGGTCACCCTGCCTCGGTGGGAGACGGCCAACATGTTAAAATAATAATAATAATAATAATAATAATAATTTTTACTTTAATCTTGATATTAGGGGCTTAAAGGAGAGACATGATAAGAACATACAAAATACTCAGAGGAACTGATAAAGTAGACTGAGAAAGGATATTTTGAGAGGTGGGAAACGGGTACAGCTAGAAGTTAAAAATGTGGATGAGTCACAGGGATGTTAGGAAGCATTTCTTCGGTCTGAGGATGGTCAGGAAGTGAAATGATGCCAATGAAGAAGTGGCAAAGGCAGACTACATTCATACAAATACAAAAATGCAGATTTTTGTTTTTGTATGCAGTACAAAATAATGTACCTTTGATGAGTTTTGAGAATTTTTCTATTCCTGGAGCCCGGCCATGGGGCAGGCTCATCTGGTGCTAGCCTGGTCAAGGCACTAGTATGCAATGTATTTCAACAAGGAGACAGTAAATCTTTCAAATGCCAAGTTGAGAGGCAAGGCCAGGAGCTAAGATTCAGTCCTGGAATAAGTTACATGAGCAACACCTGGGTATCAGTGTTTAATGGGGTATTGCAAACCAATGACTTTTCCAGTTCAGTATAAAGATGATAGTATATTAAGACAGTAAGAGATGGGGTAATCAGTCCCTCAGCCTAGAAGCTGGTGTTCAGTAGTGCCTTAATTACCCAGTATGAAGGCAGCAAGTCCATAGCTTGTATTCATTTACGTATTTTTCAATACCGGTATTTAGTTAATTACAGTAATTATATGTTTATTTACTTATTCAGTGACAGTAGTTATTCATTTACTTATTTATTAATCACATGACATTCATATTTGACTTATGATATTTTTTATTTATGATAGGTTCGTCAGAATGTAACCCCATTGTAAGTTGAGGAGTGCCTGTACACCCACTAATTCCTGTGTCTTGTGTCCTCTATACAGCATGAGCTAGTGGCGATGCCCAGGTACTGGTGGGCGGTGATGTTCGTGGTGGCGGTGGTGATTCTAATGATCCTGGCCTTCGTGTTAGTGCTCTCTCTATACCAGAGTGTCAGGGAGAGGGAGATGCCAGAGTTCTACCAGGGAGCTGAGCTCGTGGTGAGTACTGGCAAGAGTTACACTCAGGTGGCAGACAGACACCTGATTGGTCAGTCAATGATTTGCAGGCCAGGACTTGCAGATGGAGGATCCAACCTCTACCACCTCTTTTATGAGGAAAAGGCATTTATAATAATAATAACAATAATAATAATAATCTTTTTTTCTACAAGTACATGTACTGTACAAGGTATACAGACCATAGCTGACATCAGTGACATACTACTACTAGTATATAGAAAGCCACTTGTTGTGCAGAGCATTTCAGGCAAATTAGGTCAATTTTGTCCCAGGATGCTTGTGAAGGCTTACTCAGCCCTGTAACAACTTCAGACAGTATAACCCAGGCTGGCTCCTCCTCAGGAAAATTAGTGAATAGAAAAAGAAATAACAGACAAACATAAACACTTTATTATGTAGAAAATATAAAATATAAAACACTTAAATATGAAATATTAATCCTACATTAAAGAAAATGAAAAAGGAAAAATATAAATGATAACTGAATTCAACGCTAATTTAACACTTGGGTGTCTGGTGTTGGTGACACTGCTTGTTGAAATCGTAGCCGTTGCTGATGATGGGGGGGAGGTCGCAGGTGTTGGTGACCACCACTGGCTAGTTCTTCACAGATTAACGCCTTTGGTAGTATCCCGATGACAGGAAAAGCAGGTTCTTCACCGCTGCAATGATTGTGGGGTTACGTCCTGCAATTTCATACAGGTGCACAGGTAATTAGATCCAAAATGGAGAAGTCTCTGGACGTTAGTCCTTCTCCTGTTCTTCTCGTTGATTGACAGGTGACCCTCACTGTCATCGAAGAGTAGTGTTGGGAGCTGCGAGTCGAGTCATTTACTTTTTGGGACCAGAGCCCCACAGTCACACTTTCGAGGGGGGGGAAGAGGGGGGGTAAGGGATAGGGGAGCTAGGACTGACCCTACGTTAACAAGCAGCGGCAATCAAACTATCACTTTAGGGGTGGGGGGGAAGAAAAAGCGGGAAAAACAGGAGCGTGACTTACCCTACCTTAACTAGTAGCCGGCAATGAAATTATCACTTTCGGGGAGGGGGAAGAAAGGGGGAGGGGGAGGTGACTTACCCTCCCTTAACTAGTAGCCGGGTAATGAAACTATTGTTACTATATTGCTACTCCTATCTATTGAACTTTTCCTCACACTCCCCCATACCAAGACTTATAGTCAAGGAGTAAAAAGAAGAATAGGCGGGGAAAAAAAAGTTCTAACATGTGGAAGTCGCGTAAGGCAAAATTTTCTACGGGACTGTCACGACTTAACCAGTCAAGAAATAATTGGATGGACCATTGATATACACAATATGGAACTTAAAAGCCTGGAGTGCCAATGTCCACTTCAAGAGGCGCATGTTGGTTCCCTTAAAAGTTTCTAGGTATATCAAAGGTTTGTGGTCCGTTTCTAAAATGAATTCTTTTCCCAGCAAATAAAATTTAAGTTTGGAGATACCCCACAAAAGGGCTAACTTTCCCTTTTTCTATTGTGGAGTATCTTGTTTCTGCGGGAGGAGTTTCCGGCTTAGGAAGCATACGGGAAGGGAGTACCATCATGGTATTGTAGTAACACTGCACCTAACCCAGTATTGGAGGCAATCAGTTCTCAAAGAAAATGTTTTATTAATATCTGGAATCTTAAGTATAGGGTCTTTCGAGAGATACTTTTAATCTCATTAACTTTTCCAAGCTAACCCGGAAAGTTCAAGAGGTTCCTTCACAGCCCTTTTTAAGGAAGTCCGATAAGATGCCTGTAAGATCAGAAAGGGATTCGGGTTTAAAACCGTGCATAAAAATTTACAAAACCCAAAGGGAAAGCTACGCATGAGCTTCTTGGTTTTTGGGGAATTTAAATTCTATAAAGACTTTGATCTTACTGGGGAGAGGCTGCAGAGAGTTTTAGAAAAAGTTTATCAGTCTAAGATACCCTAATCTTTTTTATACCCAGGAAGCATTTCTTCGGCTTGGCAGTGAGGCCATGTGAGCGTACCTACGACAAAATGATGTTATGTTTGGATATGTTCGCCCACGTGGGATGTCATTACGTAAATGTTATCAAAATAAACTGAAAACAATTTGGCATATTACCCAAGCCTTTCTTCAGTCTCCACGTAGGTAGAAACAGGCAGTTACCAAACCGAAGGCATAGTTCTATATTGCATCAGTCCTTGGTGTGTAGGAAAAGCGGTTGTACTGCTTAGAAGAAGGATCTAACATTACTTGATGATATGCCTTGCGCAATATCAATCTCTGAAAAGAGGAAGATTTCATAAAATTTGTGTAGATCGCTATCTATTAAGGGCATAGGCTCAGCATCCCACCAAGTTATAGCATTAAGGCCTCTGAAGTCAATAGCAAGTCTATATGAATTATCCTCCTTCTTAACCATGCTACTGGTGAACAATATGAAGTTTACTGAAGGTTCAATGTCTTTAGTTTTAATAATTTGTCTATCTCTCGGTCAAATGCATCCCAAAGGTGAACTGGAACTGGGTAAAATTTTCGTTTGATAGGATTGTCCGTCACTAAGTCTTTCTTATGGACTACCGTGGAGGTAACACCTGGAATATCAGTAAAGATGTCTGATAAGTTACTCACACATTGAAGTAGTTCATGTTTTTATGGTCACCCAAAGATTCATTAATATTAATGTTGGTTGCGCCGAGTGGTCAAGAGTCACCAAGTCATGTAGTTCTTCATCAAGTCTAATTTTAGAGGTGTCAATTACGCACACTTTACATTCTTCAGTTGTTTTATCAAGTTCGTGGTGGAAAAACTAAGTCAAAGTTATTAAGGCAGTTAACCGAATTTCTTCGGTAATATTTCTTAAGGATTTTGATTGATAAAGCTTAGGTTTCCCCTTGACTTCTTTTGAGGTAGTCAACTTTCCACAAATTTTTTAATACTTTATAGGGGACCTTTCCTGCTAGTAATAATTTATTTGACTTGATAGGCAAAATTTACAAGAACTTATCACCTACTTTAAAACTTCTCCTCTGACTTTTGGAATCAAAATAGGTTTTGTACTGGTCCATTGACAAGCTTAGGTTTTTCGAAACTATGTCAGAGGTCTCCTCGGGTTTGGATCTAAGGTCAAGGAGAAACTGGTAAGAAGACTGAACCTCAGCATTTACCTCCTCATTAGTCCATAAGTCATGAAGGTGGACAGTGGACCTCTGGCCTGTCTACCATAGAGAAGTTCAAAGGTGAAAACCCCAAAGAGCCCACGGGGGAACTTCCCTCATGGCAAACAAAGCACAGGGTAGGTAACGATGCCACTCCTTAGGTTTAAGGGAGAAAAATTTTCCCTTAAAATGGACTTGAGAATCGAATGCTGGCGCCCCAATCCTCCATTACAGTGGGGTGGATTAGGGTGTGGTGAAGAGGGGCTTCACTCCCAGAAGTTGGTATAGTTTTTGCATTAAGTCAGATGTGAATTGTGTCCCACGGTCAGACCAAAATTTCTCTAGGGATGCCCACTCTGGAGAGATGGACAAAAGGGCTTCAGCCACCCCTGTAGTAGTTATGTCTTTTAAGGGAACGGCTTCAGGGAAACTCGAAAACATAATCAACTAATGTTAATATATATCTATTTTCCCCCAGATGAAAGGGGATAAAGGACCAACGATTGTCAATAGCTACTCTTTTAAAAGGTACCGTTAAAGACTGGCATTTTGACCATAGGTACTCGCCTGGTACCTCGGGGGGAGACAGTTGGCAAACTTTACACGATCTCAATAGGTAGTGACATTCAGACATTTTTGGCCAAAAAATAGGTTTCCTAATTTTAAATTTTAAGTTTTTACGATGCGAGAAAAGTCGGCCTGGCAGGTCATTGAGCCATTTAAGAAAGGTCTTCTTGCTTTTTATTGGAAACTAAGATGGAATAGTCTATCTCAAACTGATTGAATTTGAATACTGACTTGTACAAGATACCTTTTTATATATTCAATTATATGAAAAGTTTTTCCTTTGGATAATTGATTTTGTTTAGCGGCATTATGGCAATTTAAGAGAGGGAAATTCGTTGTAAATTGACAAAGGAAGGTCCCTTTGATAATGTCTAAAGGGCTTAAAGTCAGGGAAAATAAAGGATGGAAAAGTAGGGGAAACATGGGCCCTTTGGTCTGAGCCCTAGTCAAGACATTTATGGTCATCGGAGGTGATATCTTCACTTTAAATTAACAAGTGCCGGTGATCCTACTACCTTGCTTTCGAGAGTACTACTGGTTTTTAATCCACTGAATTCTCACGAGACCCTTGTTCACCTGACTTTCGAGGGGTTCTCCGACTCTACAGGAAGAGGATCTGAACACCTATGTCCATCTTTGGTGATGAAAAGGTCAACCTCAGAAGGAAGAATGGCACCTTTTAAAATTGCCTATTAGTTTCGGAGCAGAAGTGATGGGAGCTAGTGCGGCTTCAGACCAACCTGTGAACCATTTAGGGCCTAATGTAACAACGGATGGTAGGAAAGTGTCCGTACGGCCATGTTGTCTGAAGTATAGCAGAGGGATGAGTTCTTTAAGATTAGGGAACAGCTTATCAGAAATGACTTACATGTGCATCCAGTGTTCGTTAAAAAGGTAGATACATTAAGTCCATTAACTGTTCCTGAACGGAAGGGTGCTTGGTCATTACAGTCTTTAAACATCTTCCAAAATTTTTGGACCTTCCTTTGAAGGACAATCTGGACGTTTTTTGTCCCCTTTAAAACCCACACAAATGACAAAACAGGAATTAAAAAAGTCATTTTACTTTCCATAGAGGCTTTGATTTCTTAAGGTCTGATGAAACCCTTACCCCTTTGGGTTCGATCCCTTTAGGTCTTTATAGGAATTGTGAAACCTCAGCATAAGTCAGCAGCCTCAGCAACTTCCTCAGCTTTAATCAGGTTACGTTCTCTGATGAATGTTCGTATTTGGTGAGGAAGAGCTGTCAGGAACTGGTCAGCAACCATGAAGTCTCTAAGAGATTTTATAACTGTGATCAATTCCTGAACTTTTTATCCAAAAGTCGAAAAACGAAAGAGTGTTACCCGTAACTGCTGAAAGTTCTGGCCAGGCTGTAAGGTGGCATACCTGAAATCTTTCCTGTAAGGAATTAGTGGTTTTTGATATGCTTTAAGGATTGCCTTCTTTAGTAGGTTATAATTACATAATGATATCCGCGACAAAGTTGCATAGATATTCAAAGCAGTACCAGAAAAATAACATTCCTAACCTGGTAGCCCAGGTGTCAGCAGGCCATTCACAGAGGGGTTTGCGGTATTTCAAACCTGATAATGTATGAGTTTGTCTTCCCCTCTGTGAAGGAGGTAAATTAGGTGTTGGAATATGTGCAAATGACTGCATGTTGTTCCATTACTCCTTCCTCTAATTGTTGGTTTTAAAAAGTTAACTTTTTATTCTCTAATTCAAGGCGAGATTTTTCGAGCTCGCGATCCTTTTCTCTTTCCTCAAGTTCTTAATTTACTTGTTCTTCACGTATCTTAGCTTGTTCCCCCACGTTCTCTAGGGTCCCTTTTCCCCACAATCAAGTCTATCACGTTCTTTTTGGTCTTCTCGCTCTCTTTCTGTCTTTCTGGATTTCTCTCTCAATTCTCTCTTTTCCTTTTTCTCTGTCTTTCAAGGTTCTCTTTTCCCTTTTTTTCTTCTCTTTCGATTCTTTTCTCTCTCCTTATTCTCTTCTCTTTCCCTTTTTAGCTGATCTTTCTTCTCTCTCAATTCTCTCTCTTTCAAGTCTTTCTGGATCTTAGCATAATGAAAGTTCTAAATTTTTCCCTGTTATTCTAACTTACTTCCAGCATTCATCCAAAACTGGTATTCATCCATACTTGCAAGAATAACTTAAACTATCAGGGGGAAAATGAAACGGGTATTAAAGAAAACGGAGGGTTCAATTCCTGCTTCGCTCAAACTGTAAATAAACCAGAGGGCTCGATCCCCTGCTTCAATTATAAACAATATGTATTAACCGAAAAAAGAAGGGTTCTATGCCCGGGTCCAAGCAAACAGTAAGTAGAATGGGGTCACTTGACCATCCCAAACTTCTCACCAACAAATCAAGAGTGTCCTATAACAGTTCCCTTGATATAATAAAGAGCTCAATGAAACAAGTTGTCAATGGGAAAATCTCGAGTCCCTAGAGTCTAATCCTCAAGTGTTTCAAGCTCCAAAAGGTGGCAGAATTAAATATTATATCCTGCCTGGGCTTGACTTACAATAAATTGAGGCTATAACAATCACCAAATCTTTTAAATACCTGTACTGTAGTCCTACCATAGAGAATGATTACTCATGGCTGGGGGTAACCGTTTTGTGGTATGCGGCGTTGAAGTTCCAATGGGTAGATTTCGAGGGTGGAGTTGAATCTTGATTCAGTAGAGTTGATTTCCTGGCAAAGGTCGCCACTTGTGAAGGCTTACTCAGCCCTTGTAACAACTTTAGACAGTATTTACCCAGGCTGGCTCCTCCTCAGGAAAATTAGTTTAAAAGAAAAGAAATAATAACAGACACACTAACACTTTATGTTTGAAAATATAAAATAAAAACACTTAAATATGAAATATTAATCCCACATTAAAAAAAATGAAAAAAGGAAAAAAATATAAATGATAACTGGGAAATTTAACGCTAAATTTAAACACTTGGGTGTCTGGTGTTGGTGACACTGCTTGATGAAATTGTAGCGTTGCTGATGGGGGGGGGGGGGGGGGTCGCAGGGTGTTGGTGACCACCATGGCTGTTCTTCACAGATTAAACGCCATGAGTAGTATCCGATGACAGGAAGAAGCAGGATTTCACCGCGGCAATGAAGTGTTGGGTTACGTCCTGCAATTTCATACAGAGGGTGCACAGGTAATTTGATCCAAAATGGAGAAGTCTCTGGAACGTTAGTTCCTTCTCCTGTTCTGTCTCGTGTGATTTGACAGGTTTGCACCCTCACTCTGTCATCCAAGAGTAGTGTTGGGAGCTGCGAGTCGAGTCATTTAGCTGTTTGGACCGAGCCCACACGTAACCTTTCGAGGGGGGGGAAGAGGGAGGGGAAGGGATAGGCGGGAGCTAGAACTGACCGCGCGTTTAACAAGCACGCCAGCAATTTCGGGGAGGGAAGAAGGCGGGAGCGTGACGTACCTACTATTAATAGTAGCAGTAATGAAACTATAGTTACTATATTGGGTACTCCTATTAGTGTGAACTTTTCCCTCACAATGCTACCCACATAATCAGCTAATACCCAGATACCTATTTTACTGATGGGTAAACAGGGACAGGAGGTGACCTTCGGAAACAGTTTTTCTTATTATAGACAGATTATTTGACAAGAAAAAATTGTTCTTGATATTTGTTATTAGGTATCGCTTTCTTAACTGTGTATGTATGTTTATTATTTAAAAACTCATTATTGTTTTATATAGATGTTATTCAATGCTATAAGAAGGAAATAAAGTCAACATTATTAGTGTAGTGGTAACCCCCCTTCACCACTAAGCCACAAACTGGGAATGGAAAGTACCTGCATTCTGTAGTGTAGGGGTAGGCATGCCTCTGGCAAGACAGTGATGGAGTAAATGATGATGAAGTTTTTTCTTCTTCTTTTTGAGCCACCCTGTTTTTTGGTGGGGAAATGGCCAATGTGTTTAAATTAAATAAATAAATAAATATATATATATATATATATATATATATATATATATATATATATATATATATATATATATAAAAATATATATAAAATTATATATATAATTTTATATAATATATTATATATTATATAATGTATATATATATAAAATTATATATTTATATATATACATATATATAAGTATTTCCCAAATAGCATTTAATCCTTAATTGTTAATTGCAAGTAAGTATTGCATATTAGTTTTGCTAGGATGTCAGATAATCCTGTATATTTACTTTATTCACAGAGATTCTTATTTATTCTTTATTTCCTGACAGCACCGCCACATCTGGCTTTCGCAAAAGGGCAAGTATTATGACTAGCATTGTAAACACTGCTGGAAGATGCGTCCGGCCACGCGGCGGCCGCACCATCCCCAGCAGTTGTCCACACCACTCCCCAGAGACCATCCAGGACACTCTCAAAGGCACAACCTCCAGCTCCCACCAATCACAAGCTCCAGACTCCAGGGGTCTCTAATTCCAGGATCTACCAGCCAACAAGCTGACCTTCCAGATGTAACTGCTCCCGGGTTCAGAGGTAAACATCCCAGAGTCCATTGGTCACCAAGTCCAGAAGCCAGTGGTCGGCAGTTCCAGGCTGAAAAGGTTACCACTCCAGGATCCTCTGGACACCATTTTCAAAGTCCAGATGTTGTCATTTCCAAACATCATAGATCACCAATTCCTGACAAAGAGGCCACTACTCCAGGTGCCAGTGGTCTTCAGTTCCATGGTCCTGACGTCATTTCCAAGATCCATCGGTCACCAGTTCCAGGCAAAGAAGTCACCACTCCAGGATCCCCTGGTTACAAACTCAAGAATCCAGACATCACTAGTTCCAAGCTTCCAAAGTCACCACTTCATGGCAGAGAGATACCTAGCTCCAGGACTCAGGAGTCCCCTATTCGAGGACCCATAAGCCAATACTTACGGAACTCACAAGCACCTGACTCAAGGAGTCACAAGTCCCCGACTCGAGGCTCTAAAAGTCCTAAAGTCTGAGGTTAAGTGACAGTTGTTTTTAGAATCCAAAAGCATTGAATATCCAGACCAAAGAAACTTTTTAAAGTGATCTCTGTGAGATGCCATAGAGACTCCTGCTCACATTAATGAAAAAGATGATAATAACTTTATTTCACAAGATACATTAGAGTTACAGCAGTAGGTTAACAGTGTATATTTCTTACAAAGAAGAGCCCATAGTTATACATAGCATTTTGGGCAACCAAAAGTTAGGTCTTGTACCAACAATATTAAAATACCAGTTTTGTGCAGCACCTGACAAGCTCAACTTGTGGTGGCAAGGACACAAGGACACACTTCACTCATCTTTTGTAAAGAGGAAAACAAGGCATGTGTCTGCCACACAGTTTTATTATTAATCAAAGAATGGTAAACCCGTGTGAGTCATTCAGTGTAAGTATAATGTAGCTACACGTCTTTCATCAGCACATTTATATATATATTAATATATATATATATATATATATATTATATATTATATATATATATATATATTATAATATATAAATATATACTGTATGTATATATACTGCATGGGCACGCTGGCCGCCTTATAATTGCTTGCTCACAAGATGTTGAATCAGAGTGTTGCATTATTTTTCTTCTGCAAAATAAAATTAGAACTTGTCTAATAGACAAGGATGCAAAATTACTTGAAAATACATGTAGTATAAATACAGTGCACTGCAGTTAAGCACACTCATTGATTCGTTGATGCAGGTAGCGACCATAACGGCAGTTATTTGTGTCAATATCAACATTATCTGTAAATTATTATCATCAATTGTCAGTGTTTTGTTACTTCAGCCCATGTGACAGTATGAGTTATCGTGGGAGTGCCAAGAAGAGCGGTGCACCACAGTGCCACCACACTACAGTTCCTTCTATGCTCCTAGTGCAGGGTGTCAGCCATTGTAGTTTAGATTGTTGAGTGTCAAAGCCATTTATTTTCAATGCCATGGGAAGGGGTGGAATCTGCTGCTCATTGTTAATGTCATACATATGGATTTTAATACCTTTTACCCTGGTGCAGTCCTGACTCAATGAGAAGACTAGAGGACAGATCAGCAGCAGATCTGAACATGAGTTGTCACATTTACAGAAAACTCCTTCACATAAACAGATCTGAGGCAATAAGTTGTAATTATTGTATTTTTCTTATGCTGGGTACTCACTATTAAAGTATTTAGTATATTTAACTAACATGATCTAAATGATGTTATTTACAGTTTAATATACCAGATGCAATATACAATGTATTTGAAAACATTTTTCATACAATGTTTGATAGTCTGATTTTGTTGGGTTGATTTTATAACAAGAGATGTCATAGCTTCAGATAGCACTGGTTGATTGGTTGCTTATCACCTTGTTCTGATTGGTAGTGTGTTATATGGCATTAAAAACTAAGGTGAGACTAGATGGGATTAACTATCATGTATTAATATTAGTTTGTGTGATATCAGCCAGTCTTTGAACTTATCCAGTCCCTTTGTGACATAGCTCTTCTGAGTTAGTGATGTACATGGGGCCTTAAATTACTATAGGAGACACTGTCTGTGGTGTCATAGCAGTAATGATATATAATACTGACAAGGTGGTGAATATTATGTGTAATGCCTAAGTATCATTATTTTGATGATGATTCATCAACCAGTGGCTTTATCAGTTCAGTTCAGAGTTTCCTAATGTCTCCATTTGCATCCTCATATAACCTCTGTATTGAATTAATAAAGTCACTGATTGGAGAAATGTCTTCAGAATAAAGATATCCAGGTGTTGCATGTGTCTTATTCATCAACTCTGTGGTCTCATCTGTGACCAGCAGTGACAAAAAATAAAGGTACTGTCTGTGGTTCAGCGTGTGACCAGAGGTTGCAATGACCCTCTGGTGAGAGAAGCTGTCACTAGCTGCAGATCATGATAATCCTGTTGCCAAATAAAGGGACAGACTATGCAGTGGCAAATAAGGAAAGCTTAAAGTGATACAGTGACCAATTCGGGAGAAGCTGCAGGTGCTCTAGTGACCCAAGGTCAAAGTTCAGATCCTAGTTATATGTTGCAGGTGGATTCCTTCATGTGACCTCTTTGCTCATCCGTCGTGACCTTGTTGAAGGGTAACTGAACTAACATTGTATAAAGGGTTGTGATAGTTGAGAAGAAGAATTATGCTCACTCCACACGCTTCTATATTTCTACAAATGTATAATGTATGTTATATACATATTATAGTAAATAAAATAATCACATGTGCATAAATTTCCTCTCCCCCCCCCCCCCAGAAAAAATTAATTTACATCCTTTTCCTTATGTACCCCCTATACACATATACATACGTACATATTTACATACATACATACATAACTCACACACATAGACTGAAGCTCACACTGTATAATCACTATACGTAAGGTTGTGTATATAAGTATATAAATAGTGAAGGTGTATATAATTGGAATGTTAAGGCATGTATAGAGGTTTATGTATTTACCATACAGAAAGAACTAAGGGACACTGGTCAAATACTACCTAATCACCAGGGGCCATAATGGGGTATTAGCCAATTCCAAAGGGGCCTCAGAAATGCTAACCAATTAGGATTAAGATCAAAACATGTTGGCCAGTTACGAGAAGCCTTCAGAGAGATAATAGTCAATAAGAAGTATACTCAAGATATTAGCAAATCATGAGGTCTCTTGGTAGAAATAATGGCTAAATACAGGCGTCTGGAGGTACTGGTTAGTAATAGGAAGGATGTCGTCTTGCAGTTGCTGATTTATGAGATGTTGCCAATCAGTTTTAAGCTTAATCAATAGTGGCCAATCAGGAGTAAGCTCAGGTTGATTAGCCAGTCAAAAGGGGCCTTAGGAGATACTGGCCAATCACTAGGGGCCTTAGGATTCATTAGCTAATCAGGAGCAGCCTTAGGCGACACTGGCCATTTAGGAGTGGCCTTAAAAATAATTGTATACAGTACTGTTAATATTTAAAAAAAACTAGATATTTTCTTTTTACTAAAACATTGTGATATTACTGATCAAGGGAATGTTAAATATTTCTTGTGAGAGTGTAAGAGAAGAGGTGGGTTGGCAGACTGGTGACACGTGAGTGTAAGAGACTGGTCACAGAGTGAGCCATTAAGAGTGATATATATGTTGCCATTTAATAAATAAATTATATGTAGATATGAACTGTGTTTTATCTGACCAAGGCCTTCCACTGGCTTACCCCTCCACCCCTTTAAAAATTTTGGATTTTGGTTATGATTATAAGAGGTCTGGCTACTTACCTTTGGCTTGTAAACACTCCAGGTCACAAGGGAAGTATGTATATGCAATAACATTAGGTACTGGTACCATATTAGAAGCAGATGTGGTAGAACCATGATACTTGTCTTACAAGAAGATACATAAGCATGAAATCATTTCAGTATATACTTTGTAGGCCTCCAAATTCTCAGACTCTAGGCACAGTGCCTAGTATAACCAATGGTGGCATTTCGTACATTAGAAATACAAAAAAAATCTCCAGATACAAGTTTTGGTCAACAAGTGAAGGCTCTGGTTGTCTGCCTGAAGCCACCTCAAAGATTATCTGGTCTTGAAGCATGGGCAGAATTTCCTGTCAGGTAAGAATAGTGCAATGAAACTGCAAGTGCAGTTTTCAATGAGTTTATTTGTCAACAAACACACAAATGAAGCCTGCTCCATGGGTGGTCATTGTCATACACAGCACTACTGCTGAGGTCCTCACTAAGGCACTAATAATGACATCAAAAATACAAGGCACCTTTATGTTGTCAGAGAAACATTGCTATGTATTTTAAATCGGAAATATTACAATCTTATATTGCTCTACAGTCATACTATGTTTCATATGCCATTTCTTGATTTGTCAAAAAGCAATAAATGAGGTGAGGGTTATATTGATAATCATAAATGATGAGTATATCAGTGTAAACTTGACCTTTTCACAAAATGTCTTAAAACTAATGCAATCACTAATTATATAATATAAATCATAAAAAATAATACACTAAAATAAAGAAAATAATATTTTATTTAGTAAAAAATAACAATTGTAATAAGAATATAATAGCACAAAAATAGAAGAGCAGTGTGCTAGGTCTGTTGACCCATGCTAGGCCTCCTGGCCCATGCTAGACAGGTTCTCAAAATCAACTCTTCTCGCTCACATATTTCTCTGATCTATCTTTAAAGTTACTGCAGGTGTCAGCTTGAGTGACTGTACTTGGCAGAGTATTCCACACTCGTCTACAACTCTACTGATAAACCACCACTTTGATCTACCCTTTTTTCTAAGTCAGACGGTGGCAACACTTGAACCCTTTTAAAGATCCTTTTTGGGCAACACTCAGCTTTCTCCAGGGCCCCATAAAGGGAACTCATGCTTTCTCCGGCCCCTAATGGCAACCACTTTCCCGGGCCATAGATGGCAACACTCTGCTTTTCCCAGGACCACTAGATGGCAACATTCAGTTTTTCCCCAGGCCCCCAAATGGCAACAAATCTTTCTGCAGACCACTGATGCAACACATTCTTCCTTCCAGGACCAAAGGGGCAACTCATTCTTTCTCCAGGACCACAGAGGGAAATCATTCTTTTCCAGGCCACTAGAGGGAAAAATCATTTCCTCCAGGCCCATAGAGGGGCAACCCCTTTTTTTTTCCCCCGGACCATTGATGGCAACTCATTCTTTCTCCAGGCCCTAGATTGGAAATCATTCTTTCTCCAGGACCATAGAGGGAACCTGCTTTCCCCCCCAGGACCACTAGAGGGAAACCCCCCCCTTTTTTTCTCCAGGACCCAAAGATGGCAACTCATCCCTTTCTTCCCTTTTTTTTTTTTTTTTTCAAGTATTAATAATTCGTAAGGGAAAAACAAACACAAAATACTAAAAAAATTTTCTGATAAAATTTAAATAACATATCATCATGGTATGAAATGAGGAACTCAGGAAGACAGATCTAGGCAGGAGAAATTTAGAAGTCTATATATGGGTGTTAGAAGAGCAACAGGTAATAATAAAGACGGTGACAGGTAGTACTTCGAAGCATATCACTGTCGCAGGTGGTACTAGTTTAGTACAGGTGGTACTAGTTTAGTACAGGTGGTACTTATCTCTCTTATCTCTTACTAGTTTAGTACAGGTGGTACTAGTTTAGTACAGGTGGTTCTAGTTCAGTATACTTAGTATTAGTTTAGTACAGGTGGTGGCACTAGTTTAGTACAGGAGGTGGTTCTAGTTTAGTACAGGTGACACATTTAGTATAGGTGGTACTAGTTTAGTACAGGTGGTACTAGTTTAGTATACTTAGTATTAGTTTAGTACAGGTGGTGGCACTAGTTTAGTACAGGAGGTGGTTCTAGTTTAGTACAGGTGACACATTTAGTATAGGTGGTACTAGTTTAGTACAGGTGGTAGCACTAGCTTAGTACAGGTGGTAGCATTAGCTTAGTGCAAGTGGTAGCATTAGCTTAGTACAGGTAGTACTAGTTTAATACAAGTGGTACTAGTTTAGTACAAGTGGTGGCACTAGTTTAGTACAGGTGGTGGCCCTAGTTTAGTACAGATGGCACTAGTTTAGTACAGGTGTCACTAGTTTAGTACAGGTAGTACTAGTTTAGCACAGGTGGTGGCATTAGTTTAGTACAGGTGTTGGCACTACTTTAGTACAGGAGGTGGCACTAGTTTAGTACAGGTGGCATTAGTTTAGTACAGGAGGTGGCACTAGTTTAGTACAGGTGGCACTAGTCTAGTACAGGTGGCACTAGTCTAGTACAGGTGGCACTAGTCTAGTGCAGGTGGACAGAAGGTCAAGAGTGATTATTTGATGAGGGAATCGATGGAGGGAGGTAGCAGAGCATTTGGATCAAAGGTTACAGATGAGATCATTCCCACGGTAGGAGACCACACTCCCACGTACTGAATGGGTTTTCCCTGCACTTCCTTGGGTACTGACAACACCATAGTCCTGTGTGTGTACTCCTTGAGGGGCTCCCGTGACCCTCTCTCGTCCAAGACCTGAGACCCGCTGGACTGTGCGTCTCCACTTCCCACCACGAAGATTGCATCTGCAGGAGTATATAATGATGGCCTCTGAGAAGGTAAAACCAAGTGGTGTCTGTGGATTATTATCATTATTATAATGATGGGGGAGCGTTAAACCCGCAGGGATTATACAGCGAATGTGTGGGGGGCGGATGGAAGGTATTCAGGGTCAATTCAGGGAACTGGAGCACAGATCCAGTTCCCTAGATCAAGAGCTCCTCACTCTTGAGGGTTGGTCAGTGGAAGTTAACAAAAACTGTGTGTGTACAAGTAAATGATGATTGTGTCTGTTATCTGACGAACAAAAACTTACCAGGGGAAAGATGACCCCTTGATGCTGTATCTGGGAGTTGTATTCTACCTTACTGTATATCTTGTGTGAGTTGTATTCTACAACACGATGTGCGAGTTGCATCCTACAGTACTGTATATTGTGCCCGTTGTATACTACAGTACTGTATATCTTGCGTGGGTTATATCCTACAGATGTGAATCCGTGTATGGGAAGGTCGTGGACCCAGAAAACATGTCGACAGAGGTACGAGCCTCCATCACATCCTGAATGGCCCACGCGGGTTTAGCGCTCCATGCACCTATATGTGCCAGGTAGGTAGGGGGGGAGCTGAAACCTGACTGCAAGGGTTGACTTTCTATCTTGAGAACAACGTCTGGAAGGTCGAACCAACGACCCACTCACCCTGAACAGTGGAGTCGAAGCTAAAATCTTTGATTTCGATGGTCTCAGTGTCTAGGAGAGTGACACTGGTGGCACTCATAGCTGGCTTGTCACTCTGCAGACCCACTGCCACCTGTGGAGATGGCTCCACCAGGCCCTCTGGTATCGCCACGTCCCCAAAATTTACCTAGAAAATCGGGAAGACAGGCTAAAAAAAAAAAAAGCATGCTGATGTTGGAATGGAACCAGTGTGTTGTCTTCACTGGTAAGTTATTTTGGTTCAATGTCTCGTGATATGCGGTTCACTGAGATATTATAATGTCAAGATTCTTAAGCCAGAGTATAGGTGGAATGCGAGAGATTACACAGGTCACAATGGATCTTTGTCAGACCTCACTGAGCATTGTTAAATTACTAGGAAGGAATGTTAGTTACTTTGTATTTTAGTCACTTCATATTGTTGCTGCACACAGCACAGTAAGCAATACTCAAAAAAATTCTTATTACTAAAAAAAGCATTGGTCATACAAACCGTACTGCCAGAGATACTACTAGCCTAGCCTTAGTCCAACAGTAACACAGCTATCCTAGCCTTAGTCCAACAGTAACACAGCTATCCTAGCCTTAGTCCAACAGTAACACAGCTATCCTAGCCTTAGTCCAACAGTAACACAGCTATCCTAGCCTTAGTCCAACAGTAACACAGCTATCCTAGCCTTAGTCCAACAGTAACACAGCTATCCTAGCCTTAGTCCAACAGTAACACAGCTATCCTAGCCTTAGTCCAACAGTAATACAGCTATCCTAGCCTTAGTCCAACAGTAATACAGCTATCCTAGCCTTAGTCCAACAGTAATACAGCTATCCTAGCCTTAGTCCAACAGTAACACAGCTATCCTAGCCTTAGTCCAACAGTAACACAGCTATCCTAGCCTTAGTTCAACAGTAACACAGCTATCCTAGCCTTAGTCCAACAGTAACACAGCTATCCTAGCCTTAGTCCAACAGTAATATAGCTATCCTAGCCTTAGTACAACAGTAACACAGCTATTCTAGCCTTAGTCCAACAGTAACACAGCTATCGTAGCCTTAGTCCAACAGTAACACAGCTATCCTAGCCTTAGTCCAACAGTAACACAGTTTGCAATCTACAGATTTTGTTACTTTCTCCATAGATATGTTTAACTTCACAAATTTCATTATGGTAGATAATAGATCTGCTAGCCCCTATCTGTACAGTTCTACTTTCTTCAGGCTTGTTCAGGTAATTCGTCAACTCTGTCATGCTCCTGGAGTCCTATGTGAGAGAAAATCCACAAAAACTTAACTGTGATCGATCCCTTTCTTAATAATGTGTGTACATTTGTGCCTAGCTTCATATAGTCCTCGTCATGGCATTATGCCGGGGGCGCTCACCCGGCATAATGCCGTGACGGGCACTGTACATTCAGGTCTCAGGCCATTTAGAGCAAGTAATGAGGAGAGTCACAATTTAGTGTGTGGTCGTAGTTTCCAGGAGTTTGAGAATAACAAGTGTGACAACAGCTCAGTTTGTTACGTGGAAACTCAGATATTAATTCTAATACACTTCTGTATTATGGTGCTATCAGACCGGTTTATAGTAGCAGCGCTAAACCCGGAGGATTATATAGCGCCTGGGGAGGGGGGGAATGGAAGGTATTTAGGCTTAATTCAGGGAACTGGAGTACAGATCCAATTCCCTAGATCAAGAGCCCCTCACCAGCGTCAAGGAACCTCCCCTGAGGGGACGAAAAGTAGTAACCAAGGTTCCAGGATCAAAACGTTTTCATTTTGTACCCTTTTCCACTACTTATTGCTAACATATTCCTTTATGCAAAACAGCCACGGGGAGAGTTAAATGATGGCTCTAGGCCTTTCGTGTTGCAATCAACATGTCATCAGGAGCTTGCAATACTGCAGAAAAAAAGGAGATCCAAGCATATACCTTCAACAGGCAACGCCGCGCCAGCAAAGGCCTAGATCTATCATGCAACTCCCCCCCCCAGTGGTTGTTTTGCATCTTGCATTACATGTTCGCGATAACTGGATAATCCTCGATATTGCGAGAATACAAGAAGACTCACACCAAACCTCCTGCACCAGACGGACATCCACTTGATATTGTCGAGCGACCTCTGACCTTTCTTCGTAACGGGAAATCTTAGTATGATGTTCTTGTTGCGGTAAGGTCCCAACACCTCATTTCTGGGGAGGGAAGATGGGCAGTCAGGGGAAAATAAAGTGAGAGTTATTTAGGTACAAATTTAGGTACAGTTGCACCTAAGTACATAGTACATATTGACATGTGTAAATTACCCACGATAACCCCAGAAAAGTAAGATTTATTTCCATTGTAGGAGTGATGGAAAAGGAAGGAAAGATGAACTTGAAAAGAAAGGAAGATATGGAGTGTCTGGTGGATTATGGTGTTAGAAGCAATGGTGCCATTGCCTCTATGGCGGGGCTGTGGAAAAGCAACTTTTGACTTAAAGCTCCATTGTTCGTTTTGTTTTTCGGGAAATTTTTAATCTTCAGGAAACTTTTGTTCTAAGGTAAACTGATCTTTGGCACACTTTTGTTCCTCGGGAAATGTTGTGGTATCATGGTAGGGGGGGGGGTCCCCAAGGTTTTATAATAAAACCACTGATAAACGGAACTACCTGCTGTTGTAGACTGATCTTTACACTGGTGACTGCAGTGACAACTACAAGGGGAGGGAGGGAAGTTATTTCACATCGTAACTAATAATAAGTCACGTGAGAACCAAATGTAAATAAACATGGTGGCTTACAGAGTTGTTCTGGAACAGTATGAAGGTGAAGCATGAGACAGGAGTCTTCAGTACTGTCGAAGGCGAAGTGGAAGATCTTGAAGTGGAACATTTAACACTCCTTTCTCATGTTTCATATTGTTCCAGATCATGAACTAATACCTATATAGCTGAACTTTTCTTCAGACTGAGGGACTGACCACCTCCAACACTATTTCTACAAGGTTGATGGACTGATTATATCATACTGTAACCACTACACTTCCTGCCTCTGCATTTGAAAACCAACTGTATAGAAGAAACATCTCAACACTAAATATACCCAACTGTTGCACATGTGTCTTATTCTCACACACACACCTGATGACGAAGAACACTCATCCTACAGTAGAAGAGATCCTGTGTGGCTCACCTGTTATGTTCATCAGGAATTATAAAGCCTCGGGAGCTGGGTTTGGGGGACTTGTTGCCCGCGAAGAAGAAAGCGTCTACAAATAAATAAATTTATTACTGGACAGGTTTACAGATTTACATCTTCATTTTCTTTTGTTTGCTAATTTATTTACAAGTATAAAGGATTCATTGTTGGTAAATCATTTTCATGTGCAAAGAATTGTGGTTTTAACTGTTAGTTTTATTGATATATAGACGTGAGCATTGAAGGTGCCGGCTTTAACAGGTCAAAATTGCAATATTCGTATAGAATTTTAGACTCTACCTACCAGGACCCTCTCCGTCGTAGGAGAATCCCTCGATGAATACAGTGGTGTTGTCGACAGCGTAGACGTCTCCTGTCACCCCGTGTTCCAAGGTCGACAACTTGCCTATGTACACTCCCTTGTACTGGTTACTAGGCAGTGCTGCTGCAGCTGCCACACTCACACCTGTGGGTGGTAGTCACTTGTAATGACATGATAACAGTGTTATAACACCATCAGAGGTAAGGGTAAGTAAGGTTATTTAGCCACAGGTACACATAAGTACATTTCCAAGGATAACCCCTACATAAAAGTCAGACACAGCAGTTAAAGAGTCTAGTACTCTTAATAACACTTCAGACACAGAGTCAAAGTACTGGTGGTCTTAGAATCACGTCAATACATTAATAAAATAGAAAAGTTATCAGATTATTAAAGAACAAACGGGCACAATACCGTGACTGGTATTGTGTGACTTTGTAAATAGTCCAAGTCTGACCGAAACGTCGTCGTCAGCTCCTCTCTTATGTGTGGGTTGTGTATCTGTTTGGTTTTGTTAACCTAACTCTACGGAACAATACAGCCTAGTTTGGAAAGGTTATTAAATAATGCAGTAGTAATAATAATAATAATAATAATCTTTATTTCTACAAGTACATGTACAAGGTATACAGACCATAGCTGACATCAATGACATACTACTATATAGAAAGTCACTTGTTATGCTGAGCATTTCCCGCAAATTAGGTCAATTTTGTCCCAGGATGTGACTCAGACCCAGACTCATGGAACTCCGTGTTCATCAAGAACTGCAAGAAGCCCCTATCACGTGCTTTTACCACCCTATGGAGAGGGAGCATGGACACGGGGGTCGTCCCACAGTTACTAAAAACAACAGACATAGCCCCACTCCACAAAGGGGGCAGTAAAGCAATAGCAAAGAACTACAGACCGATAGCGCTAACATCCCATATCACAATAATTTTTCAACGGGTCCTAAGAAGCAAGATCACCACCCATCTAGATACCCATCAATTACACAACCCAGGGCAACATGGGTTTAGAACAGGTTGCTCCTGTCTGTGCCAACTACTGGATCACTACGACAAGGCCTTAGATGCACTAGAAGACAAACAGAATGCAGATGTAATATATACAGACTTTGCAAAAGCCTTCGACAAATGTGACCATGGCGTAATAGCGCACAAATAATAACAGGAAAAGCTAGTAGATGGATCTATAATTTCCTGACAAATAGAACACAAAGAATAGTAGTCGACAGAGTAAAGTCCGAGGCGGCTACGGTGAAAAACTCTGTTCCACAAGGCACAGTACTCGCTCCCATCTTGTTCCTCATCCTCATATCAGATATAGACAGGGATATAAGCCACGGTGTCGTGTCTTCCTTTGCAGATGACACCCGAATCTGCATGACAGTGTCTTCCACTGAAGACACTGCAAGGCTCCAGGCGGACATTAACCAAATTTTTCAATGGGCTGCAGAAAACAATATGAAGTTCAACGATGAGAAATTTCCATTACTCCGATATGGTAAACGTGAGGAAATTAAAATTTCATCGGAGTATAAAACAAATTCCAACCACACATTAGAGCGAAAAACTAACGTCAGAGACCTGGGAGTGATAATGTCAGAGGATCTCACCGTCAAGGACCATAATATAGTATCAATCGCATCTGCTAGAAAAATCACAGGATGGATAACGAGAACCTTCAAAACTAGGGATGCCAAGCCCATGATGACACTCTTCAGGTCACTTGTTCTATTTAGGCTGGAATATTGCTGCACACTAACAGCACCTTTCAAGGCAGGTGAAATTGCTGACCTAGAAAATGTAGAGAACCTTCACGGCGCGCATAACGAAGATAAAACACCTCAATTACTGGGAGCGCTTGAAGTTCTTGAACCTGTATTCCCTGGAACGCAGGCGGGAGAGATACATGATTATATACACCAGGAAAATCCTAGAGGACTAGTACCGAACTTGCACACGAAAATCACTCACAACGAAAGCAAAAGACTCGGCAGACGATGCAACATCCCCCCAATGAAAAGCAGGGGTGTCACTAGCACGTTAAGAGACAATACAATAAATGTCAGGGGCCCGAGACTGTTCAACTGCCTCCCAGCATACATAAGGGGGATTACCGATAGACCACTGGCAGTCTTCAAGCTGGCACTGGACAAGCACCTAAGTCGGTATCTGACCAGCCGGACTGTGGTTCGTACGTTGGATTGCGTGTGGCCAGCAGTAACAGCCTGGTTGATCAGGCCCTGATCCGGGGGTCAACGCGTTGACCCCCGGAACTCTCCAGGTAAACACCAGTCCACTAACACCCAGGTACCTATTTTACTTCTAGGTGAACATGGACAGCAGGTGTCTTAAGGAAACACGTCCTAATGTTTCCAGCCGTACTGGGGATCGACCCCCGGATCTCAGTGTGTGAGATGAGTGCGCTAGCATTGGAGGTGTTGGATAAATTCTTCATGTGGCACTGATAATTTGTATTCCAGCCATCAACTATTATCACTACTACCATTTGTTTACTTGTCTTCCTGCTCCTGCTAGTGTACCAGTTATCCGGCCCTGAACACCATCACCTGTGACCCCAGGTCACAATGACCTCTGAACCCACCACAACAACCCACTTCTCTTCCTAATTCGCACAAAAACTTATAAAATATATATATTAAAACAACTATTCGCCTCTCCATACATATTTTTTCCTTCATGGTGGAATTATGGAAGTTATATCTTGTACCATTCTTTATCACGGCTATAATTATATGGAATTATACGAGTGTATAATTAAGCATATTAGTACAGTTAATTAGGTTTGAAACCTGTCTACTGCACTTGGGTCATTAAGGCTCCACTTCATATCTCTGAATTATTATTATTATTATTATTATTATTATTATTATTATTATTGTTCACAAAAAGGCGGCAAACCTGTGTGGGTCATATAGTGCCATACTTTCAGTGTATATGTACTGAGAGGTACACATACACACAAAAGCTGGAGGACCAGGCAGGTATAACAAGAAAGGCACTACAGTGGATCAGAGAATACCTGACATAAAGACAACAACGAGTCATGGTACCTGACGAGGTGTCAGAGTAGGCGCATGTGACGACCGGGGTTCCACAGGGATCACTTCTAGGGCCGGTGCTGTTTCTGGTTTATGTGAATGACGTGACGGAAGATATAGATTCCGAGGTGTCCTCTTTTTTTTTTTTTTTTTTTTTTTTGCAGACGATGTGAAGGTAATCCGGAGAGTTCAAGTGAATGAGGATCATGTAGAACTACAAAGAGATCTATATAGGCTGCAAACCTGGTCCAATAACTGGCTCCTAAAGTTTAACCCCACCAAGTGCAAAGTCACGAAAATTGGGGAAGGACAAAGAAGACTGCAGACAGAATATAGTCTAGGGGGCAAAAGACTGCAAAGCTCACTCAAGGAAAAGGATCTTGGGGTGAGTATAATACCGAGCACATCTCCTGAGGTGCACATCAACCAGATAACTGCTGCAGCATATGGGCGCCTGGCAAACCTAAGAATAACATTTCGACATCTGAGTGAGGAATCATACAAGACTGTACACCATGAACGTCAGGCCCATATTGGAATTTGCAGCACCAGTATGGAACCCACATTTGGTCAAACACGTCAAGAAATTGGAGAAAGTGCAAAGGTTTACAACAAGACTAATCCCAGAACTATGGGATATGTCGTACGAAGAGAGGTTAAGGGAAATAGAGGTGACGACACTGGAGGACAGAAGGGATAAGGGGAACATGATAACGACATATAAAATACTGAGAGGAATTGACAAGGTGGACAGGGACAGAATGTCTGGAGAGTGATGTAGTGGAGGCAGGATCCATACATAACTTTAAGAAGAGGTATGATAAACCTCATGGAGCAGGGAGAGAGAGTGGACCTAGTAGCGACCAGCCAAGAGGTCAGGAGCTGTGAATCGACCCCTGCAACCACAAATATGTGAGTACACACACACACACAGTTTTGCATTCATAAAGACAGCTCGGCGATATATTAAGGACCCGGAAAAAAAATCTTACTCAAAAAAGTTGAATTTCAGGTCCATCTTGTCCTTGTACCCCTCCCTTCTCCCTCCTCCTCTCCCCCTCCCTCTCTCCATCCCTCCTCGTCAACAGTACCCAGACCAGAAGTTAACACTAATGATGTGTGGTGCATCTGAGTAGCTCTGGTACATCAGGGAAGACATCCTGATGGTTGAAACAACAACGCTGAAGTAGGGAGTTAGTGTTATTATTATTATTATTATTATTATTATTATTATTATTATTATTATTATTATTATTGTGGTTGCAGGGGTCGAGTCATAGCTCCTGGCTCCGCCTCTTCACTGATTGTTAGTAAGTCCACCTGCTCCATGAGCTTTATCATACCTCATCTTTAAGCCATGTATGGTACCTGCCTTCACTACATCACTTCATATTGGTCCACTTCCTGACAATTCTTAATATAAAATGAGAAACATAACTTACACGTGTCTGAACGGTAGATTAACTAGGTTTCAAGCCTATCGAGTCAGCGAAGGTCATAAAGACTTCATATAATATGTATAACACCAGTCAAGAATACTTTAATATCTAAAATAGGGAGTAAAGTGAGTCTTCTGTGTATATACACAGGAATATTCACAGGGACATACAAATATTTTTTTTTTGAGGGTACGATAACTGTGTGCTCAAGGTACGATGCTCCTGGCTCTTGTTTACACTTTCGTAGAATGTTGCAGAGGTACGATGATTCTGACGAAGGTTATAATGCTAGACATCATTTTTAGCTTACAAGCTGTATTAATTAAACTATAAAGCTATTAGGCATAATCATTATAAATATTGCCACATGCTCAAACATCGGGAATCACCTGTAACGATGATGTAAAATACATAAAATAACAGGAAGGTATGACACTTTATGGCATCTGGAGATTTAACTACAAAAGCGAGGCACGATAATTATGGCAACACCAGAAGTAGCAGCAGCAACACCAGAATAGCAACAGCAACACCAGAAGTAGCAACAGCAACACCAGAAGTAGCAGCAGCAACACCAGAAGTAGCAGCAGCAACACCAGAAGTAGCAGCAGCAACACCAGAATTAGCAGCAGCAACACCAGAAGTAGCAGCAGCAACACCAGAAGTAGCAACAGCAACACCAGAAGTAGCAACAGCAACACCAGAAGTAGCAGCAGCAACACCAGAAGTAGCAGCAGCAACACCAGAAGTAGCAACAGCAACACCAGAAGTAGCAACAGCAACACCAGAAGTAGCAACAGCAACACCAGAAGTAGCAACAGCAACACCAGAAGTAGCAACAGCAACACCAGAAGTAGCAACAGCAACACCAGAAGTAGAAACAGCAACACCAGAAGTAGCAACAGCAACACCAGAAGTAGCAACAGCAACACCAGAAGTAGCAACAGCAACACCAGAAGTAGCAACAGCAACACCAGAAGTAGCAAACAGCAACACCAGAAGTAGCAACAGCAACACCAGAAGTAGCACTGCAACACCAGAAGTAGCAACAGCAACACCAGAAGTAGCAACAGCAACACATAAGTAGCAAAAAGCAACACCCTCACAGAGTATAGCAGCAGCAACACAGAGTGAAAAAACACCAGAAATAGCACTGCAACACCAAATACAACAGCAACACCTGAACTAGCAACACACACCAAAACCAGCAGGCAACCCAGTAGCACCGCAACACCAGAATAGCACCCAGCAACACCAGAATACAACAGCAACCCCAAAATCAACCACCAAGCACCACTAAAAAACCAGAAACCCACCACTAATACACAGCACCACAGATAGCACCGCAACCCCAAAGTAACAGCACACCAGAAATCAACAAACACCAGAATCAACAGCAACACCATGTAGCACCACAACACCGAAACAACAGCAACACCAGACTAGCAATCAGAAACCCCACAGCATCAAACACCACCAGATACTACAAACCAGCTAACAAAATAACACACAGACACAAACACCGCCACACATCCATTTCGACCCCCAGGATCACGGGTATACCCACAGCTTTCCTATGCCACTAGCTATCACTATTTTACCTCACCAGCACACACTAACACCACCGGCATCACAAACCCCCACACCACATCACCACCACAGCACCACTAACACCGCCAGCACACTATCCCCACCAGCACCACTAACACCCCACACACCTACACCACCGCCCCACTATCACCGCCAGCTCCACTAACACCACCAGCACCATCACCACCACACCACTATCACCACGCACCACTACACCACCACACACTATCACCACCAGCATCATTATCACCACCAGCATCACTATCACACCAGTATCATAACACCACCAGCATCACTAACCACCAGCATCACTAACACCACCACACCACTATCACACCAGCATCACTATCACCACCAGCATCACTATCACACCAGCTATCACTATTACACCAGATCACTATCACCACCAGCATCACTAACACCACCAGCATCACTATCACCACCAGCATCACTAACACCACCAGCATCACTATCACCACCAGCATCACTAATCACCACCAGCATCACTATCACCACCAGCATCACTATCACCACCAGCATCACTAACACCACCAGCATCACTATCACCACCAGCATCACTAACACCACCAGCATCACTATCATCACCAGTTCACTATCACACCAGCATCACTAACACCACCAGCATCACTATCATCACCAGATCACTATCACCACCAGCATCACTATCACACAGCATCACTAACACCACCAGCATCACTATACCCCATCACCAGCATCACTATCATCACCAGATCACTATCACCACCAGCATCACTAACACCACCAGTATCACTATACACCCCCAGCATCACTATACACCAGCATCACTAACTCTCACCAGCATCACTATACCACCAGCATCACTAACCACCAGCATCACTATCACCACCAGCATCACTAACACCACACCACTATCCCCACCAGCATCACTATCACCACAGCATCACTATCACCACCAGCATCTATCACCACCAGTTTCACTATCCACCAGCATCACTAACACCACAAGCAATCGCTATCACCACCAGCATCACTATCATCACCAGTTCACTATCACCACCAGCATCACTAACACCACCAGCATCACTATCATCACCAGCATCACTAACACCACAGCATCACTATCACCACCAGCATCACTAACCCCCACCAGCATCACTATCACCACCAGCATCACTATCCAACCTCACCAGATCACTAACACCACCAGCATCACTATCACCACCAGCATCACTAACACCACCAGCATCACTATACCACCAGCATCACTAACACCACCAGCATCACTATCACCACCAGCATCATTATACACACCAGCATCACTATCACCACCAGCATCACTACCCCACCAGCATCACTAACACCACCAGCATCACTATCACCACCAGCATCACTAACACACCAGTTTCACTATCACCACCAGCATCACTATCACCACCAGCATCACTATCACCACCAGCATCACAAAACACCACCAGCATCACTATCACCACCAGCATCACTAACACCACCAGATCACTATCACCACATCACATCCCCCTAACACCACCAGCATATCACTATCAAACCACCAGCATCACTATCACCACCAGCATCACTAACACCACCAGCATCACTAACACCACCAGCATCATAACACCACCAGCATCACTATCACCACCCAGCATCACTATCACCACCAGCATCACTATCACCACCAGCATCACAAACCCACCCCCACCACTCACACCACCCACCTACACCAACCAGCATCACCACCACCAGCATACTCACCACCATCACTTCACCCACCACCCACAATCACCACCAGCATCACACCCCAAAGCATCTACACCACCACCACATCACCACCACCATCCCCACCAGCATCACCCCCACCAGCATCACTAACACCACCAGCATCACTACCACCACAGCATCACCACCACCCATCCTATCACCACCACCCACCATCACCACCACCTCCAGCACCCCACCACCACCACCCGCATCACCACCACATCACCACCAGCATCACCACCACCACCAGCATCACCACCAGCATCACCACCACCACCACCATCAACCACCACCAACCCACCACCACCCCCACCACCACCAGCATCTACCACCAGCATCACCACCACCATCACCACCCACCACCCACACCCCACACACCACACGGCATCACCCACCACCACCAGCATCACCACCACCACCAGCATCACCACCCAGTATCACCACCACCACCATCCACCAACCACCACCAACCACCACCCAGCATCACCACCACCACCACACACCACCACCCAGCATCACCACCACCACACCAGCATCACCACCACCACCAGCTCGCCCCCACACCATCACACCACCACATCACCACCACCACCACCACACCACCACCACCACCACCACCACCACCACCACCACACCACCACCACACCACCACCCACCACCACCCACCAACCACAGCCATTACCAACCACCAGCATTACCACCACCACCAGCATCTCCACCACCACCCCAGCATCACCATCCACCCACCACCCACCACCATCAACCACCACCACCACCAGCATTACCACCACCAGCAGTATCACCACCACCACCACCAGCGTCACCACCACCATCCCATCACCACCACACCATCACCACCACCACCAGCACCCCACCACCCCCAATCATCACCACACCCCACCACCACCAACACACCCCCACACCACCACCACCGCACCACCACCACAACCACCACCACCACCACCACCACCACCATCACCATCACCCCCACCATCACCCACCACCACCAGCATCACCACCCACCACAACCATCACCACCACCACCACCACACCCACCACCACCACCACACACCACCACCACCACCACCACCACCACCACCACCACCACACCACCACCACCACACCACCACCCACCACCCACCACCAGCATCCCCACCACCAGCAGCATCACCACCACCACCAGCACCACCACCACCATCACCACCCCACCAGCATCACCCCCACCCACCACCACATCACCACCATCACCACCACCATCACCCCCACCACCAGCATCCCCACCACCACCACCACCACCAGCATCACCACCACCACCAGCATCACCACCCCAGTATCACCACCCCCACCACCACCAGCATCACCACCACCACCACCACCACCAGCATCACCACCACCACCACCACCAGCATCACCCACCACCACTCACCACCACCTCCATCACCACCACCTCCAGCATCACCACCACCACCGCCACCACCATCACCACCACCAGCAGCATCACCACCACCACCACCACCAGCAGCATCACCACCACCAGCAGCATCACCACCATCACCACCACCAGCAGCATCACCACCCCACCACCACCAGCATCACCACACCACCACCACCACCACCGCATCACCACCACCAGCAGCATCACCCCCACCAGCAGCATCACCACCACCACCACCACCACCACACCACCACCACCACCACACACCACCACCACCACCACCAGCATCACCACCACCAGCAGCATCACCACCATCACCACCACCAGCAGCATCACCACACACCACCACCACCACCACCACCACCCACCACCACCACCACCACCACCACCACCACCACCACCAGCATCACCACCACCAGCAGCATCACCACCACCACCACCACCACCACCACCACCACCACCACCACCACCACCACCACCACCACCAGCTTTCACCTACCACCAGCAGCATCACCACCATCACCACCACCAGCAGCATCACACCACCACCACCACCCCCCCACCACCACCACCACCCACCACCACCACCACCAGCATCACCACCACCACCACCACCAGCATCACCACCACCACCATCACCACCACCTCCAGCATCACCACCACCACCGCCACCACCATCACCACCATCAGCAGCATCACCACCACCACCACCACCACCAGCATCACCACCACCAGCAGCATCACCACCATCACCACCACAGCAGCATCACCACCACCACCACCAGCAGCATCACCACCACCACCACCACCACCACCACCACCACCACCCAGCATCACCACCACCAGCAGCATCACCACCATCACCACCACCTGCAGCATCACCACCACCACCAGCAGCATCACCACCACCACCACCCCCACCACCAGCATCACCACCACCAGCAGCATCACCACCATCCCCACCACCAGCAGCATCACCACCACCACCACCCACCACCACCACCAGCATCACCACCACCAGCAGCATCACCACCATCACCACCACCAGCAGCATCACCACCACCACCACCACCATCACCACCATCAGCAGCATCACCACCACCACCAGTATCACCACCACCATCATCACCACCACCACCACCACCACACCACCCCCACCACCACCACCACCACCATCACCACCACCACCACCACCACCACCACCACCACCACCACCACCACCAGCATCACCACCATCACCACCATCACCACCATCACCACCACCACCACCACCATCACCATCACCACCACCACCACCACCACCACCACCACCACCACCCACACCACCACCACCCCACCACCACCACCACCATCACCACCACCAGCAGCATCACCACCACCACCACCACCATCTCACCACCACCACCACCACCACCACCACCACCACCACCACCACCACCATCACCCCCACCACCCAGCATCACCACCATCACCACCACAGCAGCATCACCACCACCACCACCACCACCACCACACCAGCATCACCACCACCAGCAGCATCACCACCATCACCACCACCAGCAGCATCACCACCACCACCACCACCACCCACCACCACCACCACCACCACCACCAGCATCACACCACCAGCAGCATCACCACCATCACCACCACCAGCAGCATCATCACCACCACCACCACCACCACCACCATCACCACCACCAGCAGCATCACCACCACCACCAGTATCACCACCACCATCATCACCACCACCACCACCACCACCCACCACCACCACCACCATCACACCACCACCACCACCACCACCACCACCACCATCACCACCACCACCACCACAGCCCAGCAACACACTCCACCAGTTACCATGAAGACCTCTCGTGTCTGGTCTTGTACCAACACTACCCGCTACCAAGAATGGTCACAATGCCTGGAAAGACACAAAAAAATGAAAGACCTTGTTTCTCCTCCACGGCTGTGACCTTCTTGTCCTAGTGAGGAGGGAGAGAAGGAAGGAGAAAGGGAAGGAAGAAGGGAGACAAAAGAGAAAGGGGAATTACAGCAAATATCCTTCAGCCTCCATTAGCCACATCAACGCTGTCATCAGCGGGTTTATACCCAAAATACAAACAGGTGAGGAACTTCGTCTCACCTTGCATTACCTGCATTTAATGGTCAAATGATAATCAAACAGGGCGAGTATTAACCCTGGTTATAATCACTTTTTTTTGACAGCCTTGGTGGGAAATTAGACAGCAGAGAAGGGAGGTGAGACCCCTGGGGGAGGAGGAAGGTGGTCTTGAGTTGCCACCAACAAAGATGAATAACGCATCACAGAGTGGTGACTGCAATAATACTGTGGCTATCACAATAAGGGGGATAACCGATAGACCCTGCTGTCTTAAAGACTCTGCTGTCTTCAAGACTCCTGGCTGTCTTCAAGACTCCTGGCTGTCTTCAAGACCTCTGGCTGTCTTCAAGACTCCTGGCTGTCTTCAAGACCCCTGACTGTCTTCAAGACCCCTGACTGTCTTCAAGACCCCTGGCTGTCTTCAAGACTCCTGGCTGTCTTCAAGACCCTGGCTGTCTTCAAGACTCCTGGCTGTCTTCAAGACCTCTGGCTGTCTTCAAGACTCCTGGCTGTCTTCAAGACCCTGGCTGTCTCAAGACCCCTGACTGTCTTCAAGACCCTGGCTGTCTTCAAGACTCCTGGCTGTCTTCAAGACCCCTGGCTGTCTTCAAGACCCCTGACTGTCTTCAAGACCCCTGGCTGTCTTCAAGACTCCTGGCTGTCTTCAAGACTCCTGGCTGTCTTCAAGACCCCTGACTGTTCTTCAAGACCCCTGGCTGTCTTCAAGACTCCTGGCTGTCTTCAAGACCCTGGCTGTCTTCAAGACCCCTGACTGTCTTCAAGACTCCTGGCTGTCTTCAAGACTCCTGGCTGTCTTCAAGACTCCTGGCTGTCTTCAAGACCCCTGGACTGTCTTCAAGACTCCTGGCTGTCTTCAAGACTCCTGGCTGTCTTCAAGACCCTGGCTGTCTTCAAGGACCCCTGGCTGTCTTCAAGACTCCTGGCTGTCTTCAAGACCCTGGCTGTCTTCAAGACCCGGCTGTCTTCAAGACCCCTGGCTGTCTTCAAGACTCCTGGCTGTCTTCAAGACTCCTGGCTGTCTTCAAGACCCTGGCTGTCTTCAAGACCCCTGGCTGTCTTCAAGACCCCAGGCTGTCTTCAAGACTCCTGGCTGTCTTCAAGATCTGCTGTCTCAAGACCCCAGGCTGTCTTCAAGACCCTGGCTGTCTTCAAGCTCCTGGCTGTCTTCAAGACTCCTGGCTGTCTTCAAGACCCCTGACTGTCTTTCAAGACCCTGGCTGTCTTCAAGACTCCTGGCTGTCTTCAAGACCCCTGGCTGTCTTCAAGACCCCTGGCTGTTTTCAAGACTCCTGGCTGTCTTCAAGACCCCTGGCTGTCTTCAAGCCCCTGGCTGTCTTCAAGACTCCTGGCTGTCTTCAAGACCCCTGGCTGTCTTCAAGACCCCTGGCTGTCTTCAAGACTCCTGGCTGTCTTCAAGACCCCTGGCTGTCTTCAAGACCCTGGCTGTCTTCAAGACTCCTGGCTGTCTTCAAGACCCCAGGCTGTCTTCAAGATCCCTGGCTGTTTTCAAGACCCCTGGATGTCTTCAAGACTCCTGGCTGTCTTCAAGACCCTTGGCTGTCTTCAAGACCCCTGGCTGTCTTCAAGACCCCTGGCTGTCTTCAAGACCCTGGCTGTCTTCAAGACCCCTGGCTGTCTTCAAGACCCCTGGCTGTCTTCAAGACCCCTGGCTGTCTTCAAGACCCCTGGCTGTCTTCAAGACCCCTGACTGTCTTCAAGACCCCTGACTGTCTTCAAAAAGGCGCTGGACAGGCACCTAAGTCAGTACCTGACCAGCCGGGCCGTGGTTCATACGTCGGTTAACGTGCGGCCATTAGTAACAGCTTGGTTGATAAGGCCCTGATCCACCACGAGGCCTGGTCATCCACCAGGCCTCGGGGGGCTATGATCCCCGAAACCCTCTCCAGGTATACTCCAGGTAGGTATACCGTTATTGAAACAATACAATACTGTGACTACAACAATACTGTGACTACAACAATACTGTGACTACAACAATACTGTGACTACAACAATACTGTGGCTACAATAATAGAACAAGAATAAACAGAAACAAAAGGGAATCAAATTGAGAAAATAGGTAATGACGAGAGAGAGAGAGAAGAGAGAGAAGGAGAGAGAGAGGAGAGGAGAGAGAGAGAAGAGAGGGGAGAGAGAGAGAGGGAGAGAGAGAGAGAGAGAGAAGAGAGAGAGAGAGAGAGAGAAGAGAGAGAGAGGTAATTGGCCAGCCCTGTGCTCTGAGCTCGCCACCACCGACTGGAATGCTCTTCTCCAATGGGATGTTGACAACCAAGTGAAAGCCTTCACGGACACATCCCTTTAAACTACAACAAGAACACATTCCTCACCGGCAATATGTGACCGAAGCCTACAGATCAGCTTTGGTTTGGCTTTCGTTGTAGAGAGGCTGTACTGTAAGTACAAAGCATGGCGAAAGGTATAAGAACATCCTACCACCTATAACAGGAACTTGCACATGCAAACCTGTCGGCATATGGGTGACGTTCAAAGTGGGCCATTGCTAAATGGGAGGTGGACACTAAAAGAAAGCTAGCATCAGGTAGGGGGAGGCTCCAAAACCTGGTGGTCCTGGTCAAGGACAGACAAGGTTATCTGCCCGATGAGTTCATTCCACCTCTAAATCGAAGGATGGGACCACCTCTACTTAGTAGTCAAGAGAAGGCGGACCTCTTTGCTGAACCTTTGCTACCAAAATGCAAGTTCCTGATCCAGCAAGGGACCCTCCTTGGCTAGCTGCAAGAACGTGTCAAAACTGTCAGTGGTGACAATAAGGCAGGAGGAGGTGCATTTCCCTTTTTAATCGCTTGACCAAGAAAAGGCTGTGGCCAGACAAGGTGAGCCCAGATTGTTGGATGTGCAGACCAGCTAGCAGCACCTCTAACTCGCATCTTTCAAGCACTGCCTAGTACAGGTTAAATGGGCCCCCCCCTATGGAAGAGGCAAATGTAGTCCCTGTTCACAAAAGAAGAGCAGAGCAGAAATCAGCAACTACAGACCAGTGTCACTCCTGTCAATCACTGGTAAGATCCTTGAGACAATAATCTCAAGACAAATGACAGAGTTTTTTGACTACCACTCACTACTTTGTCATCGTCAATATGGCTTCAGGAAAGGTTACTCTGCTGCTGATCTGTTGTTAAACCTCTCCACTAAGTGGCACCAGTCACTGGATGAATCCAAAGTCAGCTGTGTGGTAGCACTGGACATTGCTGGCGCTTTCGACCGGGTGTGGCACCAGGGCCTCTTAGCAAAACTTCAAGCACTGGAAATTGCAGGCTCTACGCTATGTCTCCTCAGTGATTACCTTCATGGTAGATCTCTAAGTGTAGTTCTCAATGGAACGGAATCAGCAAGACATCCTATTGGGGCAAGCGTTCCACAAGGAAGCGTGCTGGGTCCATTGTTATGGAATGTCTACTTCAACGACCTTCTTCATCTCATCCCAGAATCACATGCATATGCAGACGACTGTACACTGACATTCGCTTATCCAAGAGAAGAAATGCCAGCTGCTCTAAGCTACATCAATCACCAGCTGAGAGCTATATCAGCTTGGGGAAATAGATGGCAAGTAACATTTGCACCTGAGAAAACGCAAATGATGATTGTCTCTAGGCACCATGATGGTAATGCTGGTGCAGTAGTAAGGATGAATGGGAGGATGTTGGCACCTGGAGAAGAAGTTGATATCATTGGGGTGAAATTTGACTCCAAACTAACCATGAAGAACCATGTTGTAAATCTTGCAAACAAGGCAGCCAGGAAGCTTACAGCACTTCGCCGTATCTCGCATCTGCTTGACAGTAGGGGTTGGAAGATCCTGTACGAGGCACAAGTACGCTCGCACCTTGAGTATGCTCCACTTTCTTGGTTTGCCTGCCCCCCCTCTCATCTGCGACTGCTTGACAGAGTAGAGAACAGAGCAAGACGTCTCATCTCTCGCCTGGACCCATCCTGGACAGATCTGTCATTTCAGCAGAGCCTTCAACATAGGAGGGATGTGGGTGGCCTTACTGTTATGTACAAGGCCAATATTGTCAAAATACCACACTTGGATCCACTTCGAGGACAGCGTGAAACAAGCTTTTATGCCACAAGACGGGCAGAAAGCAGCAACTTCACTCTGGCTGTACCCTTCTCCAGAACTTCACTCCATCTGAGATCATACATACCCAGGATGACTCGAGTATGGAACACATTCGTACAGCATAATGATGTCAACGAGATAAAGTCAGTTGATCAAATGAAAATGCTGGCCCACAGATGGCTCCAACTTCATCCTGTCCCGTACTTGTATGTCTCATAACAATAAAAATGCTTTCAAATGAACTGATGTAGGTAACAGCTCTTAGCTTGCCAATAAAGTTAGGAATCCTTAACCTGTAAATAGCTGTCAATAAAGCTAGGGATCCTTAACCTTGTCAAACCCTGTGTAAAAAAAAAAAAAGACAGACAGACAAGAGAGAAGGAGAGTGAGAGAGAGAGAGTAGGAGAGAGAGAAGGAGAGAGAGAGAGAGAGAGAGAGCGAGAGAGAGAGAGAGAGAGAGAGAGCGAGAGAGAGAGAGAGACAGACAGATAAGATAAGATAAGATTTCGTTCGGATTTTTAACCCCGGAGGGTTAGCCACCCAGGATAACCCAAGAAAGTCAGTGCGTCATCGAGGACTGTCTAACTTATTTCCATTGGGGTCCTTAATCTTGTCCCCCAGGATGCGACCCACACCAGTCGACTAACACCCAGGTACCTATTTGCTGCTAGGTGAACAGGACAACAGGTGTAAGGAAACGTGTCGAAATGTTTCCACCCGCCGGGAATCTAACCCTGACAGTGGTGTTGTGTACATGATCAAATGTAGAGATTTGAGAAACAGGGCTCAAGAGCTAGAGCTCAACACACATAAACACACGAGCCCTGCTTATATACATGCGAAGTATATATACTGTGACCGGCAGCTCGACCAGACATACAACTTTCACTGATGGTGGTGGTGGTGGTGGTAGTAGTGGTGGTGGTGGTAGTGGTGGTGGTGGTAGTGGTGGTAATGGTGGTGGTACTAGCGGTGGTAGTGGTGATGGTAGTGGTGGTGGTAGTAGTGGTGGTGATGGTAGTGGTGGTAGTAGTGGTGGTGGTGGTAGTAGTGGTGGTGGTGGTAGTGGTGGTGGTGGTAGTGGTGGTGGTGGTAGTGGTGGTAGTGGTGGTGGTGGTGGCAGTGGTAGTAGTGGTGGTGGTGGTAGTGGTAGTAGTGGTGGTGGTAGTAGTGGTGGTGGTGGTGGTAGTTGTGGTAGTGGTGGTGGTGGTGGTAGTGATGGTCGTGGCAGTGGTGGTGGTAGTGATGGTGGTAGTGGTGGTGGTGGTAGTGGTGGTGGTGGTGGTGATGGTGGTGGTGGTAGTGGTGGTGGTGATGGTGGTGGTAGTGGTGGTGGTGGTGGAAGTAGTGGTGGTAGTGGTGTTGGCATTAGTGGTGGTGGTAGTGGTGGTGGTGGTAGTGGTGGTGGTAGTAGTGTGGTACTGGTGGTGGTGGTGGTAGTAGTGGTGGTGGTGGTAGTAGTGGTGGTGGAAATGTAGTGGTGGTGGTGGTAGTAGTGTAGTGGTGGTGGTTAGTAGTGGGGTTAGGGGTGGTGTGTGGTTGGGGGGTTTAATGGTGGTGGTGGTGGTAGAAATGGGGGTGGTTGTGGTAGTAATGGTGGTGTAGTAGTGGTGGTGGGTGGTGGTGTGGTGGTGGGGGTTTGTAGAGGGGGGTGGTGGTGGTAGAAATTGGTGGTGGTGGTAGTGGTGGGGGTAGTGGTGGTGGGGGTGGAGTAGTGGTGGAAATAGTAATGGGGGGTGGTGGGGGTAGTAGTGTGGTGGTGGGGTGGTGGTTTTAGGGGTTTAGTAGTGGTGGTGGTGGTGTAGTGGTGGTGGTTTGGGGTTTGTGGTGTGGTGGAAGTAGTGGTGGGGGTGGGTAGGGGGTGGTGGTAGTAGTGGTGGTGGTAGTAGTGGTGGTGGTGGGGGTAGTGTGGTGGTGGTGGTATATGGGGTGGTAGAAATGGTGGTGGTGGGGTAGTGGTGGTGGTGGTGTGTGGTGGTGGTAGGGTAGTGGTGGTGGGGTGTAGTGGTGGTGGTGGTAGTGTGGTGGTGGTGGAGAGTGGTGGTGGTGGTAGTGTGGGGGTTTGGGGGGGATTGGGTGGTGGTGGTGGGGGTTGGTTTGGTGGTGGTGGTTTTAGTGGGGGGTAGTGTGGTGTGGTGTGGTTTTTGGGTGGTGGTGGAGTAGTGGTGGTGGTGGTAGTAGTGGTGGGTGGTAGTAGTGGTGGGGGGTGGTGTTGTGGTGGTTGGTTTGTGGTGGGTGGTGGTTTTAGTGGGGTGGTGGTTGTTGTGGTGGTGGGGGTATTTGTGGTGGTTGGTGGTATTTGGGGTGGTGGGGTGGTAGTGTGGTGGTGGTGGTGTAGTGGTGGTGGTGGTATAGGGTGGGGTGGTGGTAGGGTGGTGGTGGTGTGTGGTGGGTGGTGGTGGTGGGGTGGTGGTGGTTTGGTGGTGGTAAGTGGGGGGGGGTGGTAGTGTGGGGTGGGGGGTGGGGGGGTGTGGTGGGGGGTGTATTGGTGGGGGTTGGGGGTGTTGGGGTGGGGTGGTGGTGGTGTATGGGTGGTGGTGGTATAGTGGTGGTGGTGGGGTGTATTTGGTGGTGGTGGTAGTAGTGGTGGTGGTGGTGGGTGTGGGGGTTGGGGGTTTAGTGTAGTGGGGGTGGTGGTAGAAAATGGGGGTAGTGGTAGTAGTGGTGGTGGTAGTGGTGGTGGTGGTAACCTAACTACCACCAAAAACACTATGAGATATGAGGAGGTCAGTCCCTCAGCTGAGGGACTGACCACCTCATCTCTAAAAAGGCTGATGCTGTTTTCCCTCTTGATTTCACTACTACGACAGCTGCCTCTGTATTTGACTGAAGAAGATTGAGACACTTATGCAGCATATGGGAATCTTTATTCAGGAAACGTTTCGCCACACAGTGGCTTCATCAGTCCATTACAAAGAGGAAGGCGTAAGGAGAGGAGGAGTATGAGGTAATCAGTCCCTCAGCCTGGAGTCGATGTGTTCAGTCCATCAATCTTGTAGATTGATGCTGCATAAGTGTCTCAATCTTCAACTTGTCGGTTTTTCAAACCATTCATCACACACTTGACTGAAGAAGCCTACTGTGTAGGCGAAACGTTTCAAAAAGATACCCAAGTGTTGCACAAGAATATTTTGTATCAGTATCAATATTTACTTAAGAGCTTGTATGGGCCAGTAGGCCTTCTGCAGTGTTCCTCCCTTCTTAAGTTCTTATGTTAAGAGTCTTAATTAAATCTGACCATCTTAGTAAAGTATGTAACTCACTGACAGGGTCAATGTACATGACTTTCTCTCACGGGCGAGTCGTTCACTTTCTCCCCCTTGCAACAGTCACTTTCTAACCTCGCCTTCACTTAGCAACTTGCAAGTGTACCGTTGCTCGGTCGCTAGCGCAATCACCTCATACACTCAGGTCCGGGGTTCGATCCCCGGTACGGCTGCAAACATTAGGACGTGTTTCCTTAAAACACCTCCTATCCATGTTCACCTAGCAGTAAAATAGGTACCTGGGTGTTAGTGGACTGGTGTGGGTCGCATCCTGGGGACAAAACTGACCTAATTTGCCCTAATAATTAGCATAGCAAGGGGTTTTCTATATAGTAGTATGTCATTGATGTCAGCTATGGTCTGTATAAGTTGCATCATTACTATATTAAGTGTGCAAGACAGGTTCTAGCTTTTAGTGCAGGGTGGTTGACTGGTTGAGGGGGGGGAGGAGGTAATTAAAGTCTAGCTGCTGCAGGAGGGTCATTAAGGCTGCAGGTCACCTGTACACCACCAGTCAAGATGCTTGATATTGTGATTAATGTAACCTACCAGTGTATATACACTGACAGACATACACCTCTCAGTGTATATACACTGACAGACATACACCTCTCAGTGTATATACACTGACAGACATACACCTCTCAGTGTATACAAACTGACAGACATACACCTCTCAGTGTATACAAACTGACAGACATACACCTCTCAGTGTATACAAACTGACAGACATACACCTCTCAGTGTATACAAACTGACAGACATACACCTCTCAGTGTATATACAGTGACAGACATACACCTCTCAGTGTATATACACTGACAACATACACCTCTCAGTGTATACAAACTGACAGACATACACCTCTCAGTGTATACAAACTGACAGACATACACCTCTCAGTGTATACAAACTGACAGACATACACCTCTCAGTGTATACAAACTGACAGACATACACCTCTCAGTGTATATACACTGACAGACATACACCTCTCAGTGTTAATACACTGAACAGACATACACCTCTCAGTGTATATACACGACAGACATACACCTCTCAGAGTATATAAAATGACAGACATACACCTCTCAGTGTATATACACTGACAGACATACACCTCTCAGTGTATATACACTGACAGACATACACCTCTCAGTGTATATACACTGACAGACATACACCTCTCAGTGAAATTTTACACTGACAGACATACACCTCTCAGTGTATATACACTGACAGACATACACCTCCCAGTGTATATACACTGACAGACATACACCTCTCAGTGTATATACACTGACAGACATACACCTCTCAGTGTATATACAGGGGCCCATACACCTGTCATTTGTATAAACACTGACAGACATACACCTCTCAGTGTATATACAGTGACATACACCTGTCAGTGAAATATAACTGACAGACATACACCTCTCAGTTATATACAGTGACATACACCTGTCAGTGTATATACACTGACAGACATACACCTCTCAGTGTATATACAGTGACATACACCTGTCAGTGTATATACACTGACAGACATACACCTCTCAGTGTATATACAGTGACATACACCTGTCAGTGTATATACAGTGACAGACATACACCTCTCAGTGTATATACACTGACAGACATACACCTGTCAGTGTATATACACTGACATACACCTGTCAGTGTATATACAGTGACAGGAGGAGAGAGGCAGGAAAGCATGTCAGTGGTTCAGTGACCTTACTGTGGGAGACACCAGATGCTGTGTTCTGCCCTGGGCATGGTTCACATACCCACCACACTCTCACTCTAAGTCATTTACTGTGTATATCACCGTAAATTAATTACTTTGTAAATCACTGTAAAAAATTACTTTGTAAATCACTTCACTGTAAATCAGTAACTGTTTACATCTAAAAGCACAACTATCCTCTCTCTCTCTCTCTCTCTCTCTCCTCTTTTCTCTTCCCCTCTCCTCTCTCTCTCTCTCTCTCTATCTCTTCTCTCTCTCTCTCTCTCTCTCTCTCTCTCTCTCTCTCTCTCTCTCTCTCTCTCTCTCTCTCTCTCTCTCTCTCTCTCTCTCTCTCTCTCTCTCAACTTTCTTGAAACATCAAGTCCTCTTGACCTGGTCAAAGATTGTCAGCATTCTGACTTAGATGGTTAATGGGGTTTAAAACCTGTATACCACACGAGAGTCATTAAGTCTGGCTATAACAAAAATAATCGTTTATGTCTACCAGTACATGATACAACTTATACAGACCATAGCTGACACCAATCACATACTGCTGTATAGAAAGCCCCTTTTTATGCTGAGCATTTCCCGCAAATTAGGTCAATTTTGTCCCCAGGATGCGACCCACACCAGTCTACTAACACAATGCTAGGTGAACAATGTTTCAACTCGTACCGGAGATCGAACCACGGACCTCAGTGTGTGAGCTGAGTGCGTTAACAACCCAGCTACGGGACACCTAGTGGAGGTTTAAGTCCTGTCCACTACACGAGGGTCATCAAGGCTGCAGGTCACCTATTCACCACCAGTCAAGACTACTTAAATACCTAACAACCAGAATTAGGGTGACCCTTTCAGTGTATGTACACTGAAAAGCATTCACTTATCTTTGTGTATATGCTCTCTCTCTCTCTCTCTCTCTATATATATATATATATATATATATATATATATATATATATATATATATATATATCTGTAGCAGTAGTTGTTGTAGCAGTAATAGTGGTAGTGGAAACTGTAGAATAATATTACTGCTTATATTGACTGTAGTTGGTAGATAATAGCAGTGTAAGGAGTGGGTGAGTGTACAGTAGTGTAAGGAGTGGGTGAGTGTACAGTAGTGTAAGGAGTGGGTGAGTGTACAGTAGTGTAAGGAGTGGGTGAGTGTACAGCAGTGTAAGGAGTGGGTGAGTGAATGCACTCGTACAAGAGACGTGGCTATCATTTCAACATTCTTCGTAAGAGGTTAACTGAGTGTGTGCGCGACGGATATTGCGCAAGCCAGGCTGCTGCTGTCTTAGTGTAATACCAATATGACCAGCAACCTTCACCAACCTTTCCACAGGTAATAGCAGGGAAAGTAACCTTCAAAAATCTACACTTGGAATACTGTTCTGAAGTGAAAGTATATGACACCCTGGAAACTACCCTTCCTTTCCCTACCCTCCCTCTCGCTACCCTCCCTCTCGTTATGGTGCTCCCGCTCATTAGTCTACCCCTCTTCCTTTGACTCTACGTTAACGAAAGGTTTGGGTGTTGTTTGTTATTTTGATTAATTCAGGAATTTCTAATATAATCTTAACACCACAGGACTTCGAGAAAGCAATAGATGACATGGCCATACACTCTGCCCCAGACCCAGACTTGTGGAACTCTGTGTTCATCAAGAACTGCAAGAAACCCCTGTCACCTGCCTTAAATATTCTATGGAGAGGGAGCGTAGACACAGGAGTCATCCCACAGTCACTAAAAAGCAACAAACATAGCCCCACTCCACAAAGGTGGCAGTAAAGCAATTGCAAAGAACTGCAGACCAATAGCACTAACATCCCACATCATAAAAGTCTTTGAAAGCGTTCTAAGAAGCAAGATCGCCAGGCACTTGGATACCCAACAGTTGCACAACCCAGGGCAGCACGGGTTTAGAGCGAGTCGCTCCTACCTCTCACAACTACTTCCTCTCACAACACTGGATGCTCTGGAGGAAAAACTAAATGCAGATGTATTATACACAGACTTTGCGAAAGCCTTCGACAAGTGCGATCATGGTGTAATAGCACAAAAAATGCCTGTAAAGAAATATCAGGAAAAGTTGGTAGATGGATCTATAACTTCCTAACAAATAAAACGCCAAAAGAAATATTAAACAGTGAAGTCTGAGGCAGCTACAGTGAAAAGCTGTGTTCCACAAGGCACAGTACTCGCTCCCATTCTGTTACTCATCCTCATATCTGACATAGACAGGGATGTAAGCAGCAACACCGTGTCCTTTGCTGATGATACCAGAATTTGCATGACAGTGTCATCCATTGAGAACACTGCAAGTCTCCAAGTGGACATTAACCAAGTCTTGAAATGGGTATCAGAAAACAATACGAAGTTCAATGAAGACAAGTTTCAATTACTCCACTACGGAAAACTGGAAGTAATTAAAACTGTATCAGAGTATAAAACAAATTTCAACCATACAGTAGAGCGAAAAACTAATGTGAAGGACCTGGGAGTGATAATGTCAGAGAACCTTACTTTCAAAGATCACAACAATGTCTCTACCACATCTAGGAAAATGATAGGATGGATAATGAGAACCTTCAAAACTAGGGAGGCCAAGTCCATGATGATTCTCTTCAAATCCCTTGTTCTCTCTAGGCTGGAATATTGCTGTACACTAACGGCCTCTTTCAAGGCAGGGAAAATTGGTCAATGGGAAGTCTCATGGTAATATTAATACAGTGTTCTGATTATCTGATTGGCTGATAGAAAGTTCCGAAGCTGCGACTGGCTGACTGATCAACCGTACGAACCGACTGTGAATAATATTAATGAAGATATGTGACATCAGTGAAGATCTGTGACATCAGTGAAGATCTGTGACATCAGTGAGAACACTGATGTGGGTGACTGACCTGTATAACATGTGACCTGGGTTCACCCAACCCTGACCTGCTCTCTCTCTCTCTCTCTCTCTCTCTCTCTCTCTCTCTCTCTCTCTCTCTCTCTCTCTCTCTCTCTCTCTCTCTCTCTCTCTCTCTCTCTCTCTCTCTCTCTCACATCGCTACTCTGGGAAAAATGTGACCCCTTGTACTCAGTGTTCATGTACAACACTACTTGTACTCTGACTACCTTCATCTACAGCACCTGCGTACCGAAATGTAGTGCCTGCGTAGCAGGCTTCCTTACTCGAATACTGAGGAACACGTGGAGAGTGTTGAGGGGGTCAACGCCCCCGCGGCCCGCTAGTTATAATACTGGAGATCGTTCAGGAAGTGGAGGGAGGACTTAAGGCAATTAGTCCCTCAGCCTTGATGGAAGGTGATCAGCCCCTTAACCTAAAGCAGAGGCAGAGGTGATATATAGCAGTTGCAGATGACATAAAAGGTGGTTGGGACCCATTTATGCCAGCAGGTCATACCAAGCCGAGCTGATCACCTTCCTTCAATACTGAGGGACTGATCACCTTCCTTCAATACTGAGGGACTGAATATCTTCCTTCAATACTGAGGGACTGATCACCTTCCTTCAATACTGAGGGACTGAATATCTTCCTTCAATACTGAGGGACTGAATATCTTCCTTCAATACTGAGGGACTGAATATCTTCCTTCATTACTGAGGGACTGATCATCTTCCTTCAATACTGAGGGACTGATCATCTTCCTTCAATACTGAGGGACTGAATATCTTCCTTCATTACTGAGGGACTGATCACCTTCCTTCAATACTGAGGGACTGATCGCCTTCCTTCAATACTGAGGGACTGATCGCCTTCCTTCAATACTGAGGGACTGATCACCTTCCTTCAATACTGAGGGACTGATCGCCTTCCTTCAATACTGAGGGACTGATCGCCTTCCTTCAATACTGAGGGACTGATCATCTTCCTTCAATACTGAGGGACTGATCACCTTCCTTCAATACTGAGGGACTGATCATCTTCCTTCAATACTGAGGGACTGATCATCTTCCTTCAATACTGAGGGACTGATCATCTTCCTTCAATACTGAGGGACTGATCATCTTCCTTCAATACTGAGGGACTGATCATCTTCCTTCAATACTGAGGGACTGATCACCTTCCTTCAATACTGAGGGACTGATCATCTTCCTTCAATACTGAGGGACTGATCACCTTCCTTCAATACTGAGGGACTGATCATCTTCCTTCAATACTGAGGGACTGATCACCTTCCTTCAATACTGAGGGACTGATCACCTTCCTTCAATACTGAGGGACTGATCACCTTCCTTCAATACTGAGGGACTGATCACCTTCCTTCAATACTGAGGGACTGATCACCTTCCTTCAATACTGAGGGACTGATCACCTTCCTTCAATACTGAGGGACTGATCACCTTCCTTCAATACTGAGGGACTGATCATCTTCCTTCAATACTGAGGGACTGATCACCTTCCTTCAATACTGAGGGACTGATCATCTTCCTTCAATACTGAGGGACTGATCACCTTCCTTCAATACTGAGGGACTGATCATCTTCCTTCAATACTGAGGGACTGATCATCTTCCTTCAATACTGAGGGACTGATCATCTTCCTTCAATACTGAGGGACTGATCACCTTCCTTCAATACTGAGGGACTGATCATCTTCCTTCAATACTGAGGGACTGATCACCTTCCTTCAATACTGAGGGACTGATCATCTTCCTTCAATACTGAGGGACTGATCACCTTCCTTCAATACTGAGGGACTGATCATCTTCCTTCAATACTGAGGGACTGATCACCTTCCTTCAATACTGAGGGACTGATCATCTTCCTTCAATACTGAGGGACTGATCATCTTCCTTCAATACTGAGGGACTGATCATCTTCCTTCAATACTGAGGGACTGATCACCTTCCTTCAATACTGAGGGACTGATCATCTTCCTTCAATACTGAGGGACTGATCACCTTCCTTCAATACTGAGGGACTGATCATCTTCCTTCAATACTGAGGGACTGATCACCTTCCTTCAATACTGAGGGACTGATCACCTTCCTTCAATACTGAGGGACTGATCACCTTCCTTCAATACTGAGGGACTGATCACCTTCCTTCAATACTGAGGGACTGATCACCTTCCTTCAATACTGAGGGACTGATCACCTTCCTTCAATACTGAGGGACTGATCACCTTCCTTCAATACTGAGGGACTGATCATCTTCCTTCAATACTGAGGGACTGATCACCTTCCTTCAATACTGAGGGACTGATTATCTTCCTTCAATACTGAGGGACTGATCACCTTCCTTCAATACTGAGGGACTGATCATCTTCCTTCAATACTGAGGGACTTATCGCCTTCCTTCAATACTGAGGGACTGATCACCTTCCTTCAACACTGAGGGACTGATCATCTTCCTTCAATACTGAGGGACTGATCGTCTTCCTTCAATACTGAGGGACTGATCATCTTCCTTCAATACTGAGGGACTGATCACCTTCCTTCAATACTGAGGGACTGATCATCTTCCTTCAATACTGAGGGACTGATCGTCTTCCTTCAATACTGAGGGACTGATCATCTTCCTTCAATACTGAGGGACTGATCACCTTCCTTCAATACTGAGGGACTGATCATCTTCCTTCAATACTGAGGGACTGATCACCTTCCTTCAATACTGAGGGACTGATCACCTTCCTTCAATACTGAGGGACTGATCACCTTCCTTCAATACTGAGGGACTGATCACCTTCCTTCAATACTGAGGGACTGATCATCTTCCTTCAATACTGAGGGACTGATCACCTTCCTTCAATACTGAGGGACTGATCACCTTCCTTCAATACTGAGGGACTGATCACCTTCCTTCAATACTGAGGGACTGATCATCTTCCTTCAATACTGAGGGACTGATCACCTTCCTTCAATACTGAGGGACTGATCACCTTCCTTCAATACTGAGGGACTGATCACCTTCCTTCAATACTGAGGGACTGATCACCTTCCTTCAATACTGAGGGACTGATCACCTTAAAATTCTTCTCTAATTGTACTGTTTACAGTATTATAATCACCTCTATATTTGACTGAAGAATCCCACAGTACTGGCGAAACGTCTCGTCAACAAATATACCCAAGTGCTGCACACCCACACACACACACACACGTTTGTATATACATATATATATTTTATTTTATTTATTATCACACCGGCCGATTCCCACCAAGGCAGGGTGGCCCGAAAAAGAAAAACTTTCACCATCATTCACTCCATCACTGTCTTGCCAGAAGGGTGCTTTACACTACAGTTTTTAAACTGCAACATTAACACCCCTCCTTCAGAGTGCAGGCACTGTACTTCCCATCTCCAGGACTCAAGTCCGGCCTGCCAGTTTCCCTGAACCCCTTCATAAATGTTACTTTGCTCACACTCCAACAGCACGTCAAGTATTAAAAACCATTTGTCTCCATTCACTCCTATCAAACACGCTCACGCATGCCTGCTGGAAGTCCAAGCCCCTCGCACACAAAACCTCCTTTACCCCCTCCCTCCAACCTTTCCTAGGCCGACCCCTACCCCGCCTTCCTTCCACTACAGACTGATACACTCTTGAAGTCATTCTGTTTCGCTCCATTCTCTCTACATGTCCGAACCACGTCAACAACCCTTCCTCAGCCCTCTGGACAACAATTTTGGTAATCCCGCACCTCCTCCTAACTTCCAAACTACGAATTCTCAGCATTATATTCACACCACACATTGCCCTCAGACATGACATCTCCACTGCCTCCAGCCTTCTCCTCGCTGCAACATATATATATATATATATATATATATATATATATATATATATATATACAAACGAAGAAGAAACATAAACATTAATAAGTCAAAAGTGTAAAGTAATTCTTGTATAGTTTACATAACACTTTTCATAACGTCTTTATTTTTACCGCCAAATGTAAGTAATTTTTCATGAGAAAATTAATATTTAGTGTTGAAGTTGTTGTGAGAGCGACCGTGACACAGTAGTTGGTGTGAGAGCGACCGTGACACAGTAGTTGTTGTGAGAGCGACCGTGACACAGTAGTTAGTGGTCGCTGGCTAGTTAACAACCTCGGTCATTTGTCATGTTATTAATGGTCATTTGTGGTTCAGTGGAGATATTTGTAGTCTATATTGAGAAAATGGGGAAGGGCGGTGGGAATTGTAGGGGGGATTTATGTAGTAGGAACGATGATTGGTGTGTGAGAGAGAGCATGTATTAACCTATTTATTTATTTATTTACTGATCTCTCTCTCTCTCTCTCTCTCTCTCTCTCTCTCTCTCTCTCTCTCTCTCTCTCTCTCTCTCTCTCTCTCTCTCTCTCTCTCTCTCTCTCTCCTTCTTCAAAGTTCATTTCATCCATCACATTCTCCTCGTACATGACTTCTTTATTGTAGTCACATTCCAAAATGCCTCCCTTGTCCTTCTTCTTCGTCCCGGGGAGCCTTTATTTACACGAAATGACTTCCTAGGGGCAGTTTCCAGTAGGTGCCACCAGTGTCTCTCCCTGGGCAGTAGAGACTGGTAATGACTCACTAGAGGCAGTTTCCCACCGCTGCCACCAGTAATACAACATTAGCCTCCTCACCTCTGTCCTCATAACAATCCCTGACCAAACGTACATTCACGCTGCTCATCACATTCATCACACCTGTGACGAAGTAGCTGGTACACTCAGGACTGGAGGCAGGTACACGCAAAAGACCTTGAGACTGCCATATGCAGAAGAGGTGGAGGCAAGCACAATCAGATGAGCTGGAAGCAGGTACATTCAGATGAGCTGGAAGCAGGTACATTCAGATGAGCTGGAAGCAGGGACATTCAAATGAGCTGGAAATAGGTACACGCAGAGGGGTTGGGGACTGGCACACGCAGAGGGGTTGGGGACTGGCACACGCAGAAGGGTTGGGGACTGGCACACGCAGAAGGGTTGGGGACTGGCACACGCAGAGATGGGAACTGGCACACGCTGGAAAACTGGCAAAAGGCTCTGAAGAAGAAGAATCAAATTTTTTGTTGACGTCCTTCAACTCTTCCTGGAAACAAGTGACTGAGTATGGGACTCTTGTGCCTGTCTCTGCTGCTGCTGTTATTCTGAGCCTTCCTTCTCTACTTCTTATCTTCCTCCTTCCATCCTGTTTATAGTCACTGAGTCAAGGACAAACCTTTTTCTTCCATAAAGAATAAAAGGCACAATACCGTGACTGGAACAATACACAAATAAAAATAAAAAGAATGACGACGTGTCGGTCTGCCTTTGACCATTAACTGGCCCAAGTCGGACTGAAATATTGTTCTATGGACGGGTTATTTGCGTACTCTTCCTTCCATCATGGAGTACACTTCCAGTAGCCTCGCTAGTACTACCACAGAGTACTGTCAGCAGTAGTCCAGATAACACCAGGCTGGTCAACATGTGTTCAGCGGGACAATTACTCATTGCTCTAAGAAATTATGCACAAATGTAGCACCTGGGTATCTTCTTTTGTTTCCAAGACGTTTCGCCAACCACTGGCTTGCTCAATTCAATACAGAGATGATATACAGAGACAGTAGAGGATAAGGAAATCAGTCCCTCAACTGCTCGGTACTGTATACCGATACTATAATAATACTAATACTAATAATAATAATAATAATAATAATAATAATAATAATAATAATAATAATAATAATAATAATAATAATAATATCTTTATGTCCACAAGTACATGTACAAAGTATATAGGCCTACATAGAAAGCCCCTGTCATGCACACAAATTTCTTGCACAGTTTTACAAGATTTCCTTTCTGTATATTTATTGTTTCATTTCCTCCCTGGATGATTCACTGTTGGTCTAAGAGAGAGAGAGAGTTGCTTTCACTCGTTCCTCTTTTAACAATGTGGAACCTTCTTTACCATCATATCCACTCCTCCTGCTCCTCTTCCTATCCACTTCCAGGTCAGTCCAGATCCTCTCCTTCTCCTCCAGAGTCTCAACCTTACCTTCATCCTGCTCTTACTACCCCTATCCTCCTCACCTTGAGCTTTTCACCTTCTTCATTCTCAGAACATCTTCCCCTCTCTCCTTTTCTCCCCTATACCCCCTTCCAGTTCCTACCCATCCCCCCCTACCCTTCCTCATTTCCAAATATATGCACCTCCTGCCCTCTGTGACCCCATCTCTCTCTCTCTCTCTCTCACCATTGTAAATCCTTTCATACCTTCGAAATGATTGTAATCATGTATACTAGTGTAAATGGTTCATTACCTTTGTAACTTGCCATGATTGTGACCAGATCTACCTGGAGTTCATTACCTTTGTAACTAGTTCAGCTATCATAACTTTGAGGCCCAGTCCCTGGACCCATTATGTACGTCTGTAATCTTTGACTACCGCCCACAGGATGGGTATGGGGTGAGTACCGCCCACAGGATGGGTATGGTGTGACTACCGCCCACAGGATGGGTATGGTGTGACTACCGCCCACAAGATGGGTATGGTGTGACTACCGCCCACAGGATGGGTATGGTGTGACTACCGCCCACAAGATGGGTATGGTGTGACTACCGCCCACAGGATGGGTATGGTGTGACTACCGCCCACAGGAAGGGTATGATGTGACTACCGCCCACAGGATGGGTATGGTGTGACTACCGCCCACAAGATGGGTATGGTGTGACTACCGCCCACAGGATGGGTATGGGGTGACTACCGCCCACAGGATGGGTATGGTGTGACTACCGCCCACAGGATGGGTATGGTGTGACTACCGCCCACAGGAAGGGTATGGTGTGACTACCGCCCACAGGATGGGTATGGTGTGACTACCGCCCACAAGATGGGTATGGTGTGACTACCGCCCACAGGATGGGTATGGGGTGACTACCGCCCACAGGATGGGTATGGTGTGACTACCGCCCACAGGATGGGTATGGGGTGACTACCGCCCACAGGATGGGTATGGTGTGACTACCGCCCACAGGATGGGTATGGGGTGACTACCGCCCACAGGATGGGTATGGTGTGACTACCGCCCACAGGATGGGTATGGGGTGACTACCGCCCACAGGATGGGTATGGTGTGACTACCGCCCACAGGATGGGTATGGTGTGACTACCGCCCACAGGATGGGTATGGTGTGACTACCGCCCACAGGATGGGTATGGTGTGACTACCGCCCACAGGATGGGTACGGGGTGCACAATAAACATATTAAACCAAACTTAACCTTCTAAAATCACCTTTAAAGTTGAACGAAACTTCAGAGGCGCGGCCAGGAGTCAAGCCTCGCCCCTGTCAACACAAGTACTGGAATACTGGCGAGAACACACTCCTTTCTAGATAAGATAAGATAAGATTTCGTTGGGATTTTTAACCCCGGGGGGTTAGCCACCCAGGATAACCCAAGAAAGTCAGTGCGTCATCGAGGACTGTCTAACTTATTTCCATTGTGGTCCTTAATCTTGTCCCCCAGGATGCGACCCACACCAGTCGACTAACACCCAGGTACCTATTTGCTGCTAGGTGAACAGGACAACAGGTGTAAGGAAACGTGTCGAAATGTTTCCACCCGCCGGGAATCGAACCCGGGCCCTCCGTGTGTGAAGCGGGAGCTTTAGCCACCATGACGGCAGCACATGATGTAGTGTATACTCATGCACACACATGAAGTGTAAACACACGCAGACATGTAGTGTAGACACGCAAATGTGTAGCGAATATACAAGCACACATGAATACACACGTGCACACATGTTAACAGGTGGTATTATATTATGCAGCGGTCTATGTATATTTCTTGAAGCACATTTCAATGTTTTTTTTACTGCGACACTTGTGGTGAGTCATGGTAGGGGAAAACTTGACTCTACAAGTGAGAAAGAGAGCGAGCGAGAGAAAGAAAGCATGGAAAGTGCCTCTGGTGCGGTGAAAGGAGCGGAGGTGACAGCGGTGATAGTGATAGCAACAGTAGGAAAATATGTTACTACAAATGCTGTAGTTGTTGTAAGGTAGTTATTACATGGTACACAATAATCAGTACAGGGTACAAGGTAACTAGTACAGGGCCTCCCACCACTGGTGATACATCTACATGTAATCGTTAATTTAGACGTCATACACAAGGCACAAGACATGAAGAAGAAGTCAGACGGGACTCCTCTACCTGGGGAGCCAAGGCCAGGTCACCGCAATATAAAAATAGTATACAATACCGACAGGTTGATAAGACACATCTGCAACACTTAGGTATCTTGATTCCGAAACGTTTCGCCTACACAGTAGGCTTCTTCTGTCCAGTACAGAAGAGGCAGCAGAAGCAGAAGAGATGTGAAGACGATGTAAACAGTCCATCACCCTTAAAGACGTAGTTTTGGGGTGATCAGTCCCCCAGCTGAGGGGCTGTGTGTACTCACCTATTTGTACTCACCTATTTGTGGTTGCAGGAGTCGAGTCCTAGCTCCTGGCCCCGCCTCTTCACCGGTTGCTACTAGGTCCTCTCTCTCCCCGCTCCATGAGCTTTATCAAACCTCGTCTTAAAACTGTGTATGGTTCCTGCCTCACTACATCATTTTCTAGGCTATTCCACTGCCTTACAACTCTATGACTGAAGAAATACTTCCTACTATCTCTCTGACTCATTTGTGTCTTCAACTTCCAATTGTGGCCTCTTGTTTCTGTGTCCCCTCCCTGGAACATCCTGTCCTTGTCCACCTTGTCTATTCCACGCAGTATTTTATATGTCGTTATCATGTCTCCCCTGACCCTCCTGTCCTCCAGTGTCGTCAGGCCGATTTCCCTTAATCTTTCTTCATAGGACATTCCCCTTAGCTCTGGAACTAACCTTGTCGCAAACCTTTGTACTTTCTCTAGTTTCTTGACGTGCTTTATCAAGTGCGGGTTCCAAACAGGTGCTGCATACTCCAGTATGGGCCTGACATACACGGTGTACAGTGTCTTGAATGATTCCTTACTAAGGTATCGGAATGCTGTTCTCAGGTTTGCCAGGCGCCCATATGCTGCAGCAGTTATCTGATTGATGTGTGCTTCCGGAGACATGCGTGTGCGTGTGTGTGTGTCTGTATGTCTGTACGCATACTAATTGAGCTGTTTTCGCAGGAGTGGTGGGGGAGTTAAGTCTCAGCTCCTGGCCCTGCCTCCTAAGCAACACTCCACCAGATTCTTGGTGCCTTGCCTGGAGGTGCAGGCAGTGTAACTGTACGGGGTTAGTAACTGTGAATCTCTGTATTCCTGGGACAACTGAAGTAACCAGGTCACACTCTAGCTTACTAGCTCTAAATAACACGAAAGGCCTAGAGTTATTATTCAACTAGAGTTTGGACAACACTAACTCTACTCCTGTTGCACTTCTTTGCTTCGTCAGCAGCTCCGCAATGTTGCAAAACCTTGCATCAGGTAGGTTGAAAGATTCTCTCATGTGTCAGCATGTGTTTCACGCATGACCCGTCATGGCCCATCATGGCCAGTCATGGCCAGTCATGGCTCATCATGGCTGTTGCAACTCTTGTAACATTGCATAGCTCCTGACGAAGCAGGAAAGTGCGAAAGGTCTAGACCTAGTGTTCCAGAGATGTGACACAGCAACAAGGGATCACAACTGGAGGCTGAAGACTCAGATAAACTACAGGGATGTTAGGAAGTATTTCTTCAGCCATAGTTGTTAGGAAGTGCAATAGTCTGGAAAGTGACGTAGAAGCAGGATCCATACATAGCTTTAAGAAGAGGTATGCTAAAGCTCATAGAGCAGGGAGAGAGTGGACCTAGTGACGACCGGTGAAGAGGCGGGGCCAAGAGCTATGAATCGACCCCTTCAACCACAATTAGGTGACTATACATACATATATATATATATATATATATATATATATATATATATATATATATATATAATATATATATATATATATATATATATATATATATTATATATATAAGAACATAAGAAAGGAGGAACACTGCAGCAGGCCTGTTGGCCCATACTAGGCAGGTCCTTTACAATTCATCCCACTAACAAACATTTGACCAACCCAATTTTCAATGCTACCCAAGAAATATATATATATATATATATATATATATATATATATATATATATATATATATATATATATATATATATATATATATATATATATATATATATATATGTGTGTGTGTGTGTGTGTGTGTGTGTGTGTGTGTGTGTGTGTGTGTGTGTGTGTGTGTGTGTGTGTGTGTGTGTGTGTGTGTATAGACAGATATGTGCGTGTAAATTTATCATATACCGTGGTTGGAACAATTCACTACTGACCCCCAATACCGTGGCTGGAACAATTCACAACAGACCCACAATACCGTGGCTGGAACAATTCACAACAAACCCACAATACAGTGGCCGCAACAATTCACAACAGACCCACAATACCGTGGCTGGAACAATTCACAACAAACCCACAATACCGCGTCTTGAATATTGCACAACTAACGCACAATACTGTGGCTGGAACAACTTCCAACCCACGATTTCGTGACTGGAATCATTCACAAATGATCCACGATATCGTGACTGGAACAGTTCAAGACTGATCTACAATACCGTAGCTTCAACACATCTGAACTTCGCTTGGGAGAGATGTCTTGGAGCGACGTTTTTATCCATCGAATTGTTAATAATGGCTCAGAACGGACCGAAACATCGTCTAAGAAACCACAACCCTGTTAATGCTGGGTCAGGAAATCTATCGACAAGGGATTAAGAACAAAGAGTCACAATACCATGACTGGAACAATACACAAATAACCCGTACATAGGAGAGAGAAGATTATGGCGACGTGTTGCTCAAACTTGGACAATTTAAGTCCCACTTAAGGGATTAAGGTAAACTATCAATGTATATACACCGAGAGTTTACTGATACACTTCTCCGGGTATATATATTCTGTGTAAAGTAAGGTGATGTGATCTCTTACCAATCACCACGAAGACGGCCCAAGACACCATCGCTCTTCCCTGTCCAGCTGACGCCACAAGACAGTTGCTCCTGCACTTCCGTTGGGCTTTATATACTTGCGTGGCCTTCCAGCGCGCCTGCGCAGAATTACCCTTTGATTGCACCTTTGTACTCGCCTAGAGGCGCTTGCACATGTCGAGTCATACATCCTGGCAATATTTCTTAGTTACTGCCAGCTTTGCAGATTTCTTGATCCCTGGAACTAGATCGTACCTACTCTTAAAGCCTTGTAGGGTTCATATGGGCTCTCTACCTGCCATCTTCGAACCCTGACTCACTATCCTCGAGGTTCAAACAGCTTGAACCTAGTTTCTCTATCCAGTCTTCTGAGTATTTTGTATGTCGTGATTATATTTCTTAGGTCTTTCTATTTCTACGTTTGTTAGGGTTGGATTCCTTTATTTTATTATCATTATTATTATTATTATTATCATTATTATTATTATTATTATTATTATTATTATTATTATTATTATTATTATTATTATTATTATTATTCCCTTCATGTACGCAGTTTTAGTGACAAATTACAGTTGTAATTTGACTTTTGATTCAGCGCCAAGACTTTGCTTTTCTTTCTTCTTCTTCTTCTTCTACTTCTTCTTCTTCTTCTTCTTCTTCTTCTTCTTCTTCTTCTTCTTCTTCTTCTTCTTCTTCTTCTTCTTCTTCTTAACTTCATAAACCTCTGGTCACGATTTGTGATTTTTTTTATAGACTGTTATTGTATTGAGAGCTGACACTTTCCCCCAGTTACTGGGAGGGAAAGTGGCAGGGAGGGTGGGAGGGAAGGTGGGAGGGAAGGAGGGAGGGAAGGTGGCAGGGAAGGTGGGAGGGAAGGTGGGAGGGAAGGTGGCAGGGAGGGTGGGAGGGAAGGTGGGAGGGAAGGTGGGAGTGAAAGTGGCAGGGAGGGTGGGAGGGAAGGTGGGAGGGAAGGTGGGAGGGAAGGTGGGAGGGAAGGTGGGAGGGAAGGTGGGAGGGAAGGTGGGAGGGAAGGTGGCAGGGAAGGTGGGAGGGAAGGTGGGAGGGAAGGTGGGAGGGAAGGTGGGGGGGAAGGTGGGAGGGAAGGTGGGAGGGAAGTTGGGAGGGAAGGTGGGAGGGAAGGTGGGAGGGATAATAACAATACCAGTACATGATACAACTTATACAGACCATAGTTCACATCTGCTGACATACTACTATTATAGAAAGTCATGTTTATACTGAGCATTTCCGCAAATTACGAGTCAATCATTGACTCCCAGGATGCTGACCCACACAAGTTCACTAAACAACCAGGTACCTATTTCTACTGCTAGAAGTATGAACATAGGACAACAGGTGTCTTAGAAACACGTCCTAATGTTCCCACCGCTACCGCGAAGGATATGATTCCATGGACATCTCACGTGTTGTGAGCTGGATCGAGTGCCCTACCAAACCCAATACGGAACACCTATGGAAGATTTGACTAGAAAGGAAGGATTGAGCAAAGATATGACAGAGAGCGATGCATAAGAGCTAGAGAGAGAGAGAGATGAGTAGAGAGAGATGAGAGAGAGACGAGAGAGATTATGACTGAAGAGAACGAGAGAGAGAGAGTATGAGGATGAGAGTACGCAGAGGAGAGATAAGACGAGAGAGACGAGACGAGAGAGAGAGAGAGAGATTCGAGGGAGAGCGAGAGACTGTGAAGAAGAAGACGAGAGAAATGCAGAGAGAGGAGTCGAGAGGAGAAATGCAGAAGGAGAGAGAGAGAGAGATGAAAGAGAGGAGAGAGAAAGAGATTAGACTGAGATCAGATGAGAGAGAGAGGCGAGAAGACAGAGAGGAAGAACTAGAGACTTGACGAAAGAGGAAGACGATTTTGAGAAGAGAGCACCGGAGGAGAATGCCAGAGATAGGGAATTTCGAGAGATATGATGAGAGAGAGAGACAGACAGACAGACAGACTAGACAGACACACACACACACTCACACATATCACACACCACACACATCACAAACCACACACACACACACACACACACACACACACAACATTCACACAACACACACACATACACACACACACACACACACACACACACACACTACACACACAACACACACACACACAACACACACACACACACACCACACACACAAACACACACAGGGTGCGAACAAAGACTAGATAAGAATCTGATCATTGGAGAACAAACGCCAACACACAGATTAGGAACAACAGAAACAAACAAAGAACAGAGAAGAACAAACCGACAACGAACAGTATGAAATAATAGCAAAAATAATAACATCATAATAAGAACGTAATACCTACCCCCAGCGAGACAGGAGCCTTGCGACCGACCCCTTGCAACTACAAATAGTGGTGAGCACAGTTTCATGAGCACCAGTCACCTGTTGTCTTATCCAGTTATCATTGCAGCCCACCACGTCCCTGTTGTATTCTACCAGTTTCTGAGCGCCAGTCACTGTTGTTTACAGTTTGATGAGTACCATGTCTACCTGTTCGCTCCTACCAGTTTATGAGCCGCCAGTCGAGGTCACCTGTTTGCTCTACCAGTTTATGAGTAAGCCTAGCTCACCTGTTGCTCGACCAGTTTTATCGAAGCGACCAGTCCACCTGCTTGTCTACCAGTTTAGAGCGCCAGGTCAACATGTTGTCTACCAGTTTATGAGCGCCCCAGTCACCTCGTTGTCTACCAGTTTTATTAAGCGCATACAGTCACCCTTGTTGTTCTACAGATTTAATGGCACCAATCACTCGTTGTCTACCAGTTTATGAGCACCAGTCACCTGCTTGTCTACACAGTTTTTAATGAGCACAGTCACCTCGTTGCTCATACCAGTAAACATATAGCACAGTATCTGTTGTCTTACCAGTTTATTGAGCCACCACGTCACCTGTTGTCCTACCAGTTTATGAGTAGCAGTCGTCAACTGTTGTCTACCAGTTTATGAGCCCAACAGTAACTGTTGGTTCTACAGTTTTATGCAGCACCAGATCACCTGTTGATGCTAACAGTTTATGAGCGAACCAGTCAACTGTTGTACTACAGTTTATGAGTGCCTGTCAACTGTTGTCTACCTGATTTATTGAGCCACCAGTCAACCTTGTTTGTTACCAGTTTATGAGCACCATGTCACCTGTTGTCTACAGTTTATAGGCGCAAGTCAATTTGTTTTACTGTTCTATGAGCACAGTCAATGTTGTCTACCAGTTTATGAAGCGCCAGCACCTGTTGCACTTCTACCAAGTTTTATGAGCGACAGTCAATATGTGTCTACAGTTTATGAGCACCAAGTCACCTGTTGATTCATAACCAGTTTAGATGAGGCGCCCAGTCACTCTGAATTATCTAACCAGTTTATAGAAGGCCAGTCACCTGCACATTGTCTATGAAGTTTAATGAGCGCCCAGTCACCTGCCCTTGTCTACGCATTTATGAGACCACCTGCCTCACCTGTTGTCTTACCAGTTTATGAGCACCAAGTCATCTGTTGACTACCAGTTTATGAGCCACCAAGTCATCTGTTGCTCTACCTAGTTTATGAATAGCACCATGCTCACCTATTGCCTCTTCCCCGTTTATGAAGCACAGTCATTTCTGCTTATCTCACCACGTTTTTATGAGGGCGCCCAATCGTCACCTCGGTTGTCTAACAGTTTATGAGCACCAGTTAACTGTTGTCTACCAGTTTGATGAGCACCAAAAAAAACAGTCACTGTTGCATCTAACAGTTTATGCAGCACCAAGTCACCTGTCCCTTTTTGACTTTACCAGTCCCTTTATTTATTTGCCGCAACAGTCATCTGCTTGGCATTACAGCGTTATATGAGCTCACCACGATCACCTGTTGTCTACACAAACTCTGTTTATGCAGCACCAGTCACCTGTTCGTTCGTACTCAGTTTTATGCAGCCACTACAGTATCGTTGGTCTACCTGTTTATGAGCGCAGTCACCTGTTGTCTACCAGTTTATGAGCACCAGTCACTGTTTCTACCAGTTTATGAGCACAGCACCTGTTGCTCTACCAGTTTATGAGCACCAGTCACCTGTTGTTTACCAGTTTATGTGGAACCAGTCATCTGTTGTTACCAGTTTATGAGCACAGTCACCTGTAGTTTTCCAGTTTATGAGCACAGTCAACTGTTGTCTTCCAGTTTACGGAGCACCAGTCATCTGTTGTCTACCAGTTTATGAGCACCAGTCACCTGTTGTTCTACCAGTTTATGAGCACCAGTCATTGTTGTCTGCCAGTTTATGAGTCGCCAGTCACCTGTTTATTTACCAGTTTATGAGCACTAGTCACCGTTGTCTACGTTTATGGGCGCCAGTACCTGTTGTCTTACCAGTTTATGAGACGTATTGTTGTCTACCAGTTTATGAGCGCAATCACCTGTTGGGTTTTCTTTAAAACCCCCCCCCCGGGGGTGGGTTTTTAAGATGCACCAGTCACCTGTTGTCTACAGTTAATGAGCACCATCAACCTGTGCTGCCAGTTTATAAGCGCCAGTCTAACTCTTGTTTCCCTGTTTATGAGCACCAGTCTCCTGTTGTCTTACAGTTTATGAGCGGCCAGTCACTGTTGTCTACCAGTTTATGAGAGCCAGTCAAATTTGTCTACAGTTTATGGCACCAGTCACCTGTTGTCTACCAGTTTATGAGCGCCAGTCACTGTTATCTACCTGTTTATGAGCGCAGTCACTGTTGTCTTGAAGTTTATGAGCGACAGTCACTGCTGTCTACCGTTTATGGAGCTCCAGTCAACTGTTGTCTACAGTTATTGTGAACCAGTCATCTGTTTGTCTACCAGTTTATGAGCACCTGTTATTGTTGTCTTACCAGTTTATGAGCACCAGTCACCTGTTGTCTACCAGTTTATGGAGCACCAGTCATCTGTTGTTACCAGTTGATGAGCGGCAGTCACCTGTGGGTCTACAGTTTCTGAGCACCAGTCACCTGTTGTCTACCAGTTTATGAGCACCAGTCACCTGTTGTCTACCAGTTTATGATGCACTGGTCACCTGTGCTTACCAGTTTTTGCGCACCAAGTCATCTGTTGTTCTACAGTTTATGATCACAGTCACTGTTGTCTTACAGTTTTGAGCACAGGTCACTGTTGTCTACCCAGTTTATGAGCACCAGTCATCTGTTGTCTACCGTTTATGAGCGGCAGTCACTGTTGTCTACCAGTTTATGAGCACCAGTCACCTGTTGTCTACCAGTTTTTTATGATACCAGGTCACCTGTTGTCTACCAGTTTATGAGCACCAGTCACCTGTTGTTTACAGTTTATGTGCACCAGTCATCTGTTGTCTACCAGGTTTATGTGCACAGTCACCTGTTGTCTACCAGTTTATGAGCACCAGTCACCTGTTGTCTTCTACCAGTTTATGCGCACCAGTCATTGTTGTCTACCAGTTTATGAGCACCAGTCACTGTTGTCTACCAGTTTTATGAGCACCAGTCATCTGTTGTTACCAGTTTATGAGTGCCATGCCAGTCACCTGTTGTTTACCAGTTTTATGAGCATAGTCAACTGTTGTCTACCAGTTTATGAGCGCAGTCACCTGTTGTCTACCAGTTTATAGCACAGTCATCTGTTGTCTTACCAGTTTATGAGCGCCAATCACCTGTGTCTACCAGTTTATGAGCACAGTCACTGTAGTCTACCAGTTTATGAGCACCAGTCACCTGTTGTCTACCAGGTTATGAGCACCAGGTCACCTCGTTGTCTCCAATTTATGAGCACCAGTCACCTGTTGTCTACAGTGTTATGGCGCAGTCCACCTGTTGTCTACCAGTTGATGAGCACCAGTCATCTGTTGTCTACCATTTTATGAGGCACAGTCATCTGTTGTCTACCGTTTATGTGCGGCCAGTCACCTGTTGTTACCAGGTTTATGGCAACCAGTCACCTGTTGTATACCAGTTTATGAGCACCAGGTCACCTGTGTCTACCAGTTTATGAGCGACAGTCACTCTGTGGTCTACCTGTTTAGAGCACCAGGCCTCTGTTGTCTACCAGTTATGAGGCACAAGTCACCTGTGTTCTACCAGTTATGAGCACCAGTGCATCTGTTGTTACCAGTTTAGGAGTGCCATGTCACCTGTTGTTTACCAGTTTATGAGCATGTCACTGTTGTCTACCAGTTTATGAGCGCCAGTCTCCTGTCGTCTACGTTTATCAGCACCAGTCATTCTGTTGTCACCAGTTTCATGAGCTCCAGTACCTGTTGTCTACCAGTTTATGCGCACCAGTTCACCTGTTGTCTACCAGTTTTATGAGCACCTGTTACCTGTTGTTCTACCAATTTATGGCACCTGTTACCTTTTTGTCTACCAGTTTTGAGTGCCAGTCACCTGTTGTCTACAGTTTATGGCCACCAGTACCTGTCGTCTAATAGTTTAGGACCGCCAGGTCACCTGTTGTCTACCAGTTTTATGAGCGCCAGTCACTGTCGGTCTTACTAGTTTATGAGCGCAGTCTACCTGGTTGTCTACCAGTTATGAGCGCCAGTCACTGTTCGGTTACTAGTTTTTGAGCGCCAGTCAACTGTTGTCTACCTGTTTATGTGCGCCAGTCACCTGTTCCTCTACCGTTTATGAGCGACGTACCCTGTCGTCTAATAGGTTTGTGCGCCAGTCACCTGTGTCTACTGGTTTATGAGCGCCTGTCACTGTTGCCTACCAGTTTATGAGCGCCAGTCACCTGTTGTTTTACCGTTTATGAGCGCCAGTCACCTGTTATCTCCCGTGTATGAGGCGCCAGTCACCTGTTTGTTACCAGTTTATGAGCACAGTCACCTGTTGTTACCTGTATATGTGCGCCTGTCACCTGTTGTCTACCAAGTTTATGAGCACCTGTCATCGTTGTCTTAACAGTTTTATGAGCGCCAGTATTCACCTGTTGTCTACCAGTTTATGAGCTCCTGTACCTGTTGTCTACCAGTTTATGAGCGCCAGTCACCTGTGGTCTACCAGTTTATGAGCGCCTGTCACCTGTTATCTACCAGTTTTTGAGCGCCTGTCAACTGTTGATTACCAGTTTATGAGCGGCCAGTCACCTGTTTGCTACCAGTTTTTGAGCGCCAGTAACCTGTTGTTTACCTGTTTTTGAGCACCAGGCAACTGTTGTATACTAGTTGATGAGCGCCAGTCACATGTGGGTCTTTCAGTTATGAGCGCCAGTCACCTGGTATTACAGTTTATGAGCGCCAGTCACCTGTTGTTTACCAGTTTATGAGCACCATCACTGTTATCTTCCAGTTTTATGAGCGCCAGTCACCTTTAGTCTACTAGTTTATGAGCACCAGTCACCTGTTGTTTACCAGTTTATAGCGCCATTCACCTGTTGTCTATAGTTTTATGAGCGCCAGTGTCACCTGTTTTCTACAGTTTATGAGCGCCAGTCACCTGTTGTCATTTAGTTTATGAGGCCAGTCACCTTGTTTTCTACAGTTTATGAGCACAGTCACCTGTTGATCTAAGAGTTTTGAGCGATAGTCATGTTGTTACCAATTTCATGAGCACCAGTCGCTGTTGTCTCCAGTTTATGGCACCCAGTCACCTGTTGTGTTTACCGTTTATGAGCGCCAGTCACCTGTTGTTACTAGTTTATGAGCGCCAGTCTGTTTCGTCAACTGGTTATGAGCGCCAGTCACTGTGTCTACGAGTTTATGAGCGCCAGTCACCTGTCGGCAACTAGTTTATGAGCGACAGTCACTGTGTTACTAGTTTATGAGGCACCAGGCCCACACGTTGTCTACTAGTTTATGAGCGCCAGTCACCGGTTGCTACAGTTTATGGAGGCGCAGTCATCTGTTGTCTACAGTTTATGTGCACCATCACCTGTTGTCTACAGTTTATGAGCACCAGTCACCGGTTGTCTACCAGTTTATGAGTTTCAGTCACTGTTGATTACCAGTTTATGAGCGCACAGTCACCTGTTTGTCTACCGTTTATGAGTGCCAGTCACTGTTGTCTACAGTTTATGAGCACCAGTACTGTTGCTACAGTTTATGTGCGCCAGTCACTGTTGTCTTCCAGTTTTGAGCCACAGTCCCACCTGTTGTCTACCCTGTTTATGAGCACCAGTCACGTGTTGTCTACAGTTTATGAGCGCAGTCACCAGTTGGTTTTGCCGAGGCAGCAAAAAGCACCTGGCGATTTATTGTCTTAACTCTCATTAGTGTTCCTGCTGTCATTATTGTCTCTGAATGTCATCCTGTCACTTTATCCTCGTTTTACGTTGTTCGTTTGGTAAGCGATTAACAGCGTCAATTCTGAAACGTTTTAAGGTTTAAATAATAGATATTTAAGGACACAAAATGAATAATTCACTTACTTTGTTCTGGGTTATCCTGGTAGGTTAATTACCCTTTGTAAGATAATGTACTTATGTGTTACCTGTGTCTAAATAAATTATAGGACTAGGTTCTTTAGGGGCGAATAAATTGTTTTTGTTAGGTTTGGTTGAAATAAATTTAGTTTTGTTAGGTTACAACAAATCTTAATATAACTAATAGAATCTTGCGTAACTTTACGCTATTTTAGCATTTAGGTATCTGCTGTCCCTGTTCTCCTAGTAGTAAATAGGTACCTGGGTGCTGGTCTCCTTACACCTGCTACATATGTTCACCTAAAATTCAATAGGTACCTGGGTGTTAATTTCCTTACACATGTTCACCCAGCAGTCAATAGGTACCTGGGTGTTAATTTCCTTACATATGTTCACCCAGCAGTCATTAGGTACCTGGGTGTTAATTTCCTTACCACTCACTGCTTTACACGTTCACCTAGCAATTATTATTATTATAATCAAAAAGAAGCGCTAAGCCACAAGGGCTATACAGCGCTGCAGGGTAGGGAAGGAAGTGAGGGTATTGCATGGAAAAAGGGAGGAGGGATGATCAGTAGGTTACAGAAAACAGCGGGGCAGGGGATAGTACGGGGGTAGAGGGTAGCAAGAGATTGAATTAGAAAGGGCTGAAGGTATCAGAATTTGTAAAGTAAGTCAGTTGTTGTCAAAGAGTCAATGAGAGAGTCCGGATGAAAGGTTGGTCCATCAGCGAGAAGGGAAGGTAAAAAGAGAACAGCGGAGCGAAGACGACGACGGAGGTAAATTCTGCGTGCTCGTTGATAAAGTGGGCAGTCCAACAGAATGAGGCTGACTGATAATGGAGCTTGGCAATTCTCACAGAGAGGAGCAGGGCGCCTCTCCATGAGATATCCATGAGTAAGACGAGTATGGCCAATGCGAAGACGGGAGAGAGTAGTCTCCCAACCTCAACACTGGTGATAAGAAGACGGCCAGTAACCTATACTTGGTTTAATAGATTGAAGTTTGTTGCCGAGCATAGTAGACCAACGGTGTTGCCAATGGGTGTGAAGGTGGGAAGATATTGCAGCAAAATAGTCTGTAAATGGAATACCTCTATATGAAACTGGTAGGTCATGTACTGCTGACCGCGCAGCAGTGTCTGCCTGTTCATTGCCCTGTACGTCAACATGACCAGGGACCCAACAAAAAACAATATCTTTATGCTTGGTAAAGATGCGGCATAGCCAAAGTTGGATACAGAGGACTAAGGGGTGAGGTGCATCAAATTTCTGTATAGCCTGTAAAGCACTAAGGGAGTCTGAGACAACCACAAATGATGACACAGGCATAGATGCAATACGGATAAGTGCTGCAAGGATGGCATACAATTCAGCAGTAAAAATACTAGCCGAAGATAGTAAATGCCCTCATACGACGCTGTCCGGAAACACTGCTGCAAATCCTATGCCGTCAGAAGACTTAGAGCCATCTGTGTACACAGCAATGGCATGAGAATGAGAGTGAAAGTGGTCAAGAAAAAGAGAGCGGGAAGCGACCGTAGACAGTTGGGCTTTCGAGCAAGGAAGAGAGAAAGAACAGACTCGAACAGCTGGAACTTCCCAGGGGGGTAGGGAAAAGTGAGATGCTACATGAACATAGAAAGGTGGTAATTGAAGAGAAGACAAGAGTGAATGAAGGCGAAGAGAGAAGGGACGGAGTAAACAGGGGCGGCAAACAAATAAAGAATGTCTACTAATATCAGTGACCATTCTATAAATGGAAGGATTGCGGAGATCATGAGAGCGTACATAGTAGCGCAGGCAATGGGCATCATGGCGATCGGATAAGGGTGGAACATTCGCTTCTACATATAGGCTCTCGACAGGGGAAGAGCGAAAAGCACCAAGGCATAAACGTAATCCTTGGTGATGAATGGGGTTAAGGCTAGAGAGAGTAGCAGGAGATGCCGCTGAATAGATCTGGTCACCATAATCAAGTTTCGATAAAATAAGGGTGGAATGTAGGCGAAGGAGGGTTCGACGATCAGCTCCCCATGAAATATGAGCAAGGGTTTTAAGAAGGTTCAGCCGGCTGTGACAAGTTGCCTTCAGAGAGGTAATGTGAGGTTTCCAGGATAACCTACGATTTAAAGAGGAGGCCCAGAAACTTGACTGTATCACGTTCAGGGATACGGGAGCCATAGAGGTACAAAGGATGATCGGAGATGACAGAGCATCTAGTGAAAGTAATTTGGTGGGTTTTAGTACTGGAAAATTTAAACCCACGTGTGGTGGCCCAATTGGAAACACGGTCGACCGCATGCTGGAGAGAAACTGTAATGAGGTGACAGTCAGCGCCTGCACAGGCAATAGCAAAGTCATCAACATAGAGTGATGACCAAATATTTGATGGAAGACTAGAGGCCAAATCATTAATAGCAAGGAGAAAAGGTGTTGTGCTCAGAACACATCCCTGGGGGACACCTTCAGCTTGGATAAAGTCCGGGGAGAGCACATTATTAACCCGAACACAGAAATGCCTGTCAGTTAAAAAGTTCTTAAGGAAGGATGGTAGATTGCCTTGAAGGCCTAAGGAGTGGGCTTGGGCTAAAATATTATACCTCCAAGTTGTGTCATATGCCTTCTCAAGGTCAAAAAATATGGCAATAACTGAGTGGTTATTCGCAAAGGCATTACGAACATACGTATCCAAGCGTAGTAAGGGGTCTATGGTAGAACGTCCCTTATGAAAGCCATATTGACGAGTGGAGAGACTGTTGTGTGTCTCTAAATACCACACTAATCGTCTATTTACTAGGCGTTCCATCACTTTGCAAACTGCACTGGTAAGAGCAATGGGACGATAGTGGGAGGTTTCATGTCCGTAGTGCTGGTTTGCGGAAAGGGAGAACATGGCGGATTTCCACAGCTTGTGGAAGAACTCCTTGTGACCAAATAAGATTGTAAAGGCATAATAGGACTGCAATGCGCTGACTGATGTAAATGTTGTAGCATACGAATATGAAGTCGTCGGGCCCAGCTGCCGATGATCGGCAAGCTGAGAGTGTTGCCTCCAGTTCTTGAAGTGTAAAAGGCACAATTATACTGTTCTTCTCTGGAGAGAAGAAAAGTCCAAGGGTGTTAACTCTCTGGCAGACTTTGAGGAAAGAAATGAGGGGCATAGATGGAGTCCCTGAGAAATACGGACCAGATGATTGCCAATTTCATTGGCAACATCTAGTGGGTTTGCTATTTCAACACCGGCAACCTGCAGAACAGGAGCCGGGTCAAGAAAATATTTACCACTCAGTTTTCGTATTTTTTTCCAGACTGCACTCATAGGGAAAGCGAGGGATGGTGGAGACAAAATTCGCCAGCAAGGCATTTGCGTCACGGATAAGGGCAAGTGATGCACGCTTTGTTAAAATAAAGAGCCTCCTGGTTCTATTGTACCGGTCCCTGCCCCTGCGCGTGTTTCAAACGTACTGCACGAGCACAACAGGAGATCACCAAGGCAGCATTTCTGAGAACCCTTTCCCGAAGTTTGGAGTTAGAATGAAAAGGTGGTTAAAATGGGGGACGAGAAGAGGGTAAAAGCTATGATGGGGCGAAGAAGGAACCTTTTAAAAAAAACAGTTAGGTGTGAGTAAAGGTTCCAAATTTGCTAAAAAAATTTGCAAGCGTGGGATGCGAAAGGTGGTGAATAAAAGGGGGAAGTAAGAATGTTTGGGGAAAAGGGATCGCTGTCATTAAGTGGGAGAACAGACCAAGTGAAGTCTAATGCGGGGGGGAAGAGGCAGACTGAGAGTCGATGCAAGAGAGGTGGAGCGAGGATAAAAAAGGGTGTGAGTACTTTTTTTTAAAAAACTGGTGGGGGTGGGTGGCAAGAAAGCCTCAAAATAAATCCCCACGGGAATCACAGTGGACCCCCCAGAGGAAAATGGGGGGCATTAAAATCCCCAAGTAACAGAATCGGTGGGGAAATGACGAAAAAGAAAGGTATCCAGAAAGATAATGCCCAAGAAGGAGAGGAATAAAGAACAGGGTAAAACCCCCCTATGCAAGTGGTCAGGCTGCTGTGTAATGCGCAAAGTAAAACAAATAGCTGATGCTAGGAATATCATGATTTGAAGAAGGGCATTTTTTAAAAGGTCCCATCAGGAAAAGGATCTGAAGAATCATAAATTATACCCTGGTGGGAGATAACGCAAGTGAAATTTTTGTTTCCTGTAAGAAAAACACCAAACAGGGAAAACGGGGAGAGTAACATCTGAAGTCCCCCTGTTCCCCCTGGGCCCGTATTTTCCCCGTAAAAGGCCCATGATTGGCAATGAAAAAAGATACTTGAAATCCGCGGGTAAGGGTTCTATGGGTAGAGGGGTTAGAAAAGTCCACATGCAGAGGGAGTGGAAAACGTTCAAGCGTGAAGGAACGTGGCTGTAAGAAAGGGGTTGCGAGATGGGGCAGAGGAGAGGAAGGAGTGGAGGGGGGATCAGTGTCCATTGATGGTTTGGTCCTGCAAATATTTAGAGATTGCTTCAAGTGTTTGGGAATTCAGAGACTCGTATGGGGGACAATATGGAAATGGTAGGGGGAGGGGTAGTAAAGATTGGAATGTATTTGGACCTACCAAGGAGGGTGGGGCGAAAAAGGGGGGAGGGAATGGAGAGCAGGAAGGGGGGAAGAAGAGGCAGAAACCCGGGAGGTGGCAGAAGAGGAAAAACTGGAGGGGAAAGGGGGGGAAGGGACAGTACGAGGAGGGGGTTTAAATCTACACTTGTAACAGAGCCCGGAGAGGGGGAACCAGGTACAGAGCAGGGAAGGTAAAATGAGGAGTGGAAGATGGGGGAGGAGGGTTAACGGACCTTTTTTTTACTTTTTAGAAGTGAGGGGATTGGGGGGAGGGTCATCGAGATCCGTCCCTACTGAGGTTGTGAGAGAGAACCAAGAAAACGAGATCAGACTGAGGGTTTAAAGTAGGGCTCTGAGCCCAGGACAGCAAAAGAATTTGAATGGAGTGACATGGGGGAGGTAACCCAGGGTGGGTGCGAAAATGGGGGTACCAGAATGAGGGGTGTTTTGAAACCGGGAAAAAGAAACAAAGGTAGTCTCCTTTAAGGCGGAGATGAAAACTGCCATGGAAAGGGAGACCTTTCCTCTTGAGGTAACGGATTTCCCGCTGTTTAAGTAGACTAACAAGGCAAAAGTACGAAGGGTGAGCCCATGACAATTGAGGAGAGGGAGGTCGATTGCAAGAATATTAGAATGGTCATTGGCACCAAGATGGGCATTCGGCGTAGATCTGCAATATTTCCTGGGGGCCCAATCCCAGCAATTTCTACACTGTTGCGGTGTGGGGCACCTTTCGAACTTTTAAACCGATGTCCCGCTAATAAACGAGGGGGGAGTTCCGGCTGTCAAAAGTTAAACGAGCCCCAAATTGTAGGGTATTTTCTCCCCCCCACGGGCGGAAGAAGTAATGTCTAACTTAGGATTGGGAGTCTTGGAGTTCCCGGGTTTCAAGAATGTCATGCCCATGTTGGAAATTTTGTTTAATTGGTATGGGGTAGAATACGGTTTTCCACTACAAAAAATTGAGGGAATGATGTTTTTCAAAAGTGCAGGAAAAGTTCTATGGGGAAAGAGAAAAGCTCATAGCCTGGGTAGCATTTGACGGTGTGATGGCATCCGCTTTAAGAGCATGAAAAGAAATATCTTTACCAAAAAGGCTAGGAGTGCCTTGCCAATACTGTGGTCAAAAGATAGGCAGTAGAGGGGTCGGTCGAAAGTGAAAAAATTTAGTCCATTGGCAGTTGAACTGAGTGTGGAAAGGTAGGAGGAGTGTCGATTTTTTTTTGAGAAGAACGAGAAGGTGGAGAAATTCATCGCAGGGAATTTTTATTGGGGTTTTAGGGTGGGACCAGAGTTTGGGCCCCCGGTGGAACGGTCGGCGATTCGAAAATTGCCGCACCGTGAGGGGAGGCCGAAGGGATGTCAAGGAGAGCGAAAGGGCAGATAAAACGATGGAGTCAGTCAGGGTCAGTACCCCAAGGGGTGAGGAAAAGCACCGGCAAGAGGTACAGAGGCATGAGGAGTGTCCGAAGAGTGGTCCAAAGACGAGGCGTGGTCAGAACGGGATGCGGTATCAAGAAGGGGCCTGGGGGTAGCAGGTTCATGGACTAGGGCTGCCATGGTTAGGTTACTTCTTTCTTTTTGTTTTTAAGAAAAAAAAGAAAGAAGAAAAGAAAATAAAAATAAAAAAAGAATAAAAAAAGGGGTGACCGGGGAGGGATAGTTCCTAGGAGGAATGAAAGGGCCAGAAATCTCCCTCCGCACCCAAGAGGGCCTCAGCACCGCAAGTAGAGCAGATGCAGCATGGAACCCATGCCATACCCTACCCATCATGCCAGTAAACCGGCAATCCGGGATAGTAACCTCACATCTGCCGAGCTACCTCGGTGGACAAAAGAGAGGGCGGCCGGAAATCCACCACAAAGCATACCTCCTTCAGCCACCACCCCCGGAATCCGAAAGGTGGCTTCCAGAGATACACCCGTCGCCCGAGAGACACCCAAAGCCACCCTCCGGGATACCGGAGAGGGATCAGGACATCCCCAGGTAACCCAGATTCCACGGCAAACTATGCCACCGCCAAGAACCTCAACGGAATGGGATGGACCCCGGTACCCTTTCCCCTACCTAGGAACTAGCGTGCCTGTGGAAAAAAAAAAAAAAAAAACAAAGGCCAAAAAGGAAGGGCAAAAGGAAGGGGTGGGGAGGAGGAGGAGGAAAGGAAAAAGGGGAGGATGGAGGATGGGGAGGATGGGATAGGGAACGGGGGATTGGGGGGTAATTAGGTTCGGTTCACCTAGCAATAAATAGGCACCTATGTGTTAGTCTCCTAAGTACAAACATCATAGAGTATGTACTCAGTATGAATACAACCCACAAGTTGTCTATGCTGGGTTACCCTGGGTTGATAACCCTATTGTTACCTCCTTCAATTTCCTCATTGCGTAGCTGACTGTAACCTTGGTGGTGTGAGGTCTGTCTCCCAGACAAGACCAACCTCTCTTTTTGTTAAACTCAAGTGGGAACACCAGCAGTGTGTTGCTACAATATTCTATGTTATAGTTACATTGTGGGAACACCAGCAGTGTGTTACTATACTATTCTATGTGATAGTTACATTGTGGGAACTCCAGCAGTGTGTTGTTAGTAAGTAAGTAAGTAAGTTTATTCAGGTATACACAAATACAGTTACATAGAATTATCATACATAGCAGCATATGTGTAGAGAACCTAGGATAACCCAAAAAAGTCAGACAGAGTGACTTATTTCCATTGGGGTCCTTTTACCTTATTATTATAATATAAAGGTTATAATATTTTCTTATTATTCTACAATGAAGATAACATCTTATTTTTTTTTTTTTTATTATCACACTGGCCGATTCCCACCAAGGCAGGGTGGCCCGAAAAAGAAAAACTTTCACCATCATTCACTCCATCACTGTCTTGCCAGAAGGGTGCTTTACACTACAGTTTTTAAACTGCAACATTAACACCCCTCCTTCAGAGTGCAGGCACTGTACTTCCCATCTCCAGGACTCAAGTCCGGCCTGCCGGTTTCCCTGAATCCCTTCATAAATGTTACTTTGCTCACACTCCAACAGCACGTCAAGTATTAAAAACCATTTGTCTCCATTCACTCCTATCAAACACGCTCACGCATGCCTGCTGGAAGTCCAAGCCCTCGCACACAAAACCTCCTTACCCCCTCCCTCCAACCCTTCCTAGGCCGACCCCTACCCCACCTTCCTTCCACTACAGACTGATACACTCTTGAAGTTATTCTGTTTCGCTCCATTCTCTCTACATGTCCGAACCACCTCAACAACCCTTCCTCAGCCCTCTGGACAACAGTTTTGGTAATCCCGCACCTCCTCCTAACTTCCAAACTACGAATTCTCTCTGCATTATATTCACACCACACATTGCCCTCAGACATGACATCTCCACTGCCTCCAGCCTCTCCTCGCTGCAACATTCATCACCATGCTTCACACCCATATAAGAGCGTTGGTAAAAACTATACTCTCATACATTCCCCTCTTGCCTCCAAGGACAAAGTTCTCTGTCTCCACAGACTCCTAAGTGCACCACTCACCTTTTCCTCACATTCTATATTCACCTCATTTTTATAGACCCCCCGGAACGTCCATCCCAAATATCTGAATACGTTACCTCCTCCTACTCTCTCCCTCCAATCTGATATTTTAATCTTTCATCACCTAATCTTTT
>NC_069406.1:42606671-42626244 GCF_026875155.1 Cherax quadricarinatus | reverse complement strand
AACCGGTAGACAAAACGAGACACTTGTAGACAAAAACAGAGACACTAGTAGACAGAAACAACACTGTTAGACAGAAACAGAGACACTGGCAGGCAGAAACAGACACTGGTAGACAGAAACAGAGACACTGGCAGACAAAAACAGACACTGGTAGACAGAAACAGAGACACTGGCAGACAAAAACGGAGACACTGACAGACAGAAACAAAAACACTGGCAGACAGAAGCCGAGACACTGGTAGACAGAAAACAGACACTGGTAGACAGAAACATAGACACTGGCAGGCAGAAACAGACACTGGTAGACAGAAACAGAGACACTGGCAGACAAAAACGGAGACACTGACAGACAGAAACAGAGACATTGGGCAGACAGAAACATAGACACTATCAGACAGAAACAGAGACACTGGCAGGCAGAAACAGACACTGGCAGACAGAAACAGAGACACTGGCAGGCAGAAACAGAGACACTGGCAGACGAAAACAGAGACACTGGTAGACAGAAACAGAGACACTGGTAGACAGAAACAGACACTGGTAGACAGAAACAGACACTGGTAGACAGAAACAGAGACACTGGTAGACAAAAACAGACACTGGCAGACAGAAACAGACACTGGTAGACAGAAACAGAGACACTGGTAGACAGAAACAGAGACACTAGTAGACAGAAACAGACACTGGTAGACAGAAACAGAGACACTGGCAAGCAGAAAGACACTGGTAGACAGAAACAGAGACACTGGTAGACAGAAACAGAGACACTGGCGGACAGAAGCAGACACTGGCAGACAGAAACAGAGAACACTGGCAGACAGAGACACTGGCAGACAGAAACAGACACTGGCAGACAAAAACAGAGACACTGGTAGAGAGAAACAGACACTGGCAGACAGAAACAGACACTGGCAGACAGACACAGGTAGATAGACACAAGCAGAGACAGGCACACCGACAGACAGAGAAGAAACAACCATACATAAGTAGAGAGAGAGAGAGGTGGGTAGCCCTCACAACAGTCAAACTGAATCAACTACAAGAAGGTAGAGTTTGGAAAGTCCGTGTGAAGTCACACCAGGGTATGTACACCAATATGTAACCATAAGCTTCGGATAATGATAATCTTTATGTCTACAAAGTACAATATGTAATTGAGTTAGGAATAGATATTACTGATATATTTTATTGAAAGCAGAAATGATCCGAATAATGACTCCACATGGAGTCCTGTGGATAATGTAATCCATAATAGCAAGGAAAGGGCTTATGTATTTAAATACAGTCATGAAGATATTATGTATCCACTTGGTGATACGGCTTTCAAAAGAAATGAAAGTTCTAGGCTGTGTTTGCCTGGGCGTGGCCTGAGATGTCTCGTGTATAAATAAGACAGGGGGGGGGGGAGTAAAAAAGATGGGGTTATATACACTGAGAGGTGTATGTCTCTCACTGTATATGTATTAAGAGCTTACTTTGGGCATTTTGCGGTGTATAATAAACATATATACAGGTGTTGCGTATGTTCTGTGGTGTCGGTGAGGTGCTCATGTGTTGCTAGATGTGGTGGTGGTGTGATGGTTGTTGCTGTTGTGGTGATGGTGTGATGTAAAGTGTGGTGGTTGATGTGATGGTGGTGGTCGATGTGATGCAGGTGGTGGTGGTCGATGTGATGATGGTGGTGGTCGATGTGATGCAGGTGGTGGTGGTTGATGTGATGCAGGTGTTGGTGGTCGATGTGATTCAGGTGGTGGTGGTCGTTGTGAGTCAGGTGGTGGTCGATGTGATGCAGGTGGTGGTGGTCGATGTGATGCAGGTGGTGATGATCGATGTGATGCAGGGTGGTGGTCGATGTGATTCGGTGGTGGTGGTCGTTGTGATTCAGGTGGTGGCGATGTGATGCAGGTGGTGGTGGTCGATGTGATGGTGTGGTCGATGTGATGCAGGTGTGGGTGTTCGATGTGATCAGGTAGTGATGGTCGATGTGATGCAGGTGGTAGTGGTCGAATGTGATTCAGGTGGTGGTGGTCGTTGTGATTCAAGGTGGTGGTCGATGTGATGCAGGTGGTGGTGGTCGATGTGATGCAGTGGTGGTGGTCCGAGGAGATTCAGGTGGTGGTGGTCGTTGTGATTCAGGTGGAGTCGATGTGATGCAGGTGTTGATGGTCTATGTGATGGTGGTGTCGATGTGATCAGGTGGTAAGTGGTCGATGTGTGGTGGTGGTCGATGTGATGCAGGTGGGGTGGTCGATTGTGATGCAGGTTGTGGTGGTCGATGTGATGCCAGTGTAGTGGTCGACATGATGTGGTGGTCGATGTGATGCAGGTGGTGTGGTGAGGTCGATGTGATGCAGGTGGAGGTGGTCGATGTGAGGCAGTGTGTGTCGGTGATGATGGTGGTGTCGATGTGATGCAGGTGGTGTGGTCGATGTGATGCAGTGGTGGTGTCGATGTGATGCAGGAGGTGGTGGTCGATTATGCAGGTGGTGGTGGTCGATGTGAATGCAGGTGGTAGTGGTTCCGATTGATCTGTTGTGGTGGTCGTTGTGATTCAGGTGGTGGTCGATGTGATGCAGGTGGTGTGGTCGATGTGATGCAGATTGTAGTGGTCAGATGTGATTGCAGGTGGTGTGGTGGTCGATGTGATGCAGGGTGGTGGTGTGGTCGATGTGATGCAGGTGGTGTTGGCGATGTGATGCGGTGGGGTCGATGTGATCGCAGGTGGTGGTGTGTTCGATGTGATGCAGGTGTGTGGTCGATGTGATCAGGTGGTGGTGGTGGTCGATGTATGTAGGTGTTGTGGTTCGTGTAGCAAGGTGGTTGGTGGTGTTTCGATGTGGGGATGCATGGGGTGTGGTCGATGTGATGCAGTGGTGGTGGTGGGTCGATGTGATGCAGTGTGTGTGGTCGATGTGATGCAGGTGGTGGTGGTGGTCGATGTGATGCAAGTGTGGTGTGTCGATGTGATGCAGGTGGAGCTGGTGGTCGATGTGATGCAGGTGGTGGTGGTCGATGTGATGCAGGTGGGTGGAGTGGTCGATGTGATGCAGGTGGTGGTCGATGTGATCAGTGTGTGGTGGTCGATGTGATATGCAGGTGGTGGTGGTGGTCGATGTGATGCAGGTGGTTGGTGGTGGTCGATGTGAATGGCAGGTGGTGGTGGTGGGTCGATGGATGCAGGTGGTGTGGTGGGTCTATTGAATGCAGTTGGTGGTGGCGAATGTGATGCAGGTGTGGTCGATGTGGATGCAGTGGTGTGTCATGTGATGCAGGGTGGTGGTGTCGATGTGGATGCAGGGGGTGGTGTGGACGATGCGATGCAGGTGGTGGTGGTGTCGATGTGAATGCAGGTGGTGGTGGTCGAGTGATCATTGGTGGTGGTGTCGATGTGATGCAGGTGGTGGTGGTGGTCAATGTGGATGCAGGTGGAGGTTTCGATGTGATGCAGGTGCTGTGGAGGTTGATGTGATGCAGGTGGTGTTGGCGATGTGATGCAGGGTGTGTGGCGTGTCCGATGGTATGCAAGTGGTGGTGGTGGTCGATGTGTGCAGGTGTTGTTTGGTGGCGATGTGATGCAGGTGGTGGTGGTCGATGTGATGCAGGTGTGGTGGTGGTCGATGTGATGCAGTGGTGGTGGTCGATGTGATACAGGTGGTGTGTGGTCGATGTGATGCAGTGGTGGTGGTCGATGTGATGCAGGTGGTGGTGGTGTCGATTTTATGCAGGTGTTGGTGGTGTCGATGTGATGCCAGGTGGTGGTGGTCGATGTGATGCAGGTGGTGGTGGTCGATGTGAATGCAGGTGGTGTGTGATTCGATGTGAGCAGGTGTGGTGGTGGTTGAAGTGATGCAGGTGGTGGTGGTGGTTGATGGATGCAGTGGTGGTGATGGGTTGATGTTATGCAGTGGTGGTGATGTTATGTGATGCAGGTGGTGGTGGTGTCTCAGTAGTAGTAAACCCCCCCCAGTTTTTCCAGTCTCAGTAGTAGAACACAGTTACCAGTAACCTGTCCGTTGACTCAACGACCACCGTCTGATCAACGGTCTTCTAGCTACACTATTTTCAAAGACCCACTACGGGGCACAGGCCAGCCGGCTAGACAGTTTGACGAGCGTAAACCAGGAACAGGTAACGGCTGGCGGGTTCTCTCCCACATATCTACGACAAAACGTAATAACATCCTACGTGAGTATTTCTAAACCCTAATCCACGAATCGCGAACTCCCACATGATAAATGGTGGCAGCGGTGGGATGCGTGGATTTACGTTTTTAAGGGTAATTCAAGCGTTAGAGCTGTTTGTGTGAGTATCGCCAGGGTTCATAGGTGAAACGTCCCACACCAGCCAACTACCCGCCCGGCGAAACCACTCGAGCCACCAGCTCTACCCCAGCGCGCACCACCAGCCAGCAGTCGCCTACACCCCTCAAACTATACCTGCAAGCCTGTTGCAGCCGTTTTAAGCTTCTGGCCTTAGATTCGTGTGCTAATTGCTCAATCTCCGAGGGGTTGACCCGGATTTTGCAATTAATGCCAGTCCAGTAACCATACTGTGGGAAGTTAACGCCCCAGTCAGCCTATCATCCAGCCCTCTCCTGTCATACAAAACTGCTTCCTCCGAGCTTTGTGCATCGTTACAACGTCTTCCCAGTCTCCATTCTCGTGGGGTAAGCCATCAGCCAACCCAGCTTCTAACCCAGCCAGCCAGAGAGAGAAGTAAGCCACGCAGTAAGGAAGTAAGCCAAGCTCCTCTGTGGGTATTGTTCTATTCGCTTTGTGCTCTCCTGTTGGAGCAAAGAGTGGTATTTACCATTCTGTGGCATAGTGTGGTTTTTTCAAAGCACCTCGTGGTAAGTGGGTGCCGGCAGACCCCCAGCTCCCCCCCCACCACTCTCTCCACTTACCCGGGGTTGCCGGCAGAAGCAACCACCCACACCACCACCACCAGCCATCCACTTCACTCTACCTGTGGTTGTTTGCACCCTTGTAACCGGGTCCTAGTACTGTTTTGGCCACATAATTGGTCAAGAGATTGTAGCTGTGCCAAAGAGATAAAGCAATTTAATGTAGTTCGCCTAGAACGCACATTCTTCAACGCAACAGTGAGTGTAGGTGACGTCAGCCCCTCACCGCGCTGGACACTCTACCCCCGCCCCACCACCAGTAATCACCGCTCCGTCTCCTACTCTCGACTCAGAGTGATAATTTCTTGAGACAATTTTCTTGCATTTAAAGACATTTGCGTGTGTGAGACATTTATAGTAAATTGTTTGTGTACTCTAAACCTTGTGTTTTCAGTTTTCTTTGACTCGTTAATTTTTACAAATTTTTCAGTGTTTTTATTTATCTATATTTTTTATTCTGTTTTTTTTCTTGATGCTACCGTCTGTAGTAAGTATATTGTGTAGTGTACCAGTCATCACCCTGTATGAAGTTGATTTCAGTTTTTTTTATTGTATTCTTTCAGCATACCAAATTTTCCATTTATTTCTGTGTGTGTCATTTTTTTTCGTATGCCAACAGTGTCTCATTCCATCTAATATTTTCGCAACTGTGTACCATATTTTTGCCAGCAAAATTTTTGTCGTATCAGTCACAGCAAGATTTTTTGTCGTATCTAGTCACAGCAAGATTTGTTGTATCAGTCCACAGCAGGATTTGTTGTAAGAATATATATAATGAAGTGTGCTCCGTCACTGTAAGTGTTATATTCCCTGTATTTGTACCTGGGTTATTTCTTATATTCTTGAACAAATTCACTCTTGATGCAATTTCAATTACTTTAACGTAAAATGTGTTTCTTACTCTGTTTGAGTAAATTGTTTGTGTCTAATTACAAATTAAAGAGTTAAAAGTGTTCAATCAGTTTATTTTTTTTTTTTCTAATTTTAATTCAATTTATTTTTACCTGAGTTTCCACCAGTGACACTTTATTACTGCAGTGATTTGTTTCTACACCTTATTTTTGTTGCACTTTTCTGAAGTGAATTATTTTGTTGAACTGTTTCTGCAGTGAATTATTTTTCTTTATTGCTATTTTTATGATTTATAATTTAATTTTGTCTATGCATTCTTAGAAATATTTAAAATTTCCCATTAACAATTAATACTTTTATTTTTACACTTCACATTGATTTAAAAATTTAATTAATTAATTTTTATTAGCAAAGTAAAAACCAGCTACATTTTGAATTTAATCAGTCTCCAGTACATATTTTACTTGATATTTCAATTGTAAAATTTTTTTTTTCTTGTCCAATAGTCCTTTAAATGAGTTTTTCCTTCCTCTTGCAGTGTAAGACATATTATATTCTGCTGAAATAGTGTATATCTTTTCATTTCATTCTATAATTTTATATCAATTTTTAAATTAGTTCATTATTTTTGCCTTATTTGTTCTCTTGTAGACTTTCCATATGTCTCACACACCTCAAGTAATACTTTAGTGAATGGTCGGACACTCAACCTCTCAGGCTACTTACGCTGGTCCTGTCATCAGTCTCACAGTTCCTTACCGACTGACAGAGCCGACCCAAACACGCGAGATATTATAGTTATAGCTCGTATTCCCTTGATGCGTTTACCTTTATCTTAATGGCCCATGTACAAATTCTTGAAGCATGGTTGCAGCCATTCGTTCTCGATGCTAATGCCTCTAGTTGAAGTTCCTCCTTCAGAGGAAAAGCCTTATCAAATTGCTAAAGAAGCTCTTTATCGATCTCCTGCTGCTGTTACGTTGTTGACCTCCTTGATATGCGAGACTTCAGGAATCTTACTAAGTGGTCCCAACATGAGAGAACTGATTCGTTCTTTCCTTGTCCCAGTAAAAACAGCTGATGACCAATGTTTTCTTAGGGACTAGTGAATGCTACACCCATTGAGTACTGAATCGTTGAAGTGCAAATTGCAGTTAGATTAGACAAACTTTTATCATCATTTATCAATGCTGCCCAATCACATCTTTTCTTCTCCCTGACGCGAGGCTAAACCATTTACAGAATCACTTTGCTAAATAGCAGCCTTTTTGAGCTATTAAAGACTAATGCCACCTGCCATCTTGTGTGTGCTTATGAGGCTCAACCTCCAACTGTAACGATGGAACCTCTTATTCTCACAGCCCTTAAAATCATGTACGTTCCTTGTGCCCCCAGGGTACTTTCCCTTGTATGTAAAAGAATGTCCACACATATGCCTCAGTCTGCACCACCTCTTGTTTGCGCCACAAGAACAAATCGTAGTCGTCAACCATCTCCAGAGATCACCAAGAACCAGTGTACAGAGTCGTATACACCTCTAGTATTCATAGTACATTCTAACCATAGTCGGCAATTGTTACAAACTGTGGTTTCCTGGTGGCCATATTGCAAATAATTGTCCTGATAGTTACCCGAAGAGACGTCGTTCTGATGATGAGTACACACTTCCCTACTGTACTTAATCATAGATAACATGGAAATGACACATCTGAGTGTAAATGTTAATGCTCTCTATAACCTTCAGTACTCTATAGTCTTTCAGTGGTCCGTTCCTACCTCAGAACCCTAGAGGAAACAGATCTCGGTGTTTTCAAAATAACCAGACCAAAGCTTATTCTTTCATTCCCTCAAAAATAACAAACCAGGGCTCATTCATTCATCCTCAAGCAACTCACCAGAACAGGCTCGATCTTCCAGTCGGGAATTCGAGCTCCCCATCCAAACCGTGCCCCATGGTGACGTAGGTGATAAATAGAGTACAACCATCCCCTGTTCACAACTCCTTTGGAAGCCCATAAGCAGTCTCGAGCATGACAACCCGGCCTGGAGTTGTTGCTTCACATGGTCTCTGACATAGATATTTTGGGATGGAGTAGAACAATTATACATCTGAATGACAATCCACCTTTTTGTTTGCACATAACTTCCAATGCAACAATAGCCCTATATAGTGCAAGCATCTGTTTTATAATGCGCCCGTTCAATTTGTCATGGACTCTGTGGCGGCAAATCTATATTAATGAGGTCTATTTGTTTAAGGATAAGAAGTTACGACTGTTCTTCTCGTAGAACCGACTATTTGTGGGTCCTCCCCTTAGTGTATAAACTGTTCTCAATCTGCGTGTCCGAGGTACGACTGTCCTAACCTTTTTCTATCCAAGGTAGAGACTTCACTTTTCCTTCCTGTTGTCGATCAGATTTATTTTCCCTGGTGACCTCAATGGATTTGTCTTCCATGGCGAAGACTTACCGCATTGTGCTCGACCCTTATCGATGGCATGCAACAAATTGACGACTTGATCGTTCCATTCTGGTAACCAGCTTGGATCAGAAATCTGTTATCTGCTGCAGAGTATGATGTAGGCGGATTAAGTCCTTACAACTAGATGCATTCTCCCAGTAGCGTACCCCCAAGCGTCAGGCACTGGTAATTCCTGGTCACTCTCCCATCAAGTGTTCCACCTATACCATCAGAATGCAGGATAGTCCGATGCCTCAAGTGTCCGAGGACGCTCAGATTGCCTTGAGTGCTCAACCTATCCTGCAATGCCTGCTAGTTCGAGTAGTAGTTCTCCACAGGGGACGCCTTTGTCGGAAACAATTACTTGCAACTAGTTATGCCATCTCTTGTTGATGTCACATGCCGTCCTGCAGAAAGACGTTTCTGTTGCTGTAGAGGCTCTCACTTGAGTGTCTGTAGTTGTTCCTAGTGTTCCAGATGGTGATAACGTCCTAGTGGATTGTGACAGTGATGTACCTGCAAAGTAAAAGGTCTATTTGTTGAACCATCCTTACATGTTGTAGAGATAGTAGATCCATTCTACCTGGCCTAACAACTTCGGGTCACAGTTTCGCCATAGAGCAAATACCTCTTGTTGACCTTGTTCACTATCCTTACCTGTTCAGGTAAGGATGAGTTGTCACCTGAACCAGTGGGTCGTGCATTTCTCTGCCGGGGAGACTCATCCCACCTCACTGATCAATCTGTTCCACCATTGAGGAGAAAGACTTAGCTCCCACTGACTTTCCCAGATGAATTCAAGCGTTTGGTTGACTCTGTTGAAACAAACGTCGTACAGCATTGCTTTAACCAGTGAGAATATGGGTATAACGAACTTATTGTCCCATCTATACCACTTGAGACCTGGAAATAGACCATCAACATCCTGCGTACAGAATGCCTCTTCACTGAAGTTGCTGTCGCAGAAGAATGATCAATCAAAGCTTGATGATGAGTTATTGCAACCTAGGCAATTCACCTTGGAAATGCAACCCTTGGATACTAGTACCTAAGAAGGATGGTACTTGGCGTCCGTAATTGACTTTAGGAAGTTAAAAACTCAAAAACCATTCCAGATCGCTTTCCACTCCCTGTACAGGGTGATCTTTTTACGTAATATCGGAGATAACAAAGTCTTTCAACCCTAGATTATTTACAAGGTTTTTGGCAAGTCCCTCTTCACGAGGTCAGCCACAACTAACTGCATTCTCCACTCCTACAGTCATTATCACTTCCTCCGTATGCATTTGGATTACGATCTACCCCTATCACGATTCTCAATGCTCATGATTAATATCTTGAGAGTTCTCTAGTGTAATGCCCTTATGGTGTACTTAGACGACATAATCGTCATGTCTAAAGACGTGGATACACCACTTGAAAAAGACTTGAATTTAGTACTCACTTGGTATCATGAAGAAGCAACTTTAAAGATCAAACTGTCAAAATGTCAATTTTTCAGATCAGAATTAGTTTCTTGGGTCACGTAGTCACTCCTAGAGGGGTTACGGACTGACCAAAGTAAAGTAAACTGCAGTACTAAATTTTCCAACACCCAAAACTGCTGATGCCCGTAAGAACCTTTGTGGGCTTTAGCAGGTATTTTTATAGATCTATCCATTGCCATTTTCTTCCATAGCTGTACCTCAACTATAGTTGCAAAAGTAAGATCTCCTTTTGTTTGGACCTTCCGTCAAGAAAAGAGCTTCCAACCTCTAAAAGAAAAGCTTACATCCTGCCCCAATTTTTGAAATTTTCCCTAGATTTTCTAAGCCTTTCTGATCTGACAACTGATGCTAGTTCAATTGGCATAGGCGCCGGTACTAGCTCAGAAAGACCGATTGCAAGACAGACTCAGTTGCTATTTTGCTAGTCGAGGTCCGTTACAAAGGCTGAACGTAATTAAACAGTAACTGCGCAAGAAGCTTAGCAATAGTAATGTCTTTAAAAAGCACTTTCCGAGACAATTATTATGCAGTACTCTGTTCATGTCTAGACAGATCAGCTCCACTGATACCCTTATTCCAGAACAAACAACATGACTGGAAGTAGCTAGATGGAGCCTTGGACTATCCAAGAGTCAATCCCACCTATGAGCAATTTACCTGGCAAGTCAAATGTATCGCAGATGCCTTATAACTCGACATGTAGTTTAGTAACTGCAGACCCTCCATTTAGAGTGCAGAAGAAGTTAAGAATGCTATGCACCAACGAACCGATCCCATGTGGTCTGGTGTGTGATACATTCCTGCTCCAGGAAGATCTATTCAGACTGTGAAGCCACCTCTCCCATCATTGACTTCTCATGACCAAGAATTACTGTATCGAACAGCCCGAGTTGGGTACTCCTAGCAGAAGAGTATAGCCATTAGTAATTCCACAGTCACTAGTGAATGTAGCCTTACAGCTAGTCACGATGTACCCAGGTTTTGCACACCCTGGTATGGATCGTTCATAAAACAAGCCAGGATTGAAATACTTTTGGCCTCGTATGGCAACTGATATTTCTGAGTATGTTAAGAAAATGTAGTGTCTGCATGCAATAAAAGGCAATGCTAATGGTGTTGCTAATCCAATCCAAGTGTATCCAACTACTAGCGAACCTTGGTAAAGAGTTCGCTAGATTTGGTTAACTAATTTCCGATGTTTCCCATCCAAGGTAACAACATCATGTGTGTTTATGGTAACCCTTCACCAGATTATAGCGAGTTAGTTCCTATTGCAGATAAACTGGCCGAGACAGTAACAAAGCGTTTAAAGAACGCATTATCTGCAGGCATAACCACCCCTAATTCACCTAGTAAACAGATTATGAGGTGAATTCTGTAATGACATTTCTCGAAAATTTTGTGTACCCATGTACAAGATCTCTAATTCCACCATATGTTTCCTCATCATCCAGCCAGCAATGGTTAGCGAACGAAACCAATAAGAAAGTACTTGATGTATTGAGAGGCACATATATCAATCCAATAGTGAAACGTTGGGATGAGTTTATACCTGATGTGCAGTGTGCTATAAATTCTTCTTACAATGTTCTATAGGTGACACCCACATTATGCATTGATGGTGTAGATAAACGTTTTAGCCTTATGAAGTTTATATTCTAATCAGAAACCAAATTACAACCCTGATGATTCGTATCAACTCGTACCACTTAGCTCAAAGTGTTTTTTAGAAGAATCCGTGAAACACTTCATTGATAATCAAACAGCTGAATTTTACAGAAGTCGCAAATACTCGAGTAAAGCCATCCCAAAATCAAAGTAGTTCGAGATTTTATCCTGTACTAATTTTAACAAAACGTCTGCAATGCAAAGCTTGATCAAAGTTTGTTGGTCCTTATCGTCGTAGTTGAACATATCCTGGTAATAAGTATGAAGGATTAGAGAGATTAGTACTGGTCATATAAAGAATCCGCATTTGATCATATGAAGTTATATGTGAAGATAATGATGTTTCCAACCCAACTTAATGAGACAGACTCTTACAAATCCACACTGAGCCTGTTACTCTCATCCTCTGATACTCAGAGCAGATATCAACCCTGAATGTCGTGTATTCCCTACCGTACACGACAGGTATTGAAAATCCTCATGTATCACTTGTAACTTCCAATTCAATTTGCCTCAAATACGCATGAGTTACCAATGCTACAGAGTTTTGAATCTCCCAGAGATACACCATTCTGCATATGCCAATCTCCCTACAAAGTTGGGGTTAAATGTAAATAACCTTTAGAATGAAATAATTACAGTATCAACCAACTTATCAGGTAATTCAAGAATTTGGGGGGGGGTTTCATGTTCTCTCCGCATTCTGAGAGTTAACAGTCTAGATTTGCGTGCAACCGAATCTGCCTTTCTGTTTAAACACTCTTTCTTGTATATATCCTTCCTCAGAATCCGTAGAATCACATGAATACAATCGATGGCGATCAAAATTTTTGTTTTTATCACTTGTAATCTCATGTTGAGCTTCGTTGTTCATTTGTTTGATTTTAAGTTGTACTAGAGTATACCTTGTATTGCATTACAGTTTCAGTTACGTATCTTTTCAATTCCAATGTTCGTACTTCTGTATCTATATATTGTTTCATGTTGTGTACTTTGACATTTGTATAGAATCAGCCCACCGTAATACCTGCCATTCTCTGTTGTATTAGTTGTTAATTCGGGACACATACGTTAGCGTCGCCGAGCTCTCATTTAGTAACATTACCAGACTCAGTAGTAGTAACCAGTTACCAGCAACCGTCCGATGACCAACGACTCCAACCGTCTTGAGTCACGGATCTGTGCTGAGCTGAACACAATTTTTCAAAAGACCCACTACGGGGTACTGGCCAGCCGGCTAGTCAGTTTGACGAGTGTAACCAAGGAGACAGGTAACGGCTGCGGGTTCTCTCCACATATCTACGATTATACGTAATAACAGCCTACGTGAGTATTTCTACCCTAATCCACGTATCGAACTCCCACATGATAGTGGTTGATGTGATGCAGGTGGTGGTGATGGTTGATGTGATGCAGGTGGTGGTGGTGGTTGATGTGATGCAGGTGGTGGTGGTGGTTGATGTGATGCAGGTGGTGGTGGTGGTTGATGTGATGCAGTGGTGGTGGTGAGGTGTATGTGATGCAGTGTGTGGTGATGGTTGATGTTGATGCAGGTGGTGGTGGTGTCGATGTGATGCAGGTGGTGGTGTCGTTGTGATGCCAGGTGGTGTGGTCGATTGATGCAGTGGGTGGTGGTCGATGTGATGCAGGTGGTGTGTCGATGTTATCAGGAGGTGGTGGTCGATGTGATGCAGGTGGTGGTGGTGGTTCGATGTGATGCAGGTGGTGGTGGTGGACGATGTGATGCAGGTGTTGGTGGTCGATGTGATGCAGGTGGTGGTGGTCGATGATTGCAGTGGAGGTGGTTGTCGATGTGATGCAGTGGTGGTGGTGGATTAAGTGATGCAGGTGTTGGGATGTGGTTGGGTAAACAGTGGGAATGCAACTTTTTTGGGGGTTGTTTGGTAGAGAAGTGGTAATGGTGGTTCTTCTCCTTCCTTACCCTCCTTCACGTACGTCTTCCTCTGTTCTGTCTCCTTACATTCCCCCCCCCCTTTATTGCTCTCCTCCTCCTCCCCTCCTCCTCATATTTTCGTTAGTTTTTCAACTCCAACATTAATTGTTTGTAAAAAGTTTCTGTCCATTCTTTCACATCTTTCCCTTGTACTCCTCCTTCCTCTTCTTCCTACTCCTTTTCTTCCTCCTCCTCTTCCTTCTTCCTCCTTCTCATCTTTCTTCTTCCTACTCTTCTTCTTCCACCTTCTCTTCTTCCTACTTCCCTTCTTCCTCCGTCTCTCTCCCTACTCTTCTTCCTCCTTCTTCTCTTCTTCCTACTCATCTTCTTCTCCTCCTCTTCTTCCACTCTTCTTCTTTCCTCCTTCCTCTTCTTCCTACTCTTCTTCTTCCTCCCCTCTTCTTCCTACTCTTCTTCTTCCTCCTCCTCCTCTTTCCTTCCTACTCTTCTTCTTTCCTCTCCTCCTCTTCTTCCTACTCTTCTTCCTTCTCCTCCTCTTCTTTCCTACTCTTCGTCCTTCTCCTCTCTTCTTCCTCCTCCTCTTCTTCTTCCTATTCCTCATATTCTTCCCCCCTCTTCTCCTCCTCCTCTTCTTCTTCATCCTCCTCCACTTCTCTTCCTCCTCCTCCGACTCCTCTTCTTCTTCCTCCCTCCTCCTCCTCCTCTTCTCCTACTCCCCTCTTCTTCCTCCTCTTCATCTTCTTTCCTTATCCTCCTCTTCTTCTTCCTCCTCCCCTCTTCTTCTTCTTCCTACTCTCTTCTTTCCTACTCCCCTTCTTCTCCTCCTCTTCTTCTTCCTCCTCTTCTTCTCCTACCTCTACTTCTTCCTACTCCTCTTCTTCTTCTTCTTCCTACTCCTCTCTTTCCTCTTCCTTCGTCTTCTTCCTCTCTCTTCTTCCTCCTCTTCAGTTCCCCCTCCGCCTCCTCCTTCTTCCCCTCCTCCACCTCTTCTTCCTAACTCCCTTCCTCTTCCTCTCTTCTTCTCCCCTCCTCCTCTTCCTCTTCTTCCTCCTCCTTCTTCCCCCTCCTGCTCTTCTTCCCCCTCCTCCTCTTGTTCCCTCCCCCTCCTCCTCTTCCTCCTCCTCCTCTTCTTGTCTCCTCCTCCTCTTCACCTACTTCTCCTTTCTCCTCCCTTCTCCCCTCCTGCTCTTCTTCCTTCCCCCTCCACCTCTTCCTCCTCCTCCTCTTTCATCTTCCCCCAGGCCCCTCTTCTTCCCCCTCCTCCTCTTCTTCCCCTCCTCCTCTCTTCCTACTCCATTAATAATAATAGTATGAAAAAGAAGGATGTAATTAAAAAGAATAATGAGAAGAATAATAAGAAAAAGAAAAAGAAGATGAGGAAAAATAATAAGATTAGTAAAAAGAATAATATTATTAATCATGAAATGTTGGAACAAAGGGATTTGTAATTGTGTATGTGTCTAAGAAAGAGTATCACAACCTGAACACCAAAACAGTAATAGCTACAAACATGACCTTTGTATAGTTTCCACTTTAACGCTCAATTTCAATTTCGCTGCATAGTTTGCAAAAACAAAGGAATTTATATAAGCTCCAGTATCATACAGTGAAGGACGGTACTGAACGAAGACAAAATCAGCAAAGAAATTAGAGGAAATTTATATGTCAATTTTTCTCGGGAAGCACAAATCAAGTTGAGAAGTGTGTCCGTTAAAAATCCGTAATGGACAAGTAAAAAAAACAGCGTAAATTAAATTCTTTCTAATGACATTATTATTTAGCGATATCTCCTCACAGGTGCAAATATTTCGAGACGAGATAAGTGTAAGTGATTCACGCTAGAGAGAAACTTTTAGGGAATACAATAAGTGGCCACTTTGGGATAGCAGAGGACAAGAAGATAATGTGGGGGGGGGGAAGTGAACAAGAGAGTAAAGGACACACAGTAGGCATATTGGCATCAATCTAGGCAGGCTATGTAGTTTATTTAGGCACAGGTACACATAAGTACAATGATCATACATAGCGTAAATTACCCAGATAACCACAACAAGTCAAGGAGACTTATTTCCATTGGAGTCCCTTTAATTTTTTCTACTGGGATCAACCCACTTTTGAAACACGACTCCACGTTCATGCACAGTCCAATTTACAGCATACTTATAACTGCCAGCAGGTTTTTGGTCCCCAGTGAAGCTACCTGGGAGTTTTTGTTTCCACCCTTCTATAACACTGCTGCTAAACTTACAATCTTTCTGATATTCCCCTTCTAAATTTATTGCACCAACATGTAATATTCACCATTGTTCAATGACTATATTTCAAGGCTGATGGACTGACCACGATCACCTTAAGAAACCTCTCCACTTTGTGCCAGCTCAATATTTATTCACTTCTCATTCGACTAAGAAATCCTACTTACTGAGTAGGCGAAAAGTTTTAACACAGTAACCTAACTTTGTTCCACATTGCTCATCTTCTACACTGCTGTGAACTCTTTCTTACTTTGATATTTTCACCAAATTATTCATATCTTCATCGTCTATTCCTGTTTTCCATTTGTACACTTGGGTAATGCCTCTACTAATTCTACCTCTTCAGTTTAAATTCCGCGTCTTCCGCTGATCTTCGTAATAAACTTGTCTAATACAGGGATCAACTTCATTTTTTCTCTGTATATTTTCCAGCTCATTTATGTCCAGTCTAATATGGAGACCAGAACTGAAAACCATAATTAAATGAGTCTTTGCCAGGGATATATAAAATATGAGAAAATAATGATGATAACGACATTATTAGTAATGTTAGTAACGATAATGGCTGACTACCACTACTGTACATTACTAATACGTGGGATGGTATGTAAATGCCGACATGGAATAAAATCTGGGACCTATATACAAACATTTTGCTTAATCTACATATTTCTTCAGATCTGTGAAAATGTGGAAAAATTTATAAATCAAGCAATGCTGTGCTCCTCCCTTAAGTGACGTGTCTGACCTCACTAGGTCAAGGCATTGGTTTAAGCCGGTGGGAGGATTGGACCTGCCTCGCATAGGCCCGTAGGCCCGTTGCAGTGTTCCTTCTTTCTTATGTTTTTATTGTGCACTACTCTTACTACAGTTACTATTACTAGAGTCAACTAACATCCACGTTCCTATTTACCCATCGTCTCGACCAACCTGGATATCGAACTCCAATCCCTTTGATTATGAGCCAAGTGCGATATTTGTAAATTCGTACTGGCTGAACGACAGTACGAATTTACAAATAAAAAAATACTGCCTTTCAAAAGTAACAGTGCAACAAGATGACAATAATGTGGATAAATGGTTCAGAGAACCGACAAGTTGATAAATTAAGACACATCCAACATTTGTTTATGTTTATTGAGGAAAGATCACAGTAAACAGGTGATATCACAGTATGCAAAACAACTACTGTGAAAAACAGTGAACACTGCCAAGTGCTTAGTATATAGTACATAGAAGTATTGTGGGACGTTGTTTTCCCAGACTGCCAGGAGGTGTTTGACACTGTACTCCCATATAAAAGGTAGGGCTAGAGGATAGTGAGGATAGTCAAGATAGGATAATGAAGATAATCAAAAGAGGATAATGAAGATAGTCAAGAGAGGATAATGAAGATAGTCAAGAGAGGATAATGAGGATAGTCAATGCAGAGAAAGGTTGGGTAGCAGGATATAAGATCTATCGACCACACGAGGGTCATTAAGGGTGCATGTAACCCGCTCAGCACCGGTTAAAAAATACCTTAATCACTAAGACAGGAATTAAAGCAAACTCTTAGTGCATATAAATCCCGTGTGGAGAAATCTGAGATGATGAGCTGTTCAAGAAGCAGTCTGCAGATACTTCCTGGTTCTCATGCCTGGGAGATGATGGTGAAGATGATGGTGAAGATGATGGTGAAGATGATGATGATCCCAGAAAATGGACAGAAGTTCCAATTCCTTGGACCAAGAGACCCTCCTCTCTCACTTTCCCTTAAAAGAAAAGTGAGAGGAGGTAGGGTTTATACAGTTTAGCTGTGGCAATATTGTAGTTGGTAGACGGAGGTACGAGGCTACACCGCGCCCTGTGCTCAATGACCCACACGGGTTTAACGCTTCGTATAAAATCATATAACAGCTGTGATATATTTTAAGCGATCTGGGTTAATAGGGCACAGTCATTCCTACATATAAGTGTCAGCAAACGATGCTAAGATAAACAACAGTTGGTGACTGGTAATAAAAATCTCAGGATGAAAAATGCACACATTAGGTTAAGTCATGTTTGGTTAAATTAGCTTAGGCTGGATTACTTTAAGTTAGATTACGTTAGGTTAGGTTAGCTAGGATAGTTTAAGGCAAACACACCCTTCAAGCCTAACTTCACTGTAACCCACATTATTTCCACCCCAATTTAAGACCTAGTCGAGTAGAAAACTGACAGACTCACCGAATCTAAAGCAGGAGAATAAGATAATCCTGTGTGGAGGATTTGAAAAGCTGTAGGAGAAATGTTGTAAATGTCTGGAACGTGTGCGAGAGAAGCATTGTAAGTATGCAGTAGAGATCTCCAGAACAATGTCTGCGTCATCCACTGTAACTCTCACAATCACAGCATGAAGTTTAATGAAGCTAGACTCACAATCAGTGAAGAGGACCTGTTCAAACAGCAATATCTGCAAGGCTGGATCTGTACCTATCAACAATGTCGCCCACAACACTGCCACCTTCATTATTTCCCAAGTTTTAGATAGATTCTAACCAACCTCGCCTCCTCCTGACCATCCCCAAGCGTAACATCTCAATATACTTTCGAAAATTGCACGCGTCTTGTTTTCTTTTCTTTTAAGGGCTGCGATGGCTCAAGTCGTATGAGACCTGTGTTGTCGTTGCTTTTAAAGGCTGAGACGACTCATGCCGTATGAGCCCTGTGTTGTTATCGTTGCATTTTAAGGGCTGCGACAGCTCGTACTGTATGAGCCCTGTTGTTGCTTTGTAAAGGCTGAGACGGCTCATGCCGTATGAGCCTGTGTTGTCATTGCTTTTTCAAAGGGCTGCGACGGTTAATGTTGTATGAACCCTGTGTAGTTGTCGTTGCTCTTAAGGGCTGCGACATCTCATACTGTATGAGCCCTTTTTTTTTTTTAACAAGTCGGCCGTCCTCCCACCGAGGCAGGGTGACCCAAACAGAAAGAAAATCCCCAAAAAGAAAATACTTTCATCATCATCAACACTTTCACCTCACTCACACATAATCACTGTTTTTGCAGAGGTGCTCAGAATACAACAGTTTAGAAGTATATACGTATAAAGATACACAACATATCCTCCAAACTGAAAATATCTCAAACCCTCCTTTAGAGTGCAGGCATTGTACTTTCCATTTCGGACTCAAGTCCGGCTATATAAAAATAACCGGTTTCCCTGAATCCCTTCACTAAATATTACCCTGCTCACACTTCAACAGCTCGTCAGGTCACAAAATACCATTTGTCTCTATCCACTCCTATCTAACATGCTCACGCACGCTTGCTGGAAGTCCAAGCCCCTCGCACACAACACCTCCTTTACCCCCTCCCTCCAACCTTTTCGAGGACGACCCTTACCCCGCCTTCCTTCTCCTACAGATTTATACGCTCTCCGTGTCATTCTACTTTGATTCATTCTCTCTAAATGACCAAACCACCTCAACAGCCTCTCTTCAGCCCTCTAACTAATACTTTTATTAATTCCACACCTTCTCCTAATTTCCACACTCCGAATTTCCTGCATAATATTTACACCACACATTGCCCTTAGACAGGACATCTCCACTGCCTCCAACCGTCTCCTCGCTGCAGCATTTACAACCCAAGCCTCACACCCATATAGAGTGTTGGTACCACTATACTTTCATACATTCCCTTCTTTGCCTCCATAGATAACGTTTTTTTTGTCTCCACATATACCTCAATGCACCACTCACCTTTTTTCCTTCATCAGTTCTATGATTAACCTCATCCTTCATAATTCCATCCGCGACACGTCACTCCCAAATATCTGAAACATTCACTTCTTCCACACTCCTCCTCTCTAGTTTGATATCCAATTTTTCTTTATCTAAATCATTTGATACCCCATCACCTTACCCTCAAACTACCTTTCACACACTCTCCCAACCGTCCAAACCTTTGCAATTTCTCTCTAAATTCCCCCCTAAACACAGTAAACAAAACGCAAAAAAGTAACTGTGTCAATTCCCTTTTGTATTTTATTCCCCCAATTAATTTTC
>NC_069406.1:42588562-42606171 GCF_026875155.1 Cherax quadricarinatus | reverse complement strand
GAGTGACAGGTAAAATGGGTGGTGATAGGTTCATGGTGAGTGTAGGTAACAGGTGATGATAGGTAACACTGGTGAGTGACAGGTAACACTGGCGGGTGATAGGCAACTCTGGTGAGTGACAGGTAACACTGGAGGGTGATAGGTAACACTGGCGGGTGCTAGTTAACACTGGCGGGTGATAGGTAACACTGGCGGGAGATAGGTAACACTGGTGAGTGACAGGTAACACTGGCGGGTGATAAGTAACACTGGCGGGTGATAGGTAACACTAGGCGGTGATAGGTAACACTGGCGGGTGATAGGTAACACTGGTGAGTGATAGGTAACACTGGTGAGTGATAGGAAACACTGGTGAGTGATAGGTAACACTGGTGAGTGACAGGTAACACTGGCTGGTGATAGGTATCATTGGTGAGTGATAGGTAACACTTGTGAGTGATAGGTAACACTGGTGAGTGACAGGTAACACTGGCGGGTGATAGGTAACACTGGTGAGTGACAGGTAACACTGGAGGGTGATGGGTAACACTGGCGGGTGATAGGTAACTCTGGTGAGTGACAGGTAACACTGGCTGGTGATAGGTATCATTGGTGAGTGATAGGTAACACTTGTGAGTGATAGGTAACACTGGTGAGTGACAGGTAACACTGGCGGGTGATAGGTAACACTGGTGAGTGACAGGTAACACTGGAGGGTGATGGGTAACACTGGCGGGTGATAGGTAACTCTGGTGAGTGACAGGTAACACTGGAGGGTGATAGGTAACACTGGCGGGTGCTAGTTAACACTGGCGGGTGATAGGTAACACTGGCGGGTGATAGGTAACACTGGTGAGTGATAGGTAACACTGGCGGGTGATAAGTAATACTGGCGGGTGATAGGTAACACTAGCCGGTGATAGGTAACACTGGCGGGTGATAGGTAACACTGGCGGGTGATAGGTAACACTGGCGGGTGATAGGTAACACTGGCGGGTGATAGGTAACACTGGCGGGTGATAGGTAACACTGGCGGGTGATAGGTAACACTGGCGGGTGATAGGTAACACTGGCGGGTGATAGGTAACACTGGTGGGTGATAGGTAACACTGGCGGGTGATAGGTAACACTGGCGGGTGATAGGTAACACTGGCGGGTGATAGGTAACAGCAGGTCAAGAAAAGAAACGAATAAATAGTGAAGAGGAAGAGGACGAGATCAATGCATAGTTTTAAGAATAATTACGACCGGACTCACCGAGCCAGGAGAGAGGACACCCGTTAGCGACCAGCGGAGGAGAGGACACCCGTTATCGACCAGCGGAGGAGAGGACACCCGTTATCGACCAGCGGAGGAGAGGACACCCGTTATCGACCAGCGGAGGAGAGGACACCCGTTATCGACCAGCGGAGGAGAGGACACCCGTTATCGACCAGCGGAGGAAACGACACCCGTTATCGACCAGCGGAGGAGAGGACACCCGTTATCGACCAGCGGAGGAGACGACACCCGTTAGTGACCAGCGGAGGAGAGGACACCCGTTAGTGAACAGCGGAGGAGAGGACACCCGTTAGTGACCAGCGGAGGAGAGGACACCCGTTAGTGACCAGCGGAGGAGAGGACACCCGTTATCGACCAGCGGAGGAGAGGACACCCGTTAGTGACCAGCGGAGGAGAGGACACCCGTTAGCGACCAGCGGAGGAGAGGACACCCGTTAGCGACCAGCGGAGGAGAGGACACCCTTAGTGACCAGCGGAGGAGAGAGAGGACACCCGTTAGCGACTAGCGGAGGAGAGGACACCCGTTAGTGACCAACGGAGGAGAGGACACCCGTTATCGACCAGGGGAGGAGAGGACACCGTTATCGACCAGCGGAGGAGACGACACCTGTTAGCGACCAGCGGAGGAGACGACACCCGTCAGCGACCAGCGGAGGAGAGGACACCCGTTATCGACGAGCGGAGGAAAGGACACCCGTTAGTGACCAGCAGAGAAGAGGACACCCGTTATCGACCAGCGGAGGAGACGACACCCGTTAGCGACCAGCGGAGGAGAGGACACCCATTATCGACCAGCGGAGGAGAGAACACCCGTTATCGACCAGCGGAGGAGACGACACCCGTTAGCGACCAGCGGAGGAGAGGACACCCGTTATCGACCAGCGGAGGAAAGGACACGCGTTAGCGACCAGCGGACGAGAGGACACCCGTTAGCGACCAACGGAGGAGAGGACACCCGTTAGCGATCAGCGGACGAGAGGACACCCGTTAGTGACCAGCGGAGGAGAGGACAACCATTATCGACCAGCGGAGGAGAGGACACCCGTTAGCGACCAGTGGAGGAGAGGACACCCTTTAGCGACCAGCGGAGGAGAGGACACCCGTTAGCGACCAGCGGAGGAGAGGACACCTCGTTTACGACCAGCGGAGGAGAGGACACCCGTTAGTGACCAGCGGAAGGAGAGGACACCCGTTTAGTGACCAGCGAGAGAGGTCACCCTTTAGTCTGGACCAGCCGGGAGGAGAGGACAACCCGTTCGCGACCAGCGGACAGAGGATAACCCGTTATCGACCCAGCGGAGGAGAGGACAACGCCGTGTATCGCCAGCGGAGGAGAGTACACACCTTAGCGACCAGCCGGAGGAGAGGACACGCTTAGCGACCAGAGCGACGAGAGGACACCCGTTAGCGACCAACGGAGGAGAGGACAACCCCGTTAGCGACAAGCGGAGGAGAGGACACCCGTTAGTGACCAGCGGAGGAAGGACACCCGTTAGCGACCAGCGGAGGAAGGACACCCTTTAGGGACCAGCGGAGGAGAGGACACCCGTTAGTGACCAGCTCAGGGGTCATGGTTTTTATTGTTAGAGGGCAGGCAGAGAGGGGGGGAAGAGCTTCACAGGGGCCGGAAGCAGAGAGCAGAGGGTGGCAGGGGCAGGGGGGGCAGGTGAGGCATGGGGGGGGGGGGAGGGCAGGGAGCAGGGGGGGCAGACAGATGGTGGCAGGGGGGGCAGGCAGGGGGCAGGGCGCAGGCAGGCAAGGATGGGTGGGCAGGGGGGAGGGGGGGGCAGAGGGGGGAGGGGGGCGGAGGGGAGCAGGAGGGCAGAGGGGTGGAGCAGGCAGAGGGGGAGCAGTTGTCAGGGGTGGCAGGAGGTGGCAGGAGAGGTGAGGGGGGCATGTGCAGGGGGGGCAGAGGGGGGGGGGGAGGGGGGAGGGGACAGGGGGGCAGGTGGGGTGGGGGGGGGGGGGGGGGGCAAAAAGGGCATGGGGCACCGGGCGGGGGAGAAGGGGGGAGGGGGGGGGGGTCAGGAGGGGTGGGAGCAGAGGTGCAGGGGGGGCAGGGGGGCAGGGGGGTGGCACTGGGTGGAGATCAGGGAGGTTTTTTTTGTTAGGAGGGGTTTTTAATGATGATGACTCTAACGACCTCTAACGATTCTAATGAGGTCTGTTAATATTACTGCCTCTAGTGAGATGATGGGCAATGTTTACTACACAAGCATCCACGCAAAAGTTCCCTCTCCCCTTGACGAGTCCAGCAGAAATAGTGTATATACAAGCACATAACATTACTTGCAGGCGTTTCAGAACGCAGTGTACGACGATGAAAAAGAAATAAATGGGATTACAATTTTCCAAGCTTAATGTTCAACATTTCTTTAATCTAACCGCTACCTCTTGAGGTTGAACTACATAATTACAAATCCCGATGTTATACGTTTGACCGATACAGCTGCAAGATTAATCACAAATTAAATTACGTGGATACTGTACTGATGGAGAAATCGAGAGACCATTAGGTGGTGTAAGGCCATCTGGTTAATTAGGAATACAATTTAAAAATATTCCATGTTGATGAAGATAACATTCTTGCAATAAGAACTAACACGGGGGGGGGGGCGTCCCACATGGACATCTAGTGATAGCACTGATATTTTCCCCCGAGACAGCCCATAAATAGAGTCAATTCCTCACATAGATATTAAGCAGATAATTCCAACAATTCTAGCTGGAGATTTTAATGCTCAATCACCCAGCCCTCTTCCTACTGTGGAGCTGGTATCCACTGGTGACTTAAAAGGAAAACAACTCTTTAATATCATGAACAGCTAGAAAACCTGTCATTTCAAGGCCCATTCTTCAATCTACATTGGACCTCATCCAGGAACACCAGATATAGTACTAGACAAACAGAGACTGTGACCATCTTTCACTTTTCGTATATCTCCTTGTGGAGAATGAAGGATCTGACCATATCCCTGTTTTAATACAACTACAAACTTCTCCATTTAGAAACCTGTACCTCCTAAACCCAATCTTACACCCTAGGATTTGACCCCATTCAGGGCATTTCCGGGTGAAGTCGATGAAAATTGTGTCTTTGGCAAATCACCTTCAATTGCACTTGATGATGCTATCAGGTCCTGCACAAACGAATAATTGAAGCTACCAATGCAACTTGACCATTTAGCTATCCACAAAGATATCCCAACCAATATAAACCTACCTAGAGAAATTAGAGACACTTTAAGAAAATAATCAGCAGTAAATGTCGAAGGCATCTTCAAACGCGACAACCCACCAGCAGCTACCACTGCACCGAATTAAGGCACGAATTTAATTAACATGATTTAGGCAACACAAAACGGACATATGGGAAATTTCTAGTTCTTCAAGCTAATCATATAAACGTGAACCAGCAAAATTTTGGAGTAAGATCCGACAACTTTTAGGGAAAGCACAAGGTTCCTAACTACCTATTCGATACCTTCACTGATGAGATGATGAAGAGTTGAAAATTAAACTTGACGATCCACAGGACCAGCTTAATTTGATGGGTGATGTATTGGAGAAAATTCTCTCTCACAATAACAAGTCCGTCAATTTAATAATAATCATTATCTTTTAGTAAATGAATGGAGAGATGAGAACTTGATGATCTACAACCACTAGACCTACCAATCGATACCTTCAACTCATAAGATACCCACCCGCTTACTTATACCAATTACATTACTAAGATAAGTCAGGTTCTTGGAAGAATGAGAAATAAGCCCCTGGCCTCTCTGGAATAACCATGAAACCAAATAAAGTACCTACCCTAGAAATTGCAAACAGTCTTTGGTTAGGTTTAAGGTTAGGTAAGGTTCGTCAGGAAACCGGACAAATGTTTCCTGATCGCCGGGTCTTAAGTCAGATGATGACCCCGCCTTTGAGCTTTTGGTCATCTGACCGAGGTCCTTCCGCTGGCTTCCGGTCCACCGCCCCTTTAAAAAATTATTGTCATTTATAACCACTTGTTATATGACCTTCAGCAATATTAAAACAGTCCTTTGGTAAATATCTTAAATGCCATCTTGGCCTCAGGACATTTTCCATATATTTTTAAGCCTGCAGGATGATCTTTCTTGTAAGAGCCCATAAAGACATTCACCAACTGGGAACTATAGACCTATATCTTAACATGAAGTCACTGGAAAAGTCTTGAGAAAAGTCCATTTCCAACAGATTGAATACTATATGGAGTTTAATCACTTGTTTACTGAAAAAAACAATTTGGGCTTTAGAACACATAGAGGGTACCCATCAAGCAATAAATGTTATAATTCTGACACTTGTACAAGTCTAAAACAGCAGGGCAATCTGCCTTAATTGCCACCAGGAGATGTTCATAAAGCTTTGAAGCTTTATGGCATGATGGCCTTATATACAAACTCATTGACCTACCAGACCATAACTGGACTTTTCTCAGAGTAATTTATAATTTCTTACTCAAAGAAAAATCATTCCCACCTTTCATGGCAAGTCGGACAGAACCTTTTATACCGACGCTGGTGTCCCAAAAGTCTGTGTCTCATTCCACTTCTGTTTAACATTTATGTGAATGACCTTCCCTCAACCAGAGATTAATTACACAATGTGGACACAGTTTTGCAGATGATGTTATTCATGTCGTCTCATCAACTCCAGTAAAAACAGGAAAAAAAAAAAAAAAATACAAGTATGAGAGAGTCATAGAAAAAATGAATATTGAACTTCGTCGAACATCTAATTGTGGAGAATATATGGAGAATTACGACTAATCCTGAAAGGGTCCTTGTTATCACGATAGGACTGTTTTGCCATCAACCATCGAAGATAAAGGGGTTATCTCCATCAGAGGACACCTGTAGCCATTAGAAACCCTAACAAGATCTTGGGATATGAAAATAGACAGCTGCTCCACTCCAACCATCTCATGTAACTAAAAAATAACACAACCACAGCCGGTCTTAGCAGACTCTTTCGATTCAATCAAGCCCCTCGAACATGGCAAAAAACATCCTGATTTAAAATGATAATAAGACCTATACTCGAAACCTTGTGTCCCAATGTCATTAACAACAAAGACCAACATGCACGGTTAACAAAGGGTCCAGAATAGACTCTCCTTTATTAACCCGATACCGAATGAGGAGAGACAGAGTTAAAAAGGTCAAGTTTAACCACACACCACCAAGATTATTACTGCCATAAATTACGCCTTGACAACCCTAAAAAAGAAACAAACTTATACAATGCAAGAACTATACATGCCAGATAGAGAACATCCTATACAAGTGATAAATACCGAACCGATTACACAACAATACTCCGCCTCACAGTACTCAAATAATGACTCTCCCACAGAGTTCATCGTTTTATTCATAAGATGTATTACCACGAACCCATGATTTTGAGCAACTTACCTATGAAGAAGATTGTACCACCAGAACCTTTCTATGTATAACTGAGGAAAAACCATCGCCCCAATAGGGAGACATCTTAAATAACTTTCTAATGTAAAATTATGCTATTGACTATTGTTTGACACCACCATAAAGAATCTATTGTCACGAACTTATAAACTGGCCAGAAAAGTTATCGCCCTTTCTTGTTGTATAAATATCCCGTTGTGCAATCGCGAAAAAAAAAAAAAAAAAAATTGCAACTTGTATAACATACTCACCAATTCAGAGTCATGACTATATACCTATTACTATCTATGTGACTCTGATGGGTGTAGTATTATACCGCCTTAAAGAATACTTATCAATTCACATACACTTTTTAAATACACCAAAGTGTTTACTTTTTATATCCTACCTTTTATATCCAAACCTCTCCCCACCCCCTCCCACCCTTTTCCAATATTTCCATCCTTAACCCCTCCTTCTCCTTACCCATCTTACCAAAGCTCTGGTCATCAGAACCGAAAGGAACCGAGGAGAGACACCCTTAGCGACAAGCAGAAGGATAGACTGTGAGGTAAAAGTTTCAATAGATAGATAGGAGTATATAGTAACAATAGTTTCATCTGCCGGCTACTTGTTAATGGGACTGGGTAAGTCAAGCTCCCGCTATTCCTGGCCTTTCCCCCTCCCCGAAAGTGATAGTTTGACTGCCGGCTGCTTGTTAAGTAGGTCAGTCTAGCTCCATTATCCCTTCCCTCTCCTTATTCCCCCCCCCAGAAAGGGACGTGTGTGCTCAGTCAAAACAGTAATCACTAGACTCATCACCGCTCCCTGCACTAACTGGTAATACATGCCTGCCTTGTATTCTAGTGGATTTATGGGTTGAAAAGCTTCACTTTGACGCAATAATAAACGAAATCTTAGTCCTTTTTTCGCTTGCTCTATGTTGACTGTTGTAATAATTTCATGCACATCTTTTAGGTATTGTACTTATCATGGAGATGTTATTTAAGCATGGGTAACTCTGTCTATCTTTTCACTTGGATGACAAAGAGGGGTCACCTGTCAATCAAGAGATGAACTGGAGGAGATGGACTACGTTCCTGAGACTTCCGCTTTTTGGATTTAATTACCTGTGCAATACTGTAATGAAAATTGCAGACGTAACCCCTCATCATTGCAGCGGTAAAGAACCTACTTCCAGTCATCGGGATATAATACTCAAGGCTATACTGGAAAGAACTAGCGTGGGTGGGTCGTAGACCAACACCTCGACCCCCCCCATCATCAGTCAACGCTAAAAACGACGATTTCAGCACTACAGTGTCACCAACACCAGACAAACCCTATAAATATTAGCATTGAATTCAGTATATCATTTATATTTTTTATTTTCATTTCTTTAATGTTAGGAATTAATAGGTCATATTTAAGTGTTTTATATTTTATATTTTTCTATATAATTAAAGTGTTTATGTTTTGGCTGTTATTAATTTCTTTTTTCTAACATTAATTTTCGCTGAGGAGGAGCCAAGCCTTGTAATACTGTCTGAAGTTATTACAGGGCTGAGTAAGCTTCACAAGTGGCGACCCTTGCCCAGATACAACTCGACAGAATCAAGATTCAATTCCATCTCGAATCTATCTACCATTGGTAACTTAACACTGCATACCCCAACAGTTACCACGCACCCTGAGTAATCATTCTCTATAGGTAGGACTGGCCCCCCCCGGTACAGGTATTTAAAAAGATTTGGTGATTGTTTATAGTCTCTCAATTGTTTGTAAGGTCAAGTCAGGGCATGATATAATAGTTAATTCTTGCGCACCTTTCTTGTGGACTTGAAACACTTTGGAGGATTAGACTCAAGGGACCCTAGATTTTCCAGTGACAATTTGTTTCAGTGAGCTCTTTAGTTTATCAAGGGAACTGTCGTTGAACACTCTTGATTTGATGGTAAAAGATTGGATGGGTCAAGGACCCCATTCTACGTACTGTTTGGCTCGAGCCGGCATAGAACCCTTCGTTTTAATTAATACATATTGTTTACTTGAACAGGATCGAGCCCGTCTTGGTTTATTTACATTTGAGATAAGGAGCATGAATTGGACCCTCCGATTTTCTTAATACCCTTTTCATGTCCCCTGATAGTTTAAGTATTCTTGCAAGCATGGAGGAATACCAGTTTTTCGATGAAATCTGGAAGTAAGGTTAGGAATAAAGGGAAAAATTTTAGAATCTTTCCATTTTGCAAGATCCAGGAAAGACTTGAAAGAGAGAGAATTTGAAGAGAAGAGAGAGAGTTCGAAAGGGAAAGAGAAGAAGAAAGAGGAGAGAGAGAGTAGCGTAAAAGAGAAGAGAAAAAGGAGAGAGAGAGATCGAAAGAGAAGAGAAAAAGGAGAAAAGATGAACCTTGAAAGACAGGAAAAAAGGAGAGAGAGAGAATTGAAGAAAAATCCAAGAAAGACAGTTAGAAAGAGAAAGAAAGACAAAAAGACGTGATAGACGTGATCGAGGAGAAAGAGCTAGAGAACGTGAGGAACAGGCTAAAATACATGAGGAACAGCTATATACGTGAGGAACAGCTAAAAATAAGAGAGCTTGAGGAAAAAGCAAAGGATAGAGAAGGTTGAGAAAAAAGCTAGAGAACGTGAGGAAAAAGCTAAGAGAACTTTGAGTTTAATAAGAGAGAATAGGATCGCGAGCATCGAAAAATCTCGCCTTGGAATTAGAGAATAAAAAGTTAACTCTTACACAACAGACAATTAGAGAGAGGAGTAAATGGAACAACGTGCAGTCAGTGCACATATTGCCAACACCTATTTACCCTCCCTTCACAGAGGGGAAACATAAACTTCATACATTATCATGTTTTTGAAATACCGCTACTCCCTCTGTGAATGCCGCTGACAACCGGGGCTACCAGTTAGGAATGTAATTTCCTGGTAACAAGCCTTGAATTCATATGCAACATTGTCGCAGGATATCATATGTAATGATAACCGACTGAAAAAGGCAATCCTTAAAGCATATCAAAAAACCACTATTCTTTACAGAAAGATTTCAGTAATGCCACCTTACAGCCTGGCCAGAAACTTTCAGCAGTTACAGGTAAAACACTCTTTTCGTTTGTATCGACTTTGATAGAGAGTTCAGGATTGATCACAGTTATGAATCCTCTTAGAGACTTCATGGTCTGACACAGTTCCTGACAGCTCTTCCCCATAAAAACGAACATTCATCTGAGAACGTAACTTGATTACAGCTGAGCTGCTGACCTGTATGCGTGAGGCTCACAATTCCTATAAAAGACCTTAAAGGGATCGAACCCTAAGGGCAAGGGTTCATCAGACCTTAAGAAATCAAAGCCCTAATGGAAAGTAAAATGAACTTCTTTATCTGTTTGTCATTTGGGTGGTGTTAAGGGACATAACGTCCAGATTGTCCATCTTAGAAGGTCCAAAAAGTTGAAGATGTTTTTAAAGACCTGTAATGGACCAAGCACGCCTTCTGTTCGTAGGACAGTTAATGGCTTAATGTCTCTTAATCTACCATTTTACGAGACACTGGATGCACATGTATATCCATTTCTGATAAGCTGTTCCCTAAACCTAATAGAAACTCATTCCGCTGCTATACTTTCAGACTACTTGGCCATAACGGACACTTTTCCTACCATCTGTTTGTTACATTAGGTCTAAATGTTCACAGGTGGTCGAAAGCCGACAAGCTCCCATCACTTCTTGCGCTGTACTAATAGGTAATGTAAAAGGTGCCATTCTTCCTTCGTGAGTTAACCTTACATCGCCAAAAGGTTGACATAAGCTTTTCAGATCCTCTTCCTTAGAAGTCAGAGAAGCCCCCTTGAAAGTTCAAATGAACCAAAGGTCTCGTGAGAATTCATGTGGGTTAAAAACCTTTGATGCTACTCTCGAAAGCGAGGTAGTAGATCACACGGTTCACTTGTAGATGAAGTAAAGATATCACCTCCGATACCATATATGCTTGACTAGGGCTCAGACCAAAGCCCAGCTTCTCCTACTGTCCATCCCTATGATTTTTCCCTGACTTTAATCCTTAGATATATCGGAGGGACTCCTTTTCAAGTTACATACGTAAATTGCGCCTTCTCTTCAGAATTGCCCAATAAATGCCGCTAAACAAAATCAAGTGATCCAAGAAAACTTTCATATAAACTGAATATAAATAAAAGGTATCTGCACAAGTCATACTCAAATTAAATTCAGTGAATAGACTAATTCCAGCTTTGTTGTTCCAAAGTCCATGCAGAGAGACCTGTTCTTAAAAATGGCTCTTGAACCTGCCAGTGGCCGACATTCTCGCATCGTAAAACTTAAATAAAATAGGGAACGTATTTTATGGCCAAAAATGTCCTCAGATGGCACTACCTATTGTAATCGGTAAAGTTGCCAACTGTCATCCTCTCGAGGTACCCCAGGCGAGTACCTATGGTCAAAATTCCAGTCTTTACGGTAGCATTTTGAAAGAGTAGCTATTGACGTCGTTGGTCCTTTAACTCCACTATCATCTGAGGACATAGATATATATTAACATTAGTAGATTATGCTTCGATTTCCCTGAAGCCATACCCATAAAGACATAACCACTACAGAGGTGGCTGAAGCTCTTTTGTCCATCTTCTCCAGAGTGCGCATCCTAGAGAAATTTTGTCTGATCGGGGACACAATTCACATCTGACTTAATGCAACATCAATACCAACTTCTGGAGTGAAGCCTCTCTTCACCCACACCCTCTCATCCCAGCTGTAATGGAGGATTGAGCGCCAAGCACGATTCTCAAGTCCATTTTAATGAAAAAACTTTTGCTCCCTTAAACCTAAGGAGTGGCATCGTTTACCTACCCCCTGTGCTTTGTTTGCCTGAGGGAAGTACCCCCCAGTGACTCTTTGGGGTTTTTCACATCTTGAACTTTATGGTAACAAGCCCAGAGCCCATTGTCCATCCTTCATGACTTATGGACTACAAGGAGGTAAATGCTGAGGGTCTTCTACCAGTTTCACCTTGACCGTAGTACCAAACTTGAGGAGACCTCTACATAGTTTTTCGAAAAACTTAAGTTTGTCAATGGACCCCGTACAAAACATCTTTTGATTCCAAAGTCCAGAGGAGAAGTTGTAAAGTAGGGGATGAAGTTCTTGTACTTTGCCGATCAAGTCAAATAAATATTAGTACAGAAAGGTCCAGATAAAGTATTAAAAATTTGTGGAAGTTGAATTACCTCATAGAAGCAAAGGGGAAACCTAAGCGTTATCAATATCAACATCCTTAAGAAATATTTACCGAAGAAATTCGTAACTGCCTTAATAACACGTTTTTCCACACGAACTTGATAGGACAACTGAAGAATGTAAAGTGTGCGTAATTGACACCTCTAACATTAGACCTATGATGAAGAACTACATGGCTTGGTGACTCTTGACCACTCGTGCGCGCACAACCAACATTAACTTTAATGAATCTTTTGGATGACCATAAGAGACATGCACTACTCAATGTGTGAGTAAACTTCTCAGACGTCTTACTGATATTCAGGTTTTAACCTCCACGGTAGTCCTAGATTGACTTAGTGACGCACAATCCTATCAAACGAAAATTATACCCATTCCAGTTCACCTTAGGGATGCATTTGACCGAGAGGTGACAAATTATTGAAACTAAAGATCATCTGAACGCTTTCCAGTATCTCTTATTGGTTCACCAGTAGCCCATTGGTTAAGAAGGAGGATACTTCAAATTAGACTTGCTATTGACTTCAGAGGCCTTAATGCTATAAACTCGTGGGATGCAGACCGATGCCCTAATAGATAAGCGATCTACACGAAATTTTATACTCTTCCTTCTTTTCAGAGATTGATTATTGCGCAGCTTTATCATCATGTAATGTTAGATCCTTCTTCTAAGGCAGTGCAACAACTTTTTCCCTACACACCAAGACTGATGCATATAGAGGGAACTAAGGCCCTTCGTTTGGTAACTGCCCTGGTGCTACCTACGTGAGACTGAATGAGATAGGTCTTGGGTAATAGGCCAAATGTTTTCAGTTTTATTTTGATAACATTTACGTTAATGACATCCAATTGGGGCAAAACATATCCAAACATTAACATCAGTTTTTGCGTAGGTTACGCTCGCATGGCTCACTGCCAAGCCTCGAAGAAAATGCTTCCTTGGGTATAACAAATAGATATCATACTGATACTTCTAATAACTCTCTGCAGCCATCTCCCCCAGTAAGAATCAAAAGCTTTATTTAGAATTTAAATTCCCCAAAACCAAGAACTCATGGTAGCTTTCGTGTTTCTTTAAATTTTTTTATGCACGGTATCTGAACCTTAGGTGATCTTACAGGCATCTTATCCGACTTCCTTAAAAAGTCTGTGAAGGAACTCCTTGAACTTTCTGACGTGGCTCGGGAAAAGTTTAATGAGATTAAAGTATCTTTTCGAAAGACCCTATACTTAAGATTCCAGATATAATAAAACATTTTACTTAAGAACTGATGCCTCAATACTGCTTGGTGCCGGTGTTACTACACTACCATGATGGTTCACTGTTCCATTCCCTGTATGCTTTCCTAAGCCGAAACTTCCTTCCCGCAGAAACAAAAACTCCACAATAGTAAAGGAATGTGTAGCCCTTGTGGTGGGGTATCTCCAAACATAAATTTTATTTGCTGGTGTAAAGAATTCATTTAGAAAATGGACCACAAACCTTTGAATATACCTAGAAACTTTTAAGGAACCAACAGTCGCCTCTTGAGGTGGACATTGTCACTCCAGCTTTAATTCCAATTGTGTATATCAATGGTCATTCCAATTATTTCTCTGACTGGTTAAGTCGTGACAGTCAGTAGAAGATTTGTTGCCTTTATGCGACTTCCACCTGTTAGAAACTTTTTCCTCGCCTATTCTTCTTATACTCCTTGAACTATTAGTCTTGGTAAGGGGGAGTGTAAGGGAAAAGTTCAAGTAGATAGGAGTACGAGGAGAATATAGTAACAATATTTTCATTGCCGGCTACTTGTTAAGGTAGGGTAATTTAAGCTCCCGGCTATTCCCGCCTTTTTTCCCCTCCCCGAAAGTATAGTTTCATTGCCGGCCTTACTTGTTAAGTAGGGTATGTCACGCACCCCTATTATTCCCGCCTTATTTCCCCCACCCCGAAAGTGATAGTTTGAACTGCCGGCTGCTTTTTAAGGTAGGGTCTAGTCTAGCTACCACTATAACGTCCCTCCTCCTCCTACCTCCCCTCCCCGCGAAAGGTGACGTGGACTCTGGTCCAAACAGTAAACACTAGACTCTCAGCTCCCTCAGCACTAAAAACTGTAAGTACATCCTTCCTTGTATTCTCTAGTGGACTTATGGTTGAAATGCCTCACTTTTGTCCAATAATAAATTTAGTCTTTTCCAGCCTTGCTCTGTGTTGACTGTTTAAGTGAATCACACATTCTTTTAGGTAATTTGTACTTATCATGGAGAGTGATTATTTAAGCAGTGGGTAACCTGTCTATCTTTTCACTAGGTGACAGAGAAGGGTCACCTGTCAATCAAAGACGAAGAACTGTGGAGTGGACTAAACGCCTGAGACTTCCCCTTTTTGGTATTTAATTTACCCGTGCACCTGTTTGAAGATTGCAGGACGTAACCCCTCAATCATTGCAGCGGTAAAGAACCTGCTTCCTGTCATCGGGATACAATACTCAAGGCTATACAGTGAAGAACTTAGCCATGGGTCTAACCAACGACCTGCGACACCCCCCCCCCATCATCAGCAACGGCACGATATCAACAAAGTGTCACCAACACCAGAAACACCCCTATACACATTAGCGTTGAATTCAGTTTATCATTATATTTTTCATTATTCATTTTCTTTAATGTAGGCTTAATATTTCATATTTAAGTGTTTTTATATTTTATATTTACTATATAATAAAGTGTTTATTTTTGTCTGTTTATATTTCTTTTTCTATTCTTTAAATTTTCCTGAGGAGGAGGCCCGCCTTGGTAATACTGTCTGAAATTATTACAGGGCTGAGTAAAGCCTTCACAAGGACACCCGTTAGTGACCAGCATAGGAGAGGACACCCGTATAGCTAGCCAGCGGAGGTGAAGAAAACACGTTAGTGGACAAGCAAGGAGAGGACACCTGTTAGCGACCAGTCTGAGGAGAGGACAGCCGTTAGTGACCAGCTGAGAGAGGACAACCCTTTAGGACCAAGCGGAGGAGAGGACGACCCGTGTAATTACAGAACAGGAGAGAACACCCTTGTGTCCAGCTGAGGAAGGACACCCGTTAGTGACCAGCGTATTAGAGGACACCTGTCGCGACCAGCGGAGAGAGGACAACCCGTAGTGAACCATCGGAGGAGATGACACCCGTTAGCTACCCATCGGAGGGAGAGGGCACCCGTTAGTGACCAGCGGAGGAGAGGACACGCCGTTAGCGACCACATGACTCCCACACAAACTCAACCTCCCCACATATTCCCACACTACTCATATCCTCCCACAGACTCCCAACACTACTCAATACCTCCCACATGACTCCCACACCACTCATACCTCCCACACGACTCCCACACCACTCATACCTCCCACTTTACTCCCACACCACTACATACCTCTCACAAACTCCCAAAACCTCTCATACCTCCCACATGACTGCCACACTACTCATACCTCCCACATTACCCCCACACCACTCATACCTCCCACATGACCACCAACACTGCACATACCTCCCACTCTATGACCTCCCACACCACTCATACCTCCCACATGACCTCCCAGCACCACCCTCATAACCTCCCACATGACTCTGAACATGACCCCCACAACACTCATCCTCCCCATATGACTCCCACACCACTCATACCTCCCACAATGATCCCACACTACTCATACCACCTACGATGACTCCCACACCACTCCGTACCTCCCACATGATTCCCACACACACTTTCCCTCCCCACGTCCCACATTACTCCCCCACACCACTCTTTACCTCCCACATGACTCCCATACAACTCATTCCTCCCACATTGGACTCCCACACCAACTTACACTCCCCATTACTCCCCACACAACTCATACCTCCACATGACCACCGCCACAAAACTGTCATACCTCCCCCCTCATGACTTCCTCACAACTCATACCTCCCACATGACTCCCCCACACTACTCATACCTCCCACCCATGACTCCCACAACGACTCACACCTCCCACAGGACTCCGACAACCACTCATACCTCCCACATGAGGCCCCACACAACTCATTCCTCCCACATACCCCCCCACCACTCATACCTCCACATAACTCCCACAAACCACTCATACCTCCCTCATGACTCCCCACTACTCAAACCTCGCCACATGACTCAGGAACCCATACCACTCAACTTCCCACATGACTCCCACATACGAACCATACCTCCCACGATGACTCCCACACCACATTATACCACCCACATTACTCCCACACAACACAACCTACCACAGACGACCCCACAATACTCATACCTCCCCACATGACTTCCACACCCACCATACCTCCCACATGAAATCCCCCACTCTAAACTCCATACTCCCACATGACCCCACTCGAACTCACACTATCACATGACTCCAACACACTCATACCTCCCACATGAGCCCCACACAACTCATACCTCCCACATACTCCCACGCTACACATACCTCCCACATAACTCCCACACACTCATACCTCCCACATGACTCCCGCACTACTCATACCTCCCCCATGACTCCCACACCACTCATACCTTCCACATGACTCCCACACCACTCATACCTCACACATGACTCCCACACTACCATACCTCCCACATTACTCCCACACCGCTCATATCTCCCAATTACTCCCACACCACTCATACCTCCCACATGACCCCCCACACAACTCATACATCCCACATGACTCCCACACCATTCAGTCCTCCCCCATGACTCCACAAAAACTCATACTTCCCCAAGACTCCCAAACCACTCATAAACCCCCCAATGACCACCACACCACTCATACCTCCCACATGACTCTCCCCCACCATCATTACCTCCCACAAGACTCCCCCTCTACTCAAACCTCCCACTGGGCTCCCACACCAATAATACCTCCCACAAGACTCCCACACCACTCATACCTCCCACATGACCCTACACTACTCATACTTCCCACATGACTCCCACACCCTAATACATCCCCTATGACCCCCACACTACTCATACCCTCCAACATGACCACCACACAACTCATACCTCCACATGACCCCACGCTACTCATACCTCCCACATGACTCCCACATGACTCCCAAAACCACTCATACCTCCCACATGACTCCCACACCCTCATACTTCCCACAGACCCAAAATCATACCTCCACAAAGACCAATAACCAATCAAAACTCCCACATGACTCCACACACTCAACCTCCAAAAAATGACTCCCACACAACCATACTCCTACATGACTCCAAACCCCCCACTCATACCTCCCACAGACCCCACACACTCAACCTCCACATGACTCCCACACCACTCAACAAACCACATGACCCCATCCACTCATACCTCAAAAAATGACTCCCACACAAACCCAAAATCCTACAGATCCCACACCACTCAGCCTCCACAAGAATCCCAAACCACTCATACCCCCACATACTCCCACACCACTCATACCCCACATGACCCCCACGTACTCATACCTCCACAGATCCACACTACTCACCTCCAATGACTCCCACACCATTAATACCTCCCACAGACTCCCACACCATCATACCTCCCACATACCTCCACACATCATACCTCCCACTGATCCACACCCTCATACCTCCCACATGGAAAATTTC
>NC_069406.1:42572740-42588062 GCF_026875155.1 Cherax quadricarinatus | reverse complement strand
GGGGGGTAATAGTGTTTTTTTGGTGCTGGTAATAGTGTTGTTGGTGCTGGTAATAGTGTTGTTGGTGCTGGTAATAGTGTTGCTGGTGGTGGTAATAGTGTTGTTGGTGCTGGTAATAGTGTTGCTGGTGCTGGTAATAGTGTTGCTGGTGCTGGTAATAGTGTTGTTGGTGCTGGTAATAGTGTTGTTGGTGCTGGTAATAGTGTTGTTGGTGCTGGTAATAGTGTTGTGGTGGTGGTAATAGTGTTGTTGGTGCTGGTAATAGTGTTGTTGGTGCTGGTAATAGTGTTGCTGGTGGTGGTAATAGTGTTGTTGGTGCTGGTAATAGTGTTGCTGGTGGTGGTAATAGTGTTGCTGGTGGTGGTAATAGTGTTGCTTGTGTTCTTCTCACTGTTGTTTCAGTTTTTCTTGTCTGTGTTATTAACTTTTTTTATTGTTGGCTGTGTTATTGTTGTTCTTGTCAATGTTTTTATTGTTGTTGCTGCAACTGCTGTATTTAATCTCTCTCTCTCTCTCTCTCTCTCTCTCTCTCTCTCTCTCTCTCTCTCTCTCTCTCTCTCTCTCTCTCTCAAGGAGGATGACAAAGATGATCCCATGTATCAGAAACCTTCCCTATGAGGATAGACTAAGGCCCTGAATCTGCACTCTCTAGAAAGACGTAGAATTAGGGGGGATATGATTGAGGTGTATAAATGGAAGACAGGAATAAATAAAGGGGATGTAAATAGTGTGCTGAAAATATCTAGCCTAGACAGGACTCGCAGCAATGGTTTTAAGTTGGAAAAATTCAGATTCAGGAAGGATATAGGAAAGTACTGGTTTGGTAATAGAGTTGTGGATGAGTGGAACAAACTCCCGAGTACCGTCATAGAAGCTAAGACCTTGTGTAGCTTTAAAAATTGGTTGGATAAATATATGAGTGGGTGTGGGTGGGTGTGAGTTGGACCTGACTAGCTTGTGCTACTAGGTCGGATGCCGTGCTCCTTCCTTAAGTGAATGTGACTTGACCAGATTAGGTTGGGACATTGGCTTAAGCCGGTAGGAGATTTGAACCTGCCTCGCATGGGCCAGCAGGCCTGCTGCAGTGTTCTTTCTTATGTTCTTATATAGATGTGTCAGGGATAACCTGTGTACAGCTCACAAGATCTCTTAACTCCCTCCCTCTTCCATCTTGGTACTCCCTCCCTCTTCCATCTTGGTACTCCATCCCTCTTCCATCTTGGTACTCCATCCCTCTTCCGTCTTGGTACTCCCTCCCTCTTCCATCTTGGTACTCTCTCTTCCATCTTGGTACTCCATCCCTCTTCCATCTTGGTACTCTCTCTTCCATCTTGGTACTCCATCCCTCTTCCGTCTTGGTACTCCCTCCCTCTTCCATCTTGGTACTCCATCCCTCTTCCATCTTGGTACTCCATCCCTCTTCCGTCTTGGTACTCCCCCTCTTCCATCTTTGGTACTCCCTCTTCCATCTTGGTACTCCCCCCTCTTCCATCTTGGTACTCCATCCCTCTTCCATCTTGGTACTCCCTCCCTCTTCCATCTTGGTACTCCCTCTTCCATCTTGGTACTCCCTCCCTCTTCCATCTTGGTACTCCCTCCCTCTTCCATCTTGGTACTCCCTCCCTCTTCCATCTTGGTACTCCCTCCCTCTTCCATCTTGGTACTCCCTCCCTCTTCCATCTTGGTACTCCCTCCCTCTTCCATCTTGGTACTCCCTCTTCCATCTTGGTACTCCCTCTTCCATCTTGGTACTCCCTCCCTCTTCCATCTTGGTACTCCCTCCCTCTTCCATCTTGGTACTCCCTCCCTCTTCCATCTTGGTACTCCCTCTTCCATCTTGGTACTCCCTCTTCCATCTTGGTACTCCCTCCCTCTTCCATCTTGGTACTCCCTCCCTCTTCCATCTTGGTACTCCCTCCCTCTTCCATCTTGGTACTCCCTCTTCCATCTTGGTACTCCATCCCTCTTCCATCTTGGTACTCCCTCTTCCATCTTGGTACTCCCTCTTCCATCTTGGTACTCCCTCCTCTTCCATCTTGGTATCCCTCTTCCGTCTTGGTACTCCCTCCCTCTTCCATCTTGGTACTCCCTCTTCCATCTTGGTACTCACTCTTCCATCTTGGTACTCCCTCCCTCTTCCATCTTGGTACTCCCTCTTCCGTCTTGGTACTCCCTCCCTCTTCCATCTTGGTACTCCCTCTTCCATCTTGGTACTCACTCTTCCATCTTGGTACTCCCTCCCTCTTCCATCTTGGTACTCCCTCTTCCATCTTGGTACTCCCTCCCTCTTCCATCTTGGTACTCCCTCTTCCATCTTGGTACTCACTCTTCCATCTTGGTACTCCCTCCCTCTTCCATCTTGGTACTCCCTCTTCCATCTTGGTACTCCCTCCTCTTCCATCTTGGTACTCCCTCTTCCATCTTGGTACTCACTCTTCCATCTTGGTACTCCCTCCCTTCCATCTTGGTACTCCCTCTTCCGTCTTGGTACTCCCTCCCTCTTCCATCTTGGTACTCCCTCTTCCATCTTGGTACTCACTCTTCCATCTTGGTACTCACTCTTCCATCTTGGTACTCCCTCCCTCTTCCATCTTGGTACTCCCTCCCTCTTCCATCTTGGTACTCCCTCCCTCTTCCATATTCTCTCTACTTTCCTCCCTCCTTCTTCTATTCTGTCCCTGCATCCCGTCTCTTCACCTCACTTCCTCCTGCATCTCCACTCCCTCACTTTATAGTATTCTGTCTCTCTACTCCCTCTCTCCTGTCCTCAACTGCCTTTTTTACTCCATCTATTCATGTATTCCTTCCCTCCCTTTTTCCACTCATTCCTTCCCTCCCTTTTTCCACTCATTCCTTCCCTCCCTTTTTCCACTCATTCCTTCCCTCGCACCACTCATTCCTTCCCTCCGGACACTCATTCCTTCCTCCAGACACTCATTCCTTCCCTCCGGACACTCTTTCCCTTCCCTCCGGACACTCATTCCTTCCTCCAGGACACTCATTCCTTCCCTCCGGACACTCATTCCATCCCTCCAGACACTCATTCCTTCCCTCCGGACACTCATTCCTTCCTCCGGACACTCATTCCTTCCCTCCCGACAGTCATTCCTTCCCTCCGGACCACTCATTCCTTCCCTCCGACACTCATTCCTTCCCTCCGCACACTCATTCCTTCCCTCCGGACACTCATTCCTTCCCTCCGGACACTCATTCCTTCCCTCCAGACACTCATTCCTTCCCTCCGGACACTCATTCCTTCCCTCCGGACACTCATTCCTTCCCTCCGGACACTCATTCCTTCCCTCCGGACACTCATTCCTTCCCTCCAGACACTCATTCCTTCCCTCCACACTCATTCCTTCCCTCCCACCAGTCATTCCTTCCCTCCCACCACTCATTCCTTCCCTCCCACCACTCATTCCTTCCCTCCCATCACTCATTCCTTCCCTCCCACCACTCATTCCTTCCCTCCCACCACTCATTCCTTCCTCCCGACACTCATTCCTTCCCTCCGGACACTCATTCCTTCCCTCCCACCACTATTCTTCCTCCGACACTCATTCCTTCCCTCCACACTCATTCCTTCCCTCCCGCCACTCATTCCTTCCCTCCGGACACTCATTCCTTCCCTCCCACACTCTTTCCCTTTCCCCTCCCGACACTCTTTCCCTTCCCTCCGGACACTCATTCCTTCCCTCCCGACACTCATTCCTTCCCTCCGGACACTCATTCCTTCCCTCCCGCCACTCATTCCTTCCCTCCCGACACTCATTCCTTCCCTCCGGACACTCATTCCTTCCCTCCCACCACTCATTCCTTCCCTCCCGACACTCATTCCTTCCCTCCGGACACTCATTCCTTCCCTCCCGACACTCATTCCTTCCCTCGGAACTCTTTCCCTTTCCCCTCCCACCACTCATTCCTTCCCTCCCGACATCATTCCTTCCCTCCACACTCATTCCTTCCTCCCGACACTCATTCCTTCCTCCGGCCCACTCTTCCTTCCCTCCGCCACTCATTCCTTCCCTCCGCTACTCATTCCTTCCTCCCACCATCATTCCTTCCCACCTCTTTCCTCCTCCCACTCATTCCTTCCCTCCGACACTCATTCCTTCCCTCCCACCACTCATTCCTTCCCTCCCGACTACTCATTCTTCCCTCCCACCACTCATTCCTTCCCTCCCACCACTCATTCCTTCCTCTCCACCACTCATTCTTCCCTCCCACCACTCATTCTTCCCTCCCACCACTCATTCCTTCCCTCCCCCACTCATTCCTTCCCTCCGCTACTCATTCCTTCCCTCCCACCACTCATTCCTTCCCTTTCCCACCTCATTTTCCTCACATCTTCTTCCCTCCCACCACTCATCCTTCCTCCCACCACTCATTTCTTCCCTCCACTACTCATTCCTTCCCTCCCACCACTCATTCCTTCCCTCCACCACTCATTCCTTCCCTCCCACCACTCATTTTTTCCTCCCACACTCATTCCTTCCCTCCCACTACTCATTCCTTCCCTCCCCTACTCATTCCTTCCCTCCCACCACTCATTCCTTTCCTCCCCCCTACTCATTTCTTCCCTCCACACTCAGGCCTTGGCTCCCGCTACTCTTTCCCTTTCCCCTCCCGCTACTCATTCCTTCCCTCCACCACTCATTCCCTTCCCTCCCGCTACTCATTCCTTCCCTCCCACCACTCATTCCTTTCCTCCCACCACTCATTCCTTCCCTCCCACCACTCATTCCTTCCCTCCCGCTACTCATTCCTTCCCTCCCCATTCCTTCCCCACACTCATTCCTTCCTCCCACCACTCGCTTGCTCCCTACTCATTCCTTCCTCCCCACTCATTCCTTCCTCCCACCACTCATTCCTTCCCTCCCGCTACTCATTCCTTCCCTCCCACCACTCATTCCTTTCCTCCCACCACTCATTCCTTCCCTCCCACCACTCATTCCTTCCTCCCGTACTCATTCCTTCCCTCCACCTACTCATTCCTTTCCTCCCACCACTCATTCTTCCCTCCCTACTCATTCCTTTCCTCCCACCACTCATTCCTTTCCTCACCAATCTCTTCCCCACCACTCATTCCTTCCCTCCCACACTCATTCTTCCTCCCACCACTCTTTCCCTTTTCCCTACTCATTCCTTCTCACCACTCATTCCTTCCCTCCCCCACCACTCATTCCTTCCCGCTCATTCTTCTCCACCCCCTCAGGCCTTGGCTCCCGCTACTCATTTCCTTCCCTCCCGCTACTCATTCCTTCCCTCCCCACTCATTCCTTCCCTCCCGTACTCATTCCTTCCCTCCACCACTCATTCCTTTCCTCCCACCATCATTCCTTCCCTCCCCCACTCTTTCCTTCCCTCCACCACTCATTCCTTCCCTCCGCTACTCATTCCTTCCCTCCCACCACTCATTCCTTTCCTCCCACCACTCATTCCTTCCCTCCACCACTCATTCCTTCCTCCCACCACTCATTCCTTCCCTCCCACACTCTTTCCCTTCCCTCCACCATCATTCCTTCCCTCCCACCACTCATTCCTTCCCTCCCACCACTCAGGCTTGGCTCCCGCTTCTATTCTTCCCTCCGCTACTCATTCCTTCCCCCCACCACTCATTCCTTCCCCCCCGCTACTCATTCCTTCCCTCCCACACTCATTCCTTTCCTCCCACCACTCATTCCTTCCCTCCCACCACTCATTCCTTCCCTCCCACCACTCATTCCTTCCATCCCGCTACTCATTCCTTCCCTCCCACCACTCATTCCTTCCCTCCCACCACTCATTCCTTCCCTCCCACCACTCATTCCTTCCATCCCGCTACTCATTCCTTCCCTCCCACCACTCATTCCTTCCCTCCCGCTACTCATTCCTTCCCTCCCACCACTCATTCCTTCCCTCCCACCACTCATTCCTTCCTTTCCCGCTACTCATTCCTTCCCTCCCACCCCTCATTCCTTCCCCCCGTACTCATTCCTTCCCTCCCACACTCATTCCTTCCCCCCCACCACTCATTCCTTCCATCCCGCTACTCATTCCTTCCCTCCCACCACTCATTCCTTCCCTCCCCATCCTTCCTTCCCTCCCCCACTCATTCCTTCCATCCCGCTACTCATTCCTTCCATCCCGCTACTCATTCCTTCCTCCCACCACTCATTCCTTCCCTCCCGCCACTCCTTCCTTCCCTCCCACCACTCATTCCTTCCATCCCGCTACTCATTCCTTCCATCCCGCTACTCATTCCTTCCCTTCCACCACTCATTCCTTCCCTCCCGCTACTCATTCCTTCCCTCCCACCACTCATTCCTTCCTCCACCACTCATTCCTTCCATCCCGCTACTCATTCCTTCCCTCCCACCACTCATTCCTTCCCTCCCGCCACTCCTTCCTTCCCTCCCACCACTCATTCCTTCCCTCCCACCACTCATTCCTTCCATCCCGCTACTCATTCCTTCCCTCCCACCACTCATTCCTTCCCTCCGCCACTCCTTCCTTCCCTCCCACCACTCATTCCTTCCCTCCCACCACTCATTCCTTCCCTCCCACCACTCATTCCTTCCCTCCACCACTCATTCCTTCCCTCCACCAACTCATTCCTTCCCTCCCGCCACTCATTCCTTCCCTCCCGCCACTCGTTCCTTCCCTCCCACCACTCATTCCTTCCCTCCCACCACTCATTCCTTCCCTCCCACCACTCATTCCTTCCCTCCCACCACTCATTCCTTCCCTCCCACACTCGTTCCTTCCCTCCCGCACTCTTTCCCTTCCCTCCCGCCACTCATTCCTTCCCCCCCGCCACTCCTTACTTCCCTCCCACCACTCTTTCCCTCCCTCCCACCACTCGTTCCTTCCCTCCCGCCACTCCTTCCTTCCCTCCCACCACTCATTCCTTCCCCCCCACCACTCATTCTTCCCTCCACCACTCATTCCTTCCTCCCACCACTCATTCCTTCCCTCCCACCACTCATTCCTTCCCTCCCACCACTCATTCCTTCCCTCCCACCACTCATTCCTTCCCTCCCGCCACTCGTTCCTTCCCCCCCGCCATCATTCCTTCCTCCCACCACTCATTCCTTCCCTCCCACCACTCATTCCTTCCCTCCCGCCACTCATTCCTTCCCTCCCGCCACTCATTCCTTCCCTCCCACCACTCATTCCTTTCCCCTCCCGCCACTCGTTCCTTCCCTCCCACCACTCATTCCTTTCCCCTCCCGCCACTCCTTACTTCCCTCCCACCACTCATTCCTTCCCTCCCGCCACTCTTTCCCTTTCCCCTCCCGCCACTCGTTCCTTTCCCCTCCCACCACTCATTCCTTCCCTCCCACCACTCATTCCTTCCCTCCCACCACTCTTTCCCTTTCCCCTCCCACCACTCATTCCTTCCCTCCCACCACTCATTCCTTCCCTCCGCCACTCGTTCTTCCCTCCCGCCACTCTTTCCCTTCCCTCCGCCACTCCTTACTTCCCCTCCCACCACTCATTCCTTCCCTCCCACCACTCATTCCTTCCCTCCCACCACTCATTCCTTCCCTGCACCCTACCATCTCTCCCTCCTTCCTTCCCTCCCCACAGTCTCCATCACATGTAAATGGTGTGGAAACTCCCTGATACTCCCTTGCTTCACAACACTATCAATTAGTCTCCCTCCCTTCCCTTAGTTACCCTTAAGGGAGCAGCAAAGGGGTGATCTAGCAGAGATGCAGCAAGACTCAATATACCACCAACACTTCCCCTTTAAAACACCCTTAGTATTATCGGGGCTATAGTGGTATGTTGCTATGTGGTATATTATCTTACATAACACAGTATGTTGTTCTTATATAACATAGTATGTTGTTATGTGGTATATTATCTTATATAACACAGTATGTTGTTCTTATATAACATAGTATGTTGTTATGTGGTATATTATCTTATATAACACAGTATGTTGTTCTTATATAACATAGTATGTTGTTATATTATGTTGCTATGTAACGTAACATGTTGTTATACAAATGTTACACACACAGAAAGCTTACCAACAGACCCCTGGTTGTTGTCTTCAAGACACCTGGTTGTCTTCAAGACACCTAGCTGTCTTCAAGACACCTGGTTGTCTTCAAGACACCTGGTTGTCTTCAAGACACCTAGCTGTCTTCAAGACACCTGGTTGTCTTCAAGACACCTGGCTGTCTTCAAGACACCTGGTTGTCTTCAAGACACCTGGCTGTCTTCAAGACACCTGGTTGTCTTCAAGACCCTTGGCTGTCTTCAAGACACCTGGCTGTCTTCAAGACACCTGGCTGTCAAGATATCTTGGCTGTCTTCAAAACACCTTGCTGTCTTCAAGACACCTGGCTGTCTTCAAGACACCTGGTTGTCTTCAAGACACCTAGCTGCTTCAAGACACCTGGTTGTCTTCAAGACACCTGGTTGTCTTCAAGACACCTAGCTGTCTTCAAGACACCTGGTTGTCTTCAAGACACCTGGTTGTCTTCAAGACACCTAGCTGTCTTCAAGACACCTGGTTGTCTTCAAGACACCTGGTTGTCTTCAAGACACCTAGCTGTCTTCAAGACACCTGGTTGTCTTCAAGACACCTGGTTGTCTTCAAGACACCTAGCTGTCTTCAAGACACCTGGTTGTCTTCAAGACACCTGGCTGTCTTCAAGACACCTGGTTGTCTTCAAGACACCTGGCTGTCTTCAAGACACCTGGTTGTCTTCAAGACCCTTGGCTGTCTTCAAGACACCTGGCTGTCTTCAAGACACCTGGCTGTCAAGATATCTTGGCTGTCTTCAAAACACCTTGCTGTCTTCAAGACACCTGGCTGGCTTCAAGACCCCTGGTTGTCTTCAAGACACCTGGTTGTCATCAAGACACCTGGCTGTCTTCAAGACACCTGGTTGTCTTCAAGACCCCTGGCTGTCTTCAAGACACCTGGTTGTCTTCAAGACACCTGGCTGTCTTCAAGACCTTTGGCTGTCTTCAAGACCCCTGGCTGTCTTCGAAACCTCTTGGCAGTCTTCAAGACACCTGGTTGTCTTCAAGACCCCTGGCTGTCTTCAAGACCTCTTGGCTGTCTTCAAGACCTCTGACTGTCTTCAAGACCCCTGGCTGTCTTCAAGACCTCTGGCTGTCTTCAAGACCTCTTGGCTGTCTTCAAGACCTCTTTCTGTCAAGACCTCTTGGCTGTCTTCAAGACCTCTGGTTGTCTTCAAGACCTCTGGCTGTCTTCAAGACCCCTGGCTGTCTTCAAGACCTCTTGGCTGTCTTCAAGACCTCTGGCTGTCTTCAAGACAGCTGGCTGTCTTCAAGACCCCTGGCTGTCTTCAAGACCTCTGGCTGTCTTCAAGACCTCTTGGCTGTCTTCAAGACCTCTTGGCTGTCTTCAAGACCTCTGGCTGTCTTCAAGACCTCTTGGCTGTCTTCAAGACCTCTGGCTGTCTTCAAGACCTCTTGGCTGTCTTCAAGACCTCTGTCTTCAAGATCTCTTAGCTGTCTTCAAGACCTCTGGCTGTCTTCAAGACCTCTTGGCTGTCTTCAAGACCTCTGTCTTCAAGACCTCTGACTGTCTTCAAGACCCCTGGCTGTCTTCAAGACCTCCTGGCTGTCTTCAAGACCTCTTGCTGTCTTCAAGAACCCTGGCTGTCTTCAAGACCTCTTGGCTGTCTTCAAGAACCCTGGCTGTCTTCAAGACCTCTTGGCTGTCTTCAAGACCTCTGGCTGTCTTCAAGACCCTTGGCTGTCTTCAAGACTTCTGGCTGTCTTCAAGACCTCTGGCTGTCTTCAAGACCCCTGGCTGTCTTCAAGACCTCTTGGCTGTCTTCAAGACCTCTTGGCTGTCAAGACCTCTTTCTGTCAAGACCTCTTGGCTGTCTTCAAGACCTCTGGTTGTCTTCAAGACCTCTGGCTGTCTTCAAGACCTCTGGCTGTCTTCAAGACCCCTGGCTGTCTTCAAGACCTCTTGGCTGTCTTCAAGACCTCTGGCTGTCTTCAAGACCTCTTGGCTGTCTTCAAGACCTCTGGCTGTCTTCAAGACCTCTTGACTGTCTTCAAGACCGCTGGCTGTCTTCAAGACCCCTGGCTGTCTTCAAGACCTCTGGCTGTCTTAAAGACCCCTGGCTGTCTTCAAGACCTCTTGGCTGTCTTCAAGACTTCTAGCTGTCTTCAAGACCTCTTGGCTGTCTTCAAGACCTCTGGCTGTCTTCAAGACCTCTTGGCTGTCTTCAAGACCTCTGACTGTCTTCAAGACCTCTTGGCTGTCTTCAAGACCTCTTGACTGTCTTCAAGACCTCTTGGCTGTCTTCAAGACCTCTTGGCTGTCTTCAAGACCTCTGGCTGTCTTCAAGACCTCTGGCTGTCTTCAAGACCCCTGGCTGCCTTCAAGACCTCTGGCTGTCTTCAAGACCTCTGTCTGTCTTCAAGACCTCTGACTGTCTTCAAGACCTCTTGGCTGTCTTCAAGACCTCTTGGCTGTCTTCAAGACCTCTGGCTGTGTTCAAGACCTCTGGCTGTCTTCAAGACCCCTGGCTGCCTTCAAGACCTCTGGCTGTCTTCAAGACCTCTGACTGTCTTCAAGACCTCTTGGCTGTCTTCAAGACCTCTTAGCTGTCTTCAAGATCTCTGGCTGTCTTCAAGACCTCTTGGCTGTCTTCAAGACCTCTGTCTTCAAGACCCCTGGCTGTCTTCAAGAAGGCGCTGGGCAGACACCTAGTCAGTACCCGACCAGCCGGGCTGTGGTTCCTACATCAATTTACGTGCGGCCAGCAGTAACAGCCTGGTTGATCAGGTCCTGATCCACTGCAAGTCCTGGTCATGACCCGGGCCCCGGGGAGCGTTGACCCCCGTATCAATCCCAGGCAGACTCCAGGTGTGTGACACCACTACTTCCCACTGAGCCTTGTGCCTACTCCTGAAGCTGCGTCTAGAATTTTCCTCAAGAGTTTCCTGGTATAGCTTCTGTCAGTTCTGTCACAGAGTCAATAGCTATATCCTAACATCTCTATACCTCACTTGCTCTTCCTACTGCTATGTTCATGTGTTCCAGGATTCCAGTGTTCGCATGTTCCAGTATTCCAGTATTCACGTGTTCCAGTATTCCAGTCTTCCCGTGTTCCAGTGCTCACCTGTTCCAGCATTCCAGTGTTCACGTGTTGCAGTATTTCAGTGTTACAGTGTTCACGTGTTCCAGTGTTCGCAAGTTCAAGTATTCCAGTGTTCACCTGTTCCAGTATTCCAGTGTTTGCATGTTTAAGTATTCCAGTGTTCCAGTATTCACCTGTTCCAGTATTTCAATGTTCAAGTATCCCAGTGTTCCAGTATTCACCTGTTCCGGTATTCCAGTGTTTACATGTTCCTGTGTTCCATGCTCCAGTGTTTCCGTGTCCCAGTGTTCACGTGTTCCAGCGTTCCTCGCATGTTCTTACGCAGAAGTCCTAAACCTGACCTGACCTGACCTGATCTGGTATCTTTAAACTACCCTGACCAGCATTAATGGTTGCTCACCTCGTGAACCCTACCATACCTACTCTCGAAGTTGTGTATTGAATCTATCACGACGATTTTCTCACATAATTCAATCAACAGAAGCTAAAGAAGCAGTTCCTAACATCCCAGTGTGATTCATTTGGTCCCTCAGCTTCCACCTTAATTTATGATCTAGTCATGCAATTAATAATAATAATAATAATAATAATAATTATAATAATAATAATAATGGCAGTACCATATCTGAGAGAGCCTGGGTTCTTCAGAGCGCCGTGAGCCTTGAGAGGAGCTCATTATTGAGAGCAGCGGCGCACACGCGCGTGCGTGCGTGTCAGTAAGCACCTGTACGTGTCCTTGACCATGAACCTCCACCACGCACCCACCTCCAGCACTCCACCTCCAGGACTCCCACTGTTTACATTCCCTCAGAGCGGTTACTCTCCATTTATTTTCCTCCGTTTTCTTTCACACACACACACAGGTAATTAATTCATTTCACTTTTTTCTTTCCCGTTTGTTTTTGCGGAGGAAGGGGGGGAATGGCAGGGAGGGGGTGAAGGAGGGGGGTAGACCGCAGCCAGGGTGAGGTTGGAACACGCCCACAGCGGTCAAGATCCGTGTCAAACACCGCGTTAAGAGGGCCACGTACGTCCTTGACCGCAGCGCCGCGCGCTGTTGACGGTGCGATGTGCGCATGAACACTGGTCCAGTCAGGTTGGTGAAGCATCCAACACTCTCTCACCTGGACCCCGCTCCACACACACACACACACACACACACACACACACACACTGCAGGGTGATGTAGTGGAGGCAGGATCCTTACATAGCTTTAAGAAGAGGTACGATAAAACTTATGAAGCAGGGAGAGAAAGTGGACCTTGTAGCGGGGCCAGGAGCTGTGAATCGACCCCTGCAACCACAAATAGGTGATTACACACACACACACTATTCGCTGGTGATGTAAAACTAACGAGGAGAATACAAACAGATGAGGACAGGGATTGACTACAAATAGATCTGAACAACCTGCAAGACTGGTAAGATAAGTGGCTGCTGGAATTCAACCACAACAAATGCAAGATTATGAAGACTGAGGAAGGTACCAGAAGACCAGATACAGAGTATAGACTCTGAGGACAGAGGCTGCAGACATCATTCAAAGAGAAGGGTCTGGGAGTAAGCATAGTGCCTAACATATCACCAGACACTCACTTAGCCAATGTTTGCCTGATACATCTGAGATGACCTTCAGGAATATTAACAAAGAATCATTCTGGATGTAAGATTATTTAGATACAGGTTCACATGAGTACAATTATCATACATAGTTTAACATACGTGTAAATTACCTAGGATGTTTTATACAACGTGTCACGTTCATCTTAGAGTACTTAGCACCACTATGGAACCCACACCTGAGGAAGCAGGTTAAGAAACTAGAGAAAGTGAAGAAATATGCAACAGGACTAGTTCCAGAGCTGAGGTACATGACAGGAGAGAAGACCAGAGGGAGACATGATAACAACATACAAAATACTCAGAAGAACTGACAGGGCAGAGAGGGACAGACTGAGAGGTGGAAAACGAGTATTATGGGGCACACACACAACACTGTATATAACACTAGCTGTTTTATGTCAGGAACACGTTGAGACATGTAACACTGGACGACAGGTATTGCAAAGATGTGACAACACAAGTGTCAGCAATGAGAACAACAGCAGCAGCAGCAGTAGCAGTAGCAGTAGCAGTAGTAGTAGTAAGATAAGATTTCGTTCGGATTTTTAACCCCGGAGGGTTAGCCACCCAGGATAACCCAAGAAAGTCAGTGCGTCATCGAGGACTGTCTAACTTATTTCCATTGGGGTCCTTAATCTTGTCCCCCAGGATGCGACCCACACCAGTCGACTAACACCCAGGTACCTATTTGCTGCTAGGTGAACAGGACAATAGGTGTAAGGAAACGTGTCGAAATGTTTCCACCCGCCGGGAATCGAACCCGGGCCCTCCGTGTGTGTAGCAGCAGCACTAGTAGTAGTAATAGTAGTAGTAGTAGTAGCAGCAACAGGTGGTGGAGTACTGAGCAGTGCTACCACAGGGTGAGGCGCACACTCCCCTCCCAACTTCCTTGTGTGTGAGAACGCGAAGGTCATCTGCTAGGAGGGAGGGGGGAGAGGGAGGGGCTAGGGAGGGAGGGGGAGGGCAAGGTCGCTGCCTTAACCCCCCCACATCTCCTTCCCCCCCCCTATCCTACTATGCGCCCCGTGGCAGTGGATAATGGGGCGGTCGTTCACCCACTGATGCCACAACAGTCAGCCCACTGCATCATCAAGACTCAGGAACTACCCCTGGCTTATCCCCCCCTGCCTTGCCCCTAGTTTATTCCCTGGCTTTTCCCCTGGCTTGTCTCCTGGCTCGTCCCTGGCTTGCCATAACCACAGCCCATGGTTGTGGGTCGCATCCTGGGTGCGGAGAGCATTTCAGAAGACAAGGATATATGCCACAGTGCCTGGCTTTCTTGCCTTATCCTGGGTTATTAACCCACAGGGATTAATCCCCAGGCCCTGATGAACTTTTTTCAAGGGTTCTTAAAGAGTGTAAAATGGAACTTTGTGAACCATTGACTAATATTTTTAATATTCTCTTCAAACAGGTGTAGTGTCTGATATGTGGAAGATGGCTAATGTAATTCCTATTTTTAAAGCAGGGGACAAGTCATTATCGTCAAATTACCGCCCAATAAGCCTGACCTCAATTGTAGGCAAATTACTAGTCAGTTATAGCTGATATTATAAGAAGCCATCTGGATAAGCACAGCTTGATTAATGATACTCAGCATGGATTCACGAGGGGCCGTTCCTGCCTAACTAATTTATTAACTTTCTTCAGTAAAGCTTTGAGGCCATTGATCGTGGTAAAGAATTCAGTATTGTTTATTTAGATTTTAGTAAGGCTTTTGATGGAGTACCACACCAGAGACTGTTAAAGAAAGTGGCAGCTCATGAGATTGGGGAAAAAGTGCTCTCATGGATTGAGTCATGGCTCACTAATAGAAGCAGAGTATGCTTAAATGGGGTTAAATCCAAGTGGGGATCCCTGTGGCGTACCACAGGGATCAGTCTTAGGCCCGTTGTTGTTTATAATACTATATATCAACGACCTTGATGAGGGTATTACTAGTGATTATGAGCAAATTCGCCAATGACACAAAGATAGGTAGGATAATTGATTCAAACGTAGATGTCAGGGAACTTCAGGAGGATTTAGAGAAACTCAGTTGTTGGTCAGAAAGTGGCAGATGCAGTTCAGTGTAGATAAATGCAAGGTTCTGAAGCTCAGGAGTGTCCATAACCCTAGCACTTATAAGTTAAATAATGTAAACTTAGTCATACAGATTGCAAAAAAGGACTTGGGGGTTATGGTAAGCAGCAACCTTAAACCAAGACAGCAATGCCTAAGCGTAATGTAATAAGGCAAATAGATTATTGGGATTTATATCAAGAAGTGTAAGCAACAGAAGTCCAGAGGTTATACTGCATCTTTATACATCCTTAGTAAGGCCTCACCTAGATTATGCAGCTCAGTTCTGGTCTCCATATTACAGAATGGATATAAATTCTTTAGAAAACATTTAACGAAGAAATCTAAATTAACACATAGCATTAGAAATCTTCCGTACGAAGAACGATTGAAGACTCTTAACCCTTTGACTGTTTTGGTAGTATATATACATCTTACGAGCCTCCGTTTTTGACGTGTATATATACTCATAAATTCTAGCGGCTTCAAATCAAGCTGACTTTGTGGTCTATTTTTGTATAGTATTTATGGTTGTATTCTTGTTTTCT
>NC_069406.1:42547740-42567740 GCF_026875155.1 Cherax quadricarinatus | reverse complement strand
GTGTGTGTGTGTGTGTGTGTGTGTGTGTGTGTGTGTGTCCATGCTGCCTGTCTTCTTTCCTAAAAATTGGGACTACATTTGCTGTCTTCCACACCTCAGGTAGTTGCCTTGTTTCGATCGACGTGTTGAAGATAGTTGTTAGTGGCACACAGTGCATCTGTTCCCTCTCTCAGGACCCATGGAGAGATGTTACTTGGGCCCACCGCCTTCGAGGTTTCTAGCTCACACAGCAGTTTCTTCACCTCCTTCCCGGTTGTGTGCATGATGTCCAATGCTTGTTGGTGCACCCTACTGCTTCACCTTGCTGGAAGCCTTTCTGTGTCTTGAGAATACTCTCTTAAACTTCGTGCTGGTTTCCTGGTCGTTCTGCGAGTTCCCCTCCTTCCTTCCTCAACCTGATTACCTGATCCTTGACTGTTGTTTTCCTCTGATGTGGCTGTACAACAACTTTGGGTCAGATCTGGCTTTTGATGCTATGTCATTCTCGTATTGACGCTGGGGGCTCCCTCCTTATACACGCATACTCGTTTCTGGATCTTCGGCTCAACTCCTGTTTTCCGTGTCCTTTGCTTTCTTTTTCCCATGTTCTAACACACTTGGCTTTGGCTTCTCCACACCTCCAGGTAAACTATGATCTCACTCTGGTTCTCCCGTTGTCAGGAACTTCTCTGTCTTCCTGCACTTTGTGGTCACATGTTCCATCGTTTCACTTACTGTGTTTGCCTGTAGCTCGCATACCCACTGTACCTCATGTAGAAATTGCCTCATATTGCGGAGTTCCCTTTATTTGAAGTTTGGTTTCTCCCGCCCTTCTCGTGCTGCTTCACCCTCCAGTATTAACTGGAGGCAGGTAGGCACTGGACAGGCATCTGAAGTCGGTGCCATACCAGCTGGGCTGTGGTTCGTACGTCGGGCTGCGTGCGGCTAACAGTAACAGCCTGGATGATCAGACACATCCACCATGAGGCCTGGTCACAGACCGGGCTGCGAGGGCGTTGACCCCCGGAACCCTCTCCAGGTATATTCCAGGGATGTATTCGAAACTCAAGACCATGTGATCACTAGCACTTAAGAGCCTTTTGTGTGTGATATCTCCTTTGTCTGAACTGCTCAAGGTGAATATGAGGTCCAGCCTTGCTGGTTCACCATCTCTCTCTCTGGTTGTGTCCCTAACATCTTGGCTCTCAACGTCTCTGGTCCCCCACGTAGCTCCACATTTTCTCAGTCTCTTTGTGGATGAGTAACTTTCTCCTGCTCATATGGGTCCTTCTGGCACCTCGGCCAGTGTGGCCACCATCATTCAGTTACTCTCATCGTATTCGTCTCGGTCTCTTGCTGTTCGGTGGCAGGTTGTCCATGACTGCTATCAGAAGTGTTCCTACTATGTAGTCATCTGCTTTACCTCTTATTTTTTTTACCATTTCTAAACTCATTGGTCTTTGGGCTTCTCCACCCTCCCCTCTGTTACCTGGTCTGTTGTCAGGATCTCTGTCCCAGACGGGAAGTTCCATCGTTTCACAATCCTCCCCCCCCCATGTAACTTTTGTCTCTCTGGGTGCCTATGATGTGACTTTGGGTTTTTGCCCTTCCGTGTCTTCCCTCCATTTCGCCAATACATTAAGTCTGGTTAAAATTTGCCGATCTGGGCTGGTGCCCAAAACCTTTGGGTTTCAACCTTCCACCAACCGGGTACAGGTGGGGTGGGGAGGGCGTTGCACGCCAGGAACCTCTTAAGTTACCGTGACGTATTCGAGATCAAGACGAGGATAAGACAAGAGCTTGGGGATAGAGAAGAAGGTGAATGACTGGTCCACCTCCCGGCTTCCCATTTCTGCACTGGTCATGTTCCCTTACAGTCTGTGCTTCTCCAACAAGATCTCTGTACCCACTGCTACATCTCTCAGTCTCTTTTCCCTGAGTACTTTCTCCGCTCTTAGGGTTCATATCTGGCACCTCGGCCACGTGGTGGGCCACACAGGTAACTTATCGTACGTCGGTGCGCGTGCAAGTTGTCCATGCTGCATCCAGACCTGTTTACATGAGCTCTTGACTTCCCCTTAGTAGTACGATGTAATTTCCTCAAAGCTCAGTGGTGGCAATCACTCCCAGCAGCTCCCCTGTTTGCCATGTCTGTTATCAGGATCTAGTGACGGACAGGTCGACATCGGTTATCATCATGAGTTTGTTACGTCTGGGTGCTAGGGATGTCGGGGATAGCCTCAAGGGGTTGAGTCTTTCTGTGATTCGGTCAACTTCTGTATTCATTGAACCTGGTTGCACATCCTGTAGTTTCCTTGCCGAACTGGACTGAGGTGAGAGGCAGTAGGGAGGCTTGGGCAAGGCTCAACACTCATGTACAGTCTACACTCCTCAACGCACGAGACGGCAACAGCCAACACGACACGACGAGGAGAGAAGTTCAGCAGACGAGAGACGATCTGTTCACTCCTCCCCCCTATTCATGCCACTCATCATGACACCTGTCGTGCGTCAGTGCATTCTCCTACCACACATCACTGTCGTACGTCTGAACATACCTTCAGTACCTTTCCACACGCTGTTGACGGTCACTAAACCTAGGATATCCAGTACCACGCACACCTGTGAGTGAACGTCATAACAGACCGGGGGGTACTCACACTGTCTTGACGTCTCTACACAGAGCCCTAGTAGCTCCCACCCTGTATGTAACAGTAACACTAACTCGAGTGGTAACCCGTACCAGCAGCCACACCTGTTGTGACGTCACTAAGGTCCATACACGACAGTTTGGAGTAGGAAGGGGAAGGTGGGACAGACTCATCCAGTTACTCTGTCGTGAAGTCCAGGTCAGGTCACCAGTACGCTAAACACTGGTCTGAACTGTCATGGTGAAGAGGTAGGGCATACCACCACTGGCGTGGGTGAAAGGACAGTACCACCACACCTTACGTGACGTCACTAACAGGACCCAGTACCACACACACTGCGAGTCACACACCACGTACCCACACACACACACTGGTGAGATAAGTGTAACCAGTACGCAGAGCTGTCGTACGTATGTACATACCAGTACCTTACACACTGTCGTGACGTCACTAACAGGTACCCAGTACCACCACCACACCTGTCGTGACGTCACTAACAGGTACCCAGTACCACCACACCTGTTGTGACGTCACTAACAGGTACCCAGTACCACCACACCTGTCGTGACGTCACTAACAGGTACCCAGTACCACCACACCTGTCGTGAACGTCACTAACAGGTACCAGTCCACCACACCTGTGTGACGTCACTAACAGGTACCCAGTACTCATCCACACCTGTTGTGACGTCACTAACAGGTACCCAGTACCACCACACCTGTCGTGACGTCACTAACAGGTACCCAGTACCACCACACCTGTCGTGACGTCACTAACAGGTACCCAGTACCACCACACCTGTCGTGACGTCACTAACAGGTAGCCAGTACCACCCACCTGTACGTGACGCACTAACAGGTACCAGTGCAACATGGGCGTCACAACAGGTACCAGTACACACACTGTGCAGTGACGCAAAACAGGTACCAGTACCACCACACCTGCGGACGTCACTAACAGGTACCCGTACCACCACACCTGTCGTGAACGTCAAACAGGACCAGTACCACCACACTGTCGTGACGTAACTAACAGGTACCCGTTACCACCACACCTGTCGTGACGTAAACAGGGTACCCAGTACCACCCACCTGTCGTGACGGTCACTATACAGGACCCAGTACCACCACACCTGTCGTGACGTCACTAACAGGTACCCAGTACACCACACCTGTCGTGACGTACTAACAGGTACCCAGTGCCACCACACCTGTTGTGACGTCACTAACAGGTGCCGACATCACACGACTGTGGACAAACTAACAGTAACCAGTACACCACCTGTCGTGACGTCACTAACATGGTCCAGACCACCACATCGTGGACCACTAACATGTACCCAGACCACACAAACTGTTGTGACGTCACTAACAGGTGGGGCCAGGGACGAACATGGTGCAAGAACATGAGCAGGACATACGGGCGGAACATGAATGAGAACGTAGTGACAGGGCGAGCAGAAATCAGGAGCAGGACATGGACAGGGAACGTGGAGGAACAGGGCGACAGGGGGAACAGGCAGGAACATGAGCAGGAACATGGTAGCGGAAAACATGGAGCAGGAACAGGGCAGGGAACATGAGCAGGAACATGGGGTGGGAACATGGGCAGGAACAGGAGAACATGGGCAGGAACAGGGGCAGGGCACATGGCAGGAACAGACAGGCTAGCAGGGCAGGAACAGGGAGACATGGGCAGGAACAGGGGCAGGACATGGCAGGAACATGAGCAGGAACATGGGCAGGAACATGAGCAGGAACATGGGCAAGGAAACATGGAGCAGGAACATGAGCAGAACATGGGCAGGAACATGGGCAGGAACATGAGCAGGAACATGAGCAGGAACATGCAGACAGGCGAACATGAGCAGGAAACATGGCAGGAACATGGGCAGGAACATGAGCAAGGAACATGAGCAGGAACATGAGCAGAAACATGAGGCAGGAACATGGGGCAGGAACATGAGCAGGAACATGAGGCAGGAACATGAGCAGGAACATGGGCAGGAACATGAGCAGGAACATGAGCAGGAACATGAGCAGGAACATGAGCAGGAACATGGGGCAGGAACATGAGCAGGAACATGAGCAGGAACATGAGCAGGAACATGGGCAGGAACATGAGCAAAAACATGAGCAGGAACATGAGCAGGAACATGAGCAGGAACATGGGACAGGAACATGAGCAGGAACATGAGCAGGAACATGAGCAGGAACATGAGCAGAACATGAGGAACATGAGGCAGGAACATGGAGCAGGAACATGAGCAGGAACATGAGCAGGAACATGAGCAGGAACATGGACAGGAAACATGAGCAGAACATGAGGACAGGAGAACATGCAGACAGGAACATGGAGGCAGGAACAACTGAGCAGGAACATGAGCAGGAACATGAGCAGGAACATGAGCAGGAACATGAGCAGGAACATGAGCAGGAACATGGGCAGGAACATGAGCAGGAACATGGGGCAGGAACATGAGCAGGAAACATGAGCAGGAACATGGCAGGAACATGAGCAGGAACATGGGGCAGGAACATGAGCAGGAACATGGGGCAGGAACATGAGCAGGAACATGAGCAGGAACATGAGCAGGAACATGAGCAGGTAGAACATGAGCAGGAACATGAGCAGGAACATGAGCAGGAACATGAGCAGGAACATGAGCAGGAAATGAGCAGGAGAAACATGAGCAGGAACATGGGGCAGGAACATGAGCAGGAACATGAGCAGGAACATGACAGGAACATGAGCAGGAACATGAGCAGGAACATGAGGGAATGAGCAGGAACATGAGCAGGAACATGGGCAGGAACATGAGCAGGAACATGAGCAGGAACATGAGCAGGAACATGAGCAGGAACATGGAGCAGGAACATGAGCAGGAACATGGGCAGGAACATGAGCAGGAACATGAGGCAGGAACATGGGCAGGAACATGAGGCAGGAACATGAGCAGGAACATGGCAGGAACATGGCAGGAACATGGGGGCAGGAACATGGGCAGGAACATGAGGCAGGAACATGAGCAGAACATGAGCAGGAACATGGGCAGGAACATGAGCAGGAACATGGGCAGGAACATGAGCAGGAACATGAGCAGGAACATGAGCAGGAACATGAGCAGGAACATGAGCAGGAACATGGAGCAGGAACATGAGGCAGGAACATGAGCAGAAACATGAGCAGGAACATGAGCAGGAACATGGGCAGGAACATGAGCAGGAACATGAGCAGGAACATGAGCGGGAACATGAGCAGGAACATGAGCAGGAACATGAGCAGGAACATGAGCAGGAACATGAGCAGGAACATGGGCAGGAACATGAGCAGAAACATGAGCAGGAACATGAGCAGGAACATGGGGCAGGAACATGAGCAGGAACATGAGCAGGAACATGAGCAGGAACATGAGCAGGAACATGGGCAGGAACATGAGCAGGAACATGGGCAGGAACATGAGCAGGAACATGGGCAGGAACATGGGCAGGAACATGAGCAGGAACATGAGCAGGAACATGAGCAGGAAATGGGCAGGAACATGAGCAGGAAATAGTGAGCAGGAACATGAGCAGGAACATGAGCAGGAACATGAGCAGGAACATAAGCAGGAACATGGGCAGGAACATGAGCAGGAACATGGGCAGGAACATGAGCAGGAACATGAGCAGGAACATGGGGCAGGAACATGAGCAGGAACATGAGCAGGAACATGAGCAGGAACATGGGGCAGGAACATGAGCAGGAACATGAGGCAGGAACATGAGGCAGGAACATGAGCAGGAACATGGGGCAGGAACATGAGCAGGAACATGAGCAGGAACATGGGGCAGGAACATGAGCAGGAACATGGGGCAGGAACATGAGCAGGAACATGAGCAGGAACATGGGCAGGAACATGAGCAGGAACATGGGGCAGGAACATGAGCAGGAAAATGGGCAGGAACATGAGCAGGAATATGAGCAGGAACATGAGCAGGAACATGGGGCAGGAACATGGGGCAGGAACATGAGCAGGAATATGAGCAGGAACATGAGCAGGAACATGGGCAGGAACATGAGAAGGAACATGAGCAGGAACATGGGGCAGGAACATGAGCAGGAACATGAGCAGGAACATGAGCAAGAACATGGGGCAGGAACATGAGCAGGAACATGAGCAGGAACATGAGCAGGAACATGGGGCAGGAACATGAGCAGGAACATGAGCAGGAACATGAGCAGGAACATGGGGCAGGAACATGAGCAGGAACATGAGCAGGAACATGAGCAGGAACATGAGGCAGGAAACATGAGCAGGAACATGGGGCAGGAACATGGGGCAGGAACATGAGCAGGAACATGAGCAGGAACATGAGCAGGAACATAGGGCAGGAACATGAGCAGGAACATGGGGCAGGAACATGAGCAGGAACATGGGCAGGAACATGAGCAGGAACATGGGGCAGGAACATGAGCAGGAACATGGGCAGGAACATGAGCAGGAACATGGGGCAGGAACATGAGCAGGAACATGAGCAGGAACATGAGCAGGAACATGAGCAGGAACATGGGGCAGGAACATGAGCAGAAACATGAGGCAGGAAATGAGGCAGGAACATGAGCAGGAACATGGGGCAGGAACATGAGCAGGAACATGGGCAAAGGCAGGAACATGGGGCAGGAACATGAGCAGGAAATGAACATAAAGGGCAGGAACATGAGCAGAACATGAGCAGAACATGGGCAGACATGAGCAGGAACATGAGCAGGAACATGGGGCAGGAACATGAGGCAGGAACATGAGCAGGAACATGGGGCAGGAACATGAGCAGAACATGGGCAGGAACATGAGCAGGAACATGGAGGCAGGAACATGAGCAGGAACATGGGGCAGGAACATGAGCAGGAACATGAGCAGGAACATGGGGCAGGAACATGAGCAGGAACATGGCAGGAACATGGGGCAGGAACATGAGCAGGAACATGAGCAGGAACATGAGCAGGAACATGGGGCAGGAACATGAGCAGGAACATGAGCAGGAACATGAGCAGGAACATGGGGCAGGAACATGGGGCAGGAACATGAGCAGGAACATGAGCAGGAACATGAGCAGGAACATGAGGCAGGAACATGAGCAGGAACATGAGCAGGAACATGAGCAGGAACATAAGCAGGAACATGGGCAGGAACATGAGCAGGAACATGGGGCAGGAACATTGCAGACATGAGCAGAACATGGCAGGAACATGAGCAGGAACATGGGGCAGGAACATAGAGGAACATAGAGCAGGAACATGGGGGCAGGAAACATGAGCAGGAACATGGGGCAGGAACATGAGGGCAGGAACATGAGCAGGAACATGAGCAGGAACATGAGCAGGAACATGAGCAGGAACATGAGCAGGAAACATGAGCAGGAACATGAGCAGGAACATGGGGCAGGAACATGAGCAGGAACATGGGGCAGGAACATGAGCAGGAACATTGTGCAGGAACATGAGCAGGAACATGAGCAGGAACATGAGGAACATGAGCAGGAACATGGGGCAAGAACATGAGCAGGAACATGAACAGGAATATGGAGCAGGAACATGAGCAGGAACATGGTAGGAACATGAGCAGGAACATGAGCAGGAACATGGGGCAGGAACATGAGCAGGAACATGAGCAGGAACATGGGCAGGAACATGAGCAGGAACATGGGGCAGGAACATAAGCAGGAACATGAGGCAGGAACATGAGAAGGAACATGAGCAGGAACATGGGCAGGAACATGAGCAGAAACATGAGCAGGAACATGAGCAGGAACATGAGCAGGAACATGATCAGGAACATGGGGCAGGAACATGAGCAGGAACATGAGAAGGAACGTGGGGCAGGAACATGAGCAGGAACATGAGCAGGAACATGAGCAGGAACATGAGCAGGAACATGAGCAGGAACATGGGGCAGGAACAGAGCAGAACATGCAGGAACATGGGGCAGGAACATGAGCAGGAACATGAGCAGGAACATGAGCAGGAACATGGGGCAGGAACATGAGCAGGAACATGGGGCAGGAACATGAGCAGGAACATGAGCAGGAACATGGGGCAGGAACATGAGCAGGAACATGGGCAGGAACATGAGCAGGAACATGGGGCAGGAACATGAGCAGGAACATGAGCAGGAACATGAGCAGGAACATGGGCAGGAACATGAGCAGAACATGGGCAGGAACATGAGCAGGAACATGAGCAGGAACATGAGCAGGAACATGTGGCAGGAACGTGAGCAGGAACATGAGCAGGAACATGGGGCAGGAACATGAGCAGGAACATGAGCAGGAACATAAGGCAGGAACATGAGCAGGAACATGAGCAGGAACATGAGCAGGAACATGGGGCAGGAACATGGGCAGGAACATGAACAGAAACATGAGCAGGAACATGAGCATGAACATGAGCAGGAACATGAGCAGGAACATGGGGCAGGAACATGAGCAGGAACATAAGCAGGAACATGAGCAGGAACATGGGGCAGGAACATGAGCAGGAACATGTGCAGGAACATGAGCAGCAACATGGGGCAGGAACATGAGCAGCAACATGGGGCAGGAACATGAGCAGGAACATGGGGCAGGAACATGAGCAGGAACATGAGCAGGAAGATGAGCAGGAACATGAGCAGGAACATGGGGCAGGAACATGAGCAGGAACATGAGCAGGAACATGAGCAGGAACATGGGGCAGGAACATGAGCAGGAACATGAGCAGGAACATGAGCACAAAAATGGGCAGGAACATGAGCAGGAACATGAGCAGGAACATGGGGCAGGAACATGAGCAGGAACATGGGGCAGGAACATGAGCAGGAACATGAGCAGGAACATGGGGCAGGAACATGAGCAGAAACATGGGGCAGGAACATGAGCAGGAACATGTTGCAGAAACATGAGCAGGAACATGGGGCAGGAACATGAGCAGGAACATGAGCAGGAACATGGGGCAGGAACATGAGCAGGAACATGAGCAGGAACATGGGGCAGGAACATGAGCAGGAACATGGGGCAGGAACATGAGCAGGAACATGGGGCAGGAACATGAGCAGGAACATGGGCAGGAACATGAGCAGGAACATGAGCAGGAACATGAGCAGGAACATGGGGCAGGAACATGAGCAGGAACATGGGGCAGGAACATGAGCAGGAACATGAGCAGCAACATGAGCAGGAACATGAGCAGGAACATGGGGCAGGAACATGAGCAGGAACATGGGGCAGGAACATGAGCAGGAACATGAGCAGGAACATGGGGCAGGAACATGAGCAGGAACATGGGGCAGGAACATTAGCAGGAACATGAGCAGGAACATGAGCAGGAACATGGGGCAGGAACATGAGCAGGAACATGAGCAGGAACATGGGGCAGGAACACGAGCAGGAACATGGGCAGGAACATGAGCAGGAACATGAGCAGGAACATGAGCAGGAACATGGGGCAGGAACATGAGCAGGAACATGAGCAGGAACATGAGCAGGAACATGAGCAGGAACATGAGCAGGAACATGGGGCAGGAACATGAGCAGGAACATGGGGCAGGAACATGAGCAGGAACATGAGCAGGAACATGAGGAACATGAGCAGGAACATGGGGCAAGAACATGAGCAGGAACATGAGCAGGAACATGAGCAGGAATATGGAGCAGGAACATGAGCAGGAACATGGGTAGGAACATGAGCAGGAACATGAGCAGGAACATGGGGCAGGAACATGAGCAGGAACATGAGCAGGAACATGGGCAGGAACATGAGCAGGAACATGGTGCAGGAACATAAGCAGGAACATGAGGCAGGAACATGAGAAGGAACATGAGTAGGAACATGGGGCAGGAACATGAGCAGAAACATGAGCAGGAACATGAGCAGGAACATGAGCAGGAACATGGGGCAGGAACATGAGCAGGAACATGAGCAGGAACATGGGGCAGGAACATGGGGCAGGAACATGAGCAGGAACATGGGGCAGGAACATGAGCAGGAACATGAGCAGGAACATGAGCAGGAACATGAGCAGGAACATGGGGCAGGAACAGGAGCAGGAACATGAGCAGGAACATGAGCAGGAACATTGGGCAGGAACACGAGCAGGAACATGAGCAGGAACATGGGGCAGGAACATGAGCAGGAACATGGGGCAGGAACATGAGCAGGAACATGAACGTGAACATGAGCAGGAACATGGGGCAGGAGCATGAGCAGGAACATGGGGCAGGAACATGAGCAGGAACATGAGCAGGAACATGAGCAGGAACATGGGGCAGGAACATGACCAGGAACATGGGGCAGGAACATGAGCAGGAACATGAGCAGGAACATGAGCAGGAACATGGGGCAGGAACATGAGCAGGAACATGAGCAGGAACATGAGCAGGTACATGAGCAGGAACATGGGGCAGGAACATGAGCAGGAACATGGGGCAGGAACATGAGCAAGAACATGAGCAGGAACATGGGGCAGGAACATGAGCAGGAACATGAGAAGGAACATGAGCAGGAACATGAGCAAGAACATGAGGAACATGAGCAGGAACATGAGCAGGAACATGAGCAGGAACATGGGGCAGGAACATGAGCAGGAATATGGGGCAGGAACATGAGCAGGAACATGAGCAGGAACATGAGCAGGAACATGAGCAGGAACATGAGCAGGAACATGAGCAGGAACATGAGCAGGAACATGGGGCAGGAACATGAGCAGGAACATGAGCAGGAACATGGGGCAGGAACAGGAGCAGGAACATGAGCAGGAACATGAGCAGGAACATGGGGCAGGAACATGAGCAGGAACATGAGCAGGAACATGGGGCAGGAACATGAGCAGGAACATGAGCGTGAACATGAGCAGGAACATGAGCAGGAACATGATCAGGAACATGAGCAGGAACATGGGGCAGGAACATGAGCAGGAACATGAGCAGGAACATGAGCAAGAACATGAGGAGGAAAATGAGCAGGAACATGAGCAGGAACATGAACAGGAGCATGGGGCAGGAACATGAGCAGGAACATAAGCAGGAACATGAGCAGGAATATGAGGCAGGAATATGAGCAGGAACATGGGGCAGGAACATGAGCAGGAACATGAGCAGGAACATGAGCAGGAACATGAGCGGGAACATATACAGGAACATGAGCAGGAACATGAGCAGGAACATGAGCAGGAACATATACAGGAACATGAGCAGGAACATATACAGGAACATGAGCAGGAACATGAGCAGGAACATGAGCAGGAACATATACAGGAACATGAGCAGGAACATGAGCAGGAACATGAGCGGGAACATGAGCAGGAACATATACAGGAACATGAGCAGGAACATGAGCAGGAACATGAGCGGGAACATGAGCAGGAACATGAGCAGGAACATAAGCAGGAACATGAGCAGGAACATATACAGGAACATGAGCAGGAACATGAGCAGGAACATGAGCAGGAACATGAGCAGGAACATGAGCAGGAACATGAGCAGGAACATGGGCAGGAACATGAGCAGGAACATTTACAGGAACATGAGCAGGAACATGAGCAGGAACATTTACAGGAACATGAGCAGGAACATTTACAGGAACATGAGCAGGAACATGAGCAGGAACATGAGCAGGAACATGAGCAGGAACATGAGCAGGAACATGAGCAGGAACATTTACAGGAACATGAGCAGGAACATTTACAGGAACATGAGCAGGAACATGAGCAGGAACATGAGCAGGAACATGAGCAGGAACATTTACAGGAACATGAGCAGGAACATGAGCAGGAACATTTACAGGAACATGAGCAGGAAAATTTACAGGAACATGAGCAGGAACATGAGCAGGAACATGAGCAGGAACATGAGCAGGAACATGAGCAGGAACATTTACAGGAACATGAGCAGGAACATGAGCAGGAACATTTACAGGAACATGAGCAGGAAAATTTACAGGAACATGAGCAGGAACATGAGCAGGAACATGAGCAGGAACATGAGCAGGAACATTTACAGGAACATGAGCAGGAACATTTACAGGAACATGAGCAGGAACATGAGCAGGAACATGAGCAGGAACATGAGCAGGAACATGAGCAGGAACATTTACAGGAACATGAGCAGGAACATTTACAGGAACATGAGCAGGAACATGAGCAGGAACATGAGCAGGAACATGAGCAGGAACATGAGCAGGAACATGAGCAGAAACATTTACAGGAACATGAGCAGGAACATGAGCAGGAACTCACAAAACAGTGAACCAGGGAATAACAATAACCGAACCACTGACCTGACACTCAACACCCCAACTCCGTATTTCTTATTTCCTCACAGAACATGAACACTCCCACCCGGTGCACCATCTTCAAGTGTTCACAAGTGCACAAGCGAGTGCACAACGAGGGGTAAACAAGCGAGTGCACAACGAGGGGTAAACAAGCGAGTGCACAACGACGGGTAAACAAGCGAGTGCACAACGACGGGTAAACAAGCGAGTGCACAACGACGGGTAAACAAGCGAGTGCACAACGACGGGTAAACAAGCGAGTGCACAACGACGGGTAAACAAGCGAGTGCACAACGACGGGTAAACAAGCGAGTGCACAACGACGGGTAAACAAGCGAGTGCACAACGACGGGTACACAACGACGGGTGCACAAGCGAGTGCACAACGACGGATACACAACGACGGGTACACAACGACGGGTGCACAAGCGAGTGCACAACGACGGGTACACAACGACGGGTGCACAACGACGGGTACACAACGACGGGTGCACAAACGAGTGCACAACGACGGGTACACAAGCGAGTGCACAACGACGGGTAAACAAGTGAGTGCACAACGACGGGTACACAAGCGAGTGCACAACGACGGGTACACAACGACGGGTGCACAAGCGAGTGCACAACGACGGGTACACAAGCGAGTGCACAACGACGGGTAAACAAGTGAGTGCACAACGACGGGTACACAAGCGAGTGCACAACGACGGGTGCACAACGACGGGTGCACAACGACGGGTACACAACGACGGGTACACAAGCGAGTGCACAACGACGGGTACACAACGACGGGTACACAACGACGGGTGCACAAGCGAGTGCACAACGACGGGTACACAACGACGGGTGCACAACGACGGATACACAACGACGGGTACACAACGACGGGTGCACAAGCGAGTGCACAACGACGGGTACACACGACGGGTGCACAACGACGGTACACAACGACGGGTACACAAGCGAGTGCACAACGACGGGTACACAACGACGGGTGCACAACGACGGGTACACAACGACGGGTGCACAAGCGAGTGCACAACGACGGGTACACAACGACGGGTGCACAACGACGGGTACACAACGACGGGTACACAAGCGAGTGCACAACAACGGGTACACAACGACGGGTGCACAACGACGGGTACACAACGACGGGTGCACAAGCGAGTGCACAACGACGAATGCAAGGAGAATATATAGAGAAGAACGTAGAGAGAAACACCAAGAAATACCAGTCCGAGATTGTCATCTCCTTGACATAACCGAAACAATGACGCTGGTTAATTCAATATTCCGTCATGGTGCTAGGATATTATATCATGGTGCTAGGATGTTATATCATGGTGCTAGGATATTACATCATGGTGCTAGGATGTTATATCATGGTGCTAAGATATTCAACATGGTGTAAATTAGTGCAAACACTCACAAGGATTCCAATGGTGCTAGGAAAATTACAACCTGGTGCTGGGATGTTAACACAGGTTTTAACATGGGTGCTAGGAGTTAACACAAGGATGTAACACCATGGTGCAAAGGATTTAAAAATGTGCAAGGTTTTACACCATGGGGGCTGGGTTTAAAACATGGTGCTAGGAGTTACACCATGGTGCTAGGATTTATTCAGGTGCTAGGATTTTAACAGGTGCTAGGAATAATCACAGGTTTAAACCCATGGTGCTAGGATTTTAAACACCATGGTGCTAAGGACAATAACACCACCAGGTGCAGGACATTACACCATGGTGCTAGGATGTTACACCCAGGGTCAGGATGTTACAACCATGGTGCTAGGACATACAACCATGGTGCTAGGACATTACCCCAAGGTGCTAGGATAATACACCAGGTGCAAGGAATTAAAAAAACCATGGTGCTAGGAAATTACACCTTTGGTGTAGGACTTTCACCATACCAGAAACACCATGGGGGCTAGGATGTTACACCATGGTGCTAAATTACACCATGGCTAGGAATTACACCATGGTGCTAGATGTTACACCATGGTGCTAGGATTTCAACCATGGTGCTAGGATTTACACCAAAGGGTGCTAGGAGATACACCATGGTGCTGGGGATTACACCATGGTGCTAGGGACATACACAAGGGCTAGGATATACACCATGGTGCTAGGACATTACACATGGTGCAGGACATTCACCATGGTGCTAGGATGTTACACCATGGGTGCTGGGAGTTAAAACCATGGTGCTAGGATTACACACAGGGGTGCAGGATTTACAACCATGGTGCAAAGGATTATACACCATGGTGCTAGGATTTACACCCATGGTGCTAGGATATTACAACCATGGTGCTAGGATATTACACCATGGTGCTGGGAAAATTTTACACCATGGTGCGGGAAATTACACCATGGCTAGGATTACACCATGGTGCTGGGAAAGTTAAAACCAATGGTGCTAGGATTTACACCAATGTGCTAGGATGTATACACCATGGTGCTAGGATTTTACCCCCATGGTGCAAAGGACATTACACCATGGTGCTAGGATATTACAACCATGGTGCAGGACATTACACCATGGTGCTGGGAATTACCACCATGGTGCTAGGATTTACACCATGGTGCAGGACATTCACCATGGTGCTAGGACATTCCCATGGTGCTAGGATGTTACACCATGGTGCGGGAAATTACACCATGGTGCTAGGATTTACACCAGGGTGCTAGGATTTACACCATGGTGCTAGGAATTACACCATGGTGCTAGGAATACACCATGGTGCTAGGAATTAACACCATGGTGCTAGGAATTACACCATGGTGCTAGACATTACACCATGGTGCTAGGATTACACCATGGTGCTGGGAAATTACACCATGGTGCTAGATTTACACAGGGCTAGGATATTACACCATGGTGCTAGGATTACACCTGTTAGCGAGATTACACCATGGTGCTAGGATGTTACACCCATGGTGCTAGGATTTACACAAGGTGCTAGGATGTTACACCTGTGCAGGAATTACACCATGGTGCTAGGATATTACACCATGGTGCTAGGACATTACACCATGGTGCTAGGACATTACACCATGGTGCTAGGATGTTACACCATGGTGCTAGGACATTACACCATGGTGCTAGGACTTTTCCCACCAGGTGCTAGGATGTTACACCATGGTGCCAGGATGTTACACCATGGTGCTAGATTTTACACCATGGGCTAGGATATTACACCAGGTGCTAGGATATTCCCACCATGGTGCTAGGACATCACCATGGTGCTGGGAAATTACACCAGTGGTGCAGGACATTACACCAGGTGCAAATCACCATGGTGCAGGATTTACACCAATGGTGAGGGATACACCATGGTGCTAGGTTACACCAGGGCGGATACACCATGGTGCTATATAAACCATGGTGCTAGGACTTTACCCATGGTGTAGACATTACACCAGGTTTGGCTAGGATTTAAACACCATGGGCTAGGCATTAACACCAGGGCAGGATTCACCATGGTGCTAGGATGTTACACCATTGCAGGATGTTACACCATGGTGCTAGATGTTAACACCATGGGCAAGGATATTACCCATGGTAGCTAGGATATTAACCAGGGTGTTTTAAAATTACCCCATGTGCTAGGAATTACCCATGGTGCTAGGAATTACACCATGGTGTTAGGAATTACACCATGTTAATTTACACAGGGGTCTAGGAAGTTACACCAGGGTGCTAGGATTTACACCATGTGCTAGATATTACACCTGGGCTAGGATGTTACACCAGGGGCTGGTATTACACCATGGGTGCTAGGATTACACATGGGCAGGATTTAACCATGGTGCTAGGAGTTACACCGGTGGGTTTGGTGCAGGATATGCACCTGGTGCTAGGATATTACACCATGGTGCTAGGATATAACCATGGTGCTAGGATTACACCATGGTGTGGAATCACCTGGTGCTAGGATTTCACAGGGTGCTAGGATGTTACACCAGGGTGCAGGATATTACACCATGGTGCTAGGATATTACACCATGGTGCTAGGAATTACACCATGGTGCAAGGATATTACACCATGGTGCTAGGACATTCCCACCATGGTGCTTAGGATGTACACCAGGGTGCTAGGATGTTACACCATGGTGCTAGGATATTGCACCATGGTGCAAGGATATTGCACCATGGTGCTAGGATGTAAACCCAATGGTGCTAGGATTTACACCATGGTGCTAGGATATTCACCATGGTGCTAGGAATTGCACCATGGTGCGGGAAATATTGAAACCATGGTGCTGGGAAAGTTACACCATGGTGCTGGGATATTGCACCATGGTGCGGGAAAGTTACACCATGGTGTGGGACATTACACCAAGGTGCTAGGATATTACACCAAGGTGCTAGGATATTACACCATGGTGCTGGGATATTCACATGGTGCTGGGATATTGCACCATGGTGCTAGGATATTACACCATGGGCTGGGAAATAGCACCATGGTGCTAGGATTTGCCCATGGTGCTGGGATATTACACCATGGTGCTAGGATAGCACCAATGGTGCTAGGAAATATTGCACCATGGTGCTAGGATGTTACACCATGGTGCTAGGACATTACACCATGGTGCTAGGATATTACACCATGGTGCTAGGATATTACACCATGGTGCTAGGATATTACACCATGGTGCTAGGATGTTACACCATGGTGCTAGGATATTACACCATGGTGCTAGGACATTACACCATGGTGCTAGGATATTACACCATGGTGCTAGGATATTACACCAGGGGTGCTAGGATATTACACCATGGTGCTAGGAATTACACCAGGGTGCTAGGATATTCCCACCATGGGCTAGGATATTACACCATGGTGCTAGGATATTACACCATGATGCTAGGATATTGCACCATGGTGCTAGGATGTTACACCATGGTGCTAGGATATTACACCATGGTGCTAGGATATTGCACCATGGTGCTAGGATATTGCACCATGGTGCTAGGATATTACACCATGGTGCTAGGATATTACACCATGGTGCTAGGATATTACACCATGGTGCTAGGATATTACACCATGGTGCTAGGACATTACACCATGGTGCTAGGATATTACACCATGGTGCTAGGATATTACACCATGGTGCTAGGACATTACACCATGGTGCTAGGATATTACACCATGGTGCTAGGATATTACACCATGGTGCTAGGATTAATCAGTACTCTGGATATTATTATTGACTGGTGTTCACCAGCTGACATTCAGTCTTAATGACCCTCGTGTAGTAGATAGGCTTTAAACCCCATACACCAAACAAACAACTCAAATCTGTCGTCTGAAAGAGAAGAAAAAATCATACGTCTGGCAGGAAAACAGCGGAAAGTGACCAGAAAAAGTTGAAGTCTGTACGACAGCCATAGCTGGAGAGAGGACTGTTACCTATATTATTATTGTATGTATGTGTGTGTGTGTGTGTGTGTGTGTGTGTGTGTGTGTGTGTGTGTGTATGTGTGTGTGTGTGTATGTATGTGTGTGTGTGTGAGTGGTGTGTATGTGTGTGTATGTGTGTGTATGTGTGTTGTGTGTGTGTATGTATGTGGGGTGTGTGTATGTATGTGGTGGTGTATGTGTGTGTATGTGTGTGTATGTGTGTGTATGTGTAGTGTGTGTGTGTGTGGTGTGTGTGTGTTGTGTGTGTGTGTGTGTGTGTGTGGTGTGTGTGTGTACTCACCTAGTTGAGGTTGCGGGGGTCGAGTCCGAGCTCCTGGCCCCGCCTCTTCACTGATCGCTACTAGGTCACTCTCCCTGAGCCGTGAGCTTTATCATACCTCTGCTTAAACCTATGTATGGATCCTGCCTCCACTACATCGCTTCCCAAACTATTCCACTTACTGACTACTCTGTGGCTGAAGAAATACTTCCTAACATCCCTGTGATTCATCTGTGTCTTCAGCTTCCAACTGTGTCCCCTTTTTACTGTGTCCAATCTCTGGAACATCCTGTCTTTGTCCACCTTGTCAATTCCTCTCAGTATTTTGTATGTCGTTATCATGTCCCCCCTATCTCTCCTGTCCTCCAGTGTCGTCAGGTTGATTTCCCTTAACCTCTCCTCGTAGGACATACCTCTTAGCTCTGGGACTAGTCTTGTTGCAAACCTTTGCACTTTCTCTAGTTTCTTCACGTGCTTGGCTAGGTGTGGGTTCCAAACTGGTGCCGCATACTCCAATATGGGCCTAACGTACACGGTGTACAGGGTCCTGAATGATTCCTTATTAAGATGTCGGAATGCTGTTCTGAGGTTTGCCAGGCGCCCATATGCTGCAGCAGTTATTTGGTTGATGTGCGCTTTAGGAGATGTGCCTGGTGTTATACTCACCCCAAGATCTTTTTCCTTGAGTGAGGTTTGTAGTCTCTGACCCCCTAGACTGTACTCCGTCTGCGGCCTTCTTTGCCCTTCCCCAATCTTCATGACTTTGCACTTGGTGGGATTGAACTCCAGGAGCCAATTGCTGGACCAGGTCTGCAGCCTGTCCAGATCCCTTTGTAGTTCTGCCTGGTCTTCGATCGAGTGAATTCTTCTCATCAACTTCACGTCATCTGCAAACAGGGACACCTCAGAGTCTATTCCTTCAGTCATGTCGTTCACAAATACCAGAAACAGCACTGGTCCTAGGACTGACCCCTGCGGCACCCCGCTGGTCACAGGTTCCCACTCTGACACCTCGCCACGTACCATGACTCGCTGCTGTCTTCCTGACAAGTATCCCTGATCCATTGTAGTGCCTTCCCTGTTATCCCTGCTTGGTCCTCCAGTTTTTGCACCAATCTCTTGTGTGGAACTGTGTCAAACGCCTTCTTGCAGTCCAAGAAAATGCAATCCACCCACCCCTCTCTCTCTTGTCTTACTGCTGTCACCATGTCATAGAACTCCAGTAGGTTTGTGACACGGGATTTCCCGTCCCTGAAACCATGTTGGCTGCGTTGTGAGATCGTTCCTTTCTAGGTGTTCCACCACTTTTCTCCTGATAATCTTCTCCATGAAATTTTTTATACTATACATGTCAGTGACACTGGCTGTAGTTTAATGCTTCAT
>NC_069406.1:42342740-42542740 GCF_026875155.1 Cherax quadricarinatus | reverse complement strand
TAGCCTGTACTCTGTCCGCGGTCTTCTTTGACCTTTCCCAGTCTTCATAACTTTGTACTTGGTGGGGTTAAACTCCAAAAGCCAGTTGTTGGACCAGACTTGCAGTCTGTCCAGATCCCCTTGTTGAACTGCCTGATCCTCATCCACTTGAATTTTCCAAATTAGCTTCACATCGTTTGCAAATAGGCACACCTCTGAATCTACATCTTCCGTCACATCACTCACATACGCCAGGAACAACACCCTGCCTAGGACTGACCCCTGTGGAACCCCGCTCGCCACAGGCGCCCACTCTGACTCGTTGTTGCCTCCCTCTTCGATATTCTCCTGTTATTCCTGCCTGCTCCTCTAGCTGTTGCACTAATATCTTGTGTGTAACTGTGTCGAAAACTTTCTTACAATCCAAGAAAATGCAATATACCCACCAACTCTATCTCTCTTTTGTCTTAATTTAACCACCTTGTCGTAAAACTCCAGTAGGTTTGTGACACAGGATTTTCCCTTCTAGGTGCTCCACTATTCTTCTCGTAATCTTCTCCATGACTGTACATACCATACATGTCAGTGACACTGGTCTGTAGTTTAATGCTGCCAGTCTTTCTTCTTCCTTAAAAACTGGGACTACATTTGCTGTCTTCCACACTACAGGCAGTTGCTCCCTTTCGATAAATGTGTTGACGAGAATGTTCCTACTCCCACAGCCCGATCCTAGGATAGGTTTGTCTGGTGCTTGCCTGGTCCAGGTTTGTTTGGTGTTTGCCTGGTCCAGGTTTGTCTGGTGTTTGCCTGGTCCAGGTTTGTCTGGTGTTTGCCTGGTCCAGGTTTGTCTGGTGTTTGCCTGGTCCAGGTTTGTCTGGTGTTTGCCTGGTCCAGGTTTGCCTGGTGCTTGCCTGGTCTAGGTTTGTCTGGTGTTTGCCTGGTCCAGGTTTGTCTGGTGCTTGCCTGGTCCAGGTTTGTCTGGTGTTTGCCTAGTCCAGGTTTGTCTGGTGTTTGCCTGGTCCAGGCTTGTCTGGTGTTTGCCTGGTCCAGGTTTGTCTGGTGTTTGCCTGGTCCAGGTTTGTCTGGTGCTTGCCTGGTCCAGGTTTGTCTGGTGTTTGCCTGGTCCAGGTTTGTCTGGTGTTTGCCTGGTCCAGGTTTGTCTGGTGTTTGCCTGGTCCAGGTTTGTCTGGTGTTTGCCTAGTCCAGGTTTGTCTGGTGCTTGCCTGGCCCAGGTTTGTCTGGTGTTTGCCTGGTCCAGGTTTGTCTGGTGTTTGCCTGGTCCAGGTTTGTCTGGTGTTTGCCTGGTCCAGGTTTGTCTGGCGTTTGCCTAGTCCAGGTTTGTCTGGTGTTTGCCTGGTCCAGGTTTGTCTGGTGTTTGCCTAGTCCAGGTTTGTCTGGTGTTTGCCTGGTGTTTGCCTGGTCTAGGTTTGTCTGGTGCTTGCCTAGTCCAGGGTTGTCTGGTGTTTGCCTGGTCCAGGTTTGTCTGGTGTTTGCCTGGTCCAGGTTTGTCTGGTGTTTGCCTGGTCCAGGTTTGTCTGGTGTTTGCCTAGTCCAGGTTTGTCTGGTGTTTGCCTGGTCCAGGTTTGTCTGGTGTTTGCCTGGTCCAGGTTTGTCTGGTGTTTGCCTAGTCCAGGTTTGTCTGGTGTTTGCCTGGTCCAGGTTTGTCTGGTGTTTGCCTAGTCCAGGTTTGTCTGGTGTTTGCCTGGTCCAGGTTTGTCTGGTGTTTGCCTAGTCCAGGTTTGTCTGGTGTTTGCCTGGTCCAGGTTTGTCTGGTGTTTGCCTGGTCCAGGTTTGTCTGGTGTTTGCCTGGTCCAGGTTTGTCTGGTGTTTGCCTGGTCCAGGTTTGTCTGGTGTTTGCCTGGTCCAGGTTTGTCTGGTGTTTGCCTGGTCAACCTGCCCTAAACGGGGCCGTCAACACTGAACAATACCGTAAGTGAGAGTGAGCGCAAGTGATTTAAACAGTGTCACCACTGACATATTTTCCCTTATTTTGAAAGTGCTCATTACCCGTCCCGTCATCTCTCTGACTGTCCTGACATTTGCTTCACTGTCATCTTTCAAAAGACAACTGAGCTGACATTATTACTCCCAGATCTTTCACGTGTTCCTTTCGTTCTACGTGACGATCCTCTGGAGTTTTGTATACAGTGTTCCTTTTTAGTTCTTCAGTGGTCATCAATTCAACTGGAACTGATTAATGTACTTCATCGTGTTCTCCACTGCCCACTGGAAAACTTTCTTGATATCTGACGGTAACTTTTCACTGTCATCTACCGAAGTGACTCTCGTGCTCAAGTCGATGTCATCCTTATGTGCCATGAGGCTGGCACATAGTACAGGCTCTGACCTGAGTGTAACATACTCTTATGTAGCAACTAACATGTTGCAACCAACATGCTGCAATCAACATGTTGCAATCAACATGTTCATTACATTACCCAACATGGACTTAGACGTGAGACAGACACGAGAACTTTCCAGTGTGCCCAGTGCCGTCTTCAGGGCATCTAGGAGATAGGGCAGTTTTAAGGTGTGTAGCTCCTGGGCCCTCGTGGTCGTAGGGGGAAGAGTGAGACGAAGGGGAGGGAGAAAATGTAGCGTCCCCATCCCCCACAAATGTTGCCTCCCCATCCCCCACAAATGTAACGTCCCCATCCCCCACAAATGTTGCCTCCCCATCCCCCACAAATGTTGCCTCCCCATCCCCCACAAATGCTGCCTCCCCATCCCCCACAAATGTTGCCTCCCCATCCCCCACAAATGTTGCCTCCCCATCCCCCACAAATGTTGCCTCCCCATCCCCCACAAATGTTGCCTCACATAAGAACGTAAGGAAGGAGCAAGAAATAAGATAGATGAGCTAAGATTAATTGCAAGTGCAGGAAACATAGATATTATTGCTATAACAGAGACCTGGCTCAATCTGAAAGATAGAGAGATGCCCTCTGAATGTCACATACAAGGCTATAAATTATTCCACACTGACAGGGTCAACAGGAAGGGTGGTGGAGTAGCGATGTATGTCAGAGACAATTTAAATTGTTGTGTTAGACAAGATATTAAATTAGAAGCGTCAGCCACTGAATCTGTTTAGTTACAGCTTCTCGAGGGCCGAGAAAAACTAATTTTGGGTGTGATTTACAGGGCCCCAAATCTTGATAGGGAGTGCAGTAAACTTCTATGGGACGAAATTCGTAAGGCATCTACATACAAAAATGTTGTGCTAATGGGAGATTTCAACTATAGACAGATTGACTGGAGCAATTTGACAGGAAATTTAGAGTCAGGTGACTTTCTTGATACGATCCAGGATTGTTTTTTAAAACAGTTTGTGACAGAGCCAACTAGGGGAAATAACCTCCTTGACTTGGTTCTTGCCAATAGGGAAACACTAATTAATAATCTTGAGGTTAATGATGAGCTTGGGGAAAGTGATCACAAATTACTCAGTTTTAATATATCATGGAATTCCCCTAATAATGGCAATCAAGTCTCCGTCCCTGACTTTCGCTTGGCTGATTTCATAGGACTGAAAAATTACTTAGGTGGGCTGAACTGGAATGACCTGACTGAGGGTCAGGTAGGTGGTGATGGTTGCCGATATGACGCTTTCCAGGGCATAGTTCTAGCTGCTCAGTTAAATTATGTTCCAAATAGGGAAATCAGATCAAACAAAAATGATCCTAAATGGATGAACAATAGATTAAAATATCTAATTGGTCAAAAGAGAGGCATATATAGGCAATTCAAAAGAGGAGAGGGGCAATTAAGAAATCGATATATTCAGTTAAAGAGAGAAATAAAAAAGGGAATTAGAAAAGCAAAAAGAGATTATGAGGTTAAAGTTGCAAGAGAATCGAAGACTAACCCAAAAGGATTCTTTCAGGTATACAGAAGTAAGATCAGGGACAAGATAGGCCCACTCAAAAGTTCCTCGGGTCAGCTCACTGACAGTGATAAGGAAATGTGTAGAATTTTTAACACATACTTCCTCTCAGTTTTTACACAGGAGGATACCAGCGATATTCCAGTAATGATAAATTATGTAGAACAGGACGATAATAAACTGTGCACGATTAGGGTCACAAGTGACATGGTCCTTAGGCAAATAGATAAATTAAAACCTAACAAATCCCCAGGCCCTGATGAACTGTATGCAAGGGTTCTAAAGGAATGTGAAGAGGAGCTTAGCAAACCTTTGGCTAATCTTTTCAACATATCACTACAAACTGGCATGGTGCCAGATAAGTGGAAAATGGCAAATGTGATACCTATTTTCAAAGCAGGTGACAGGTCCTTAGCATCGAACTATAGACCAATAAGCCTAACCTCCATAGTGGGAAAATTTATGGAATCAATAATTGCCGAGGCAGTTCGTAGCCACCTTGAAAAGCATAAATTAATCAACGAATCTCAGCATGGTTTTACAAAGGGGCGTTCCTGCCTTACGAATTTATTAACTTTTTTCACTAAGGTATTTGAGGAGGTAGATCATGGTAATGAATATGATATTGTGTATATGGACTTCAGTAAGGCTTTTGACAGGGTCCCACATCAGAGACTATTGAGGAAAATTAAGGCACATGGAATAGGAGGAGAAATTTTTTCCTGGATAGAGGCATGGTTGACAAATAGGCAGCAGAGAGTTTGCATAAATGGAGAGAAATCAGAGTGGGGAAGCGTCACGAGCGGTGTTCCACAGGGGTCAGTGTTGGGCCCCCTGCTGTTCACAATCTACATAAACGACATAGATGAGGGCATAAAGAGCGACATCAGCAAGTTTGCCGATGACACCAAAATAGGCCGTCGAATTCATTCTGACGAGGACATTAGAGCACTCCAGGAAGATTTGAATAGACTGATGCAGTGGTCGGAGAAGTGGCAAATGCAGTTTAATATTGACAAATGCAAAGTTCTAAATGTTGGACAGGACAATAACCATGCCACATACAAACTAAATAATGTAGATCTTAATACTACTGATTGCGAAAAGGATTTAGGGGTTCTGGTTAGCAGTAATCTAAAACCAAGACAACAGTGCATTAGTGTTCGCAATAAAGCTAACAGAATTCTTGGCTTCATATCTAGAAGTATAAATAATAGAAGTCCTCAGGTTGTTCTTCAACTCTATACATCCTTGGTTAGGCCTCATTTAGATTATGCTGCTCAGTTCTGTTCACCGTATTACAGAATGGATATAAATGCTCTGGAAAACGTACAAAGGAGGATGACAAAGTTGATCCCATGTATCAGAAATCTTTCCTATGAGGATAGACTGAGGTCCCTGAATCTGCACTCCGTAATATTAAGATCTACATTATTTAGTTTATATGTGGCATGTTTATTGTCCTGTCCAACATTTAGAACTTTGCATTTGTCAATATTAAACTGCATTTGCCACTTCTCCGACCACTGCATCAGTCTATTCAAATCTTCCTGGAGTGCTCTAATGTCCTCGTCAGAATGAATTCGACGGCCTATTTTGGTGTCATCGGCAAACTTGCTGATGTCGCTCTTTATGCCCTCATCTATGTCGTTTATGTAGATTGTGAACAGCAGGGGGCCCAACACTGACCCCTGTGGAACACCGCTCGTGACGCTTCCCCACTCTGATTTCTCTCCATTTATGCAAACTCTCTGCTGCCTATTTGTCAACCATGCCTCTATCCAGGAAAAAATTTCTCCTCCTATTCCATGTGCCTTAATTTTCCTCAATAGTCTCTGATGTGGGACCCTGTCAAAAGCCTTACTGAAGTCCATATACACAATATCATATTCATTACCATGATCTACCTCCTCAAACACCTTAGTGAAAAAAGTTAGTAAATTCGTAAGATAGGAACGCCCCTTTGTAAAACCGTGTTGAGATTCATTAATCAATATGTGCCTATCAAGATGGCTATGAATTTCTTCGGCAATTATTGATTCCATAAATTTTCCCACTATAGAGGTAAGGCTTATTGGTCTATAGTTCGAAGCCAAGGACCTGTCACCTGCCTTGTAAATAGGTATTACATTCGCCATTTTCCACTTATCAGGCACTATGCCAGTTTGTAGTGATATGTTAAAAAGATTAGCCAAAGGTATGCTAAGTTCCTCTTTACATTCCTTTAACACCATTGCAAACAGTTCATCAGGACCTGGGGATTTGTTAGGTTTTAGTTTCTCTATTTGTCTGAGGACCATGTCACTAGTTACTGCAATCGTACATAGTTTATTGTCATCCTGTTCTACATAATCTATTACTTCAGGAATATTGCTAGTATTTTCCTGGGTGAAAACTGAGAGGAAGTAGGTATTGAGAATTTCACACATATTCTTATGACTGTCAGTGATCTGACCAGAGTTACTCTTAAGTGGGTCAGTCTTGTCCCTAATCTTACTTCTGTATACCTGAAAGAACACTTTTGGGTTAGTCTTTGAATCCCTTGCGATCTTAGCTTCATAATCCCTTTTTGCTTTTCTTATTCCTTTCTTTATTTCTCTCTTTAATTGAATATATTGATTTCTTAACTGCCCATCCCCTCATTTGATACGCCTGTATATGCCTCTCTTTTGACCAATGAAATGTTTTAATCTATTGTTCATCCATTTGAGATCATTTTTGTTAGATCTAATTTCCCTACTCGGAACAAAAGTTCTCTGGGCAGCTAGTACTATGCTCTGAAAAAGTCATATTGGTAACCAAGATCACCTACCTCACCCATAGTCAGGACATCCCAATTTAGCCCACCCAGGTAATTTTTCAGTCCCATGAAGTCGGCCAAGCGAAAATCTGGGACAGAGATTTGATTGCAGTTATCTGGGTAATTCCATGATATATTGAAACTAAGTGATTTGTGATCACTTTCCCCAAGCTCATCATTAACCTCAAGATTATTAATTAGTGAATCTTTGTTGGCAAGAACCAAGTCAAGCAGATTGTTGGTTCTGTCACAACCTGTTCTAAAAAGCAATCCTGAACAGTATCAAGAAAGTCACTAGACTCAAGATTTCCTGTCATATTGTTCCAATCATTTTGTCTAAAGTTAAAATCTCCCATTATCACAACATTTTCATATCTAGATGCCTTATGAATTTCGTCCCATAACAGCTTACTGCACTCCCTATCAAGGTTTGGGGGCCTATAAATCACACCCAAAATTAATTTGTCACGTCCCTCGAGAAACTGTAGCCAAACAGATTCTGTGTTCGATGTTTCTAATCTTATATCATGTCTAAGACAACAATTTAAATTTTCTCTGACTTACATCGCCACTCCACCACCCTTCCTGTTGACCCTATCAGTGTGGAATAGTTTATAACCCTGTATGTTGCATTCAGAAGGCATTTCTCTATCTTTCCCCCACAAAGGTAGCCTCCTCCATCCCCCACAAAGGTAGCCTCCTCCATCTCCCACAAAGGTAGCCTCCTCCATCTCCCACATAGGTAGCCCCCCTCATCCCCCACAAAGGTAGCCTCCCCCATCCCCCACAAAGGTAGCCTCCCCCATCACTCACAAAGGTACCCTCCCCATCCCCCAAAAAGGTAGCCTCCCCATCCCCTACAAAGGTACCCTCCCCATCCCCTACAAAGGTACCTTCCCCATCTCCCACAAAGGTAACCTCCCCATCCCCCACAAAGAAAGCCTCCCCATCCCCCACAAAGGTAGCCTCCCCATCCCCCACAAAGGTAGACTCCCCATCCCCCACAAAGGTAGCCTCCCCATCCCCTACAAAGGTAGCCTCCCCATCCCCCACAAAGGTAACCTCCCCATCTCCTACAAAGGTAGCCTCCCATCCCCTACAAAGGTAGCCTCCCCATCCCCCACAAAGGTAGTCTCCCCATCCCCGACAAAGGTACACCAGAGACTGCAAGTTACTATAAATACAGAAATACATGGGTGGAAGGGAGAGGATGAGGGAGAGGATGAGGGAGAGGGGCAGGAGAAGGGGGAGGGGAAAGCGAGGGATGGAGTGCATCTTCCGGGGTGTAAACGGAATCCGAGTGGGGAAAAAAACGGGAGAGGGGAGGGAGGGTGGGGAAAATAACACTGTGGATAAAAAGAAGGGAAGAGGAAGATGAAGGAGAGAGGGGAAGGTCTTATTTCAGAAAATAGTAACACCAGTAGTGTGTTGCTACACTATTCTATATGATAGTTACACACAGGGAACACCAGTAGTGTGTTGCTACACTATTCTATATGATAGTTACACACAGGGAACACCAGTAGTGTGTTGCTACACTATTCTATATGATAGTTACACACAGGGAACACCAGTAGTGTGTTGCTACACTATTCTATATGATAGTTACACACAGGGAACACCAGTAGAGTGTTGCTACACTATTCTATATGATAGTTACACACAGGGAACACCAGTAGAGTGTTGCTACACTATTCTATATGATAGTTACACACAGGGAACACCAGCAGTGTGTTGCTACACTATTCTATATGATAGTTACACATTGGGAACACCAGCAGTGTGTTGCGACACTATTCTATATGATAGTAACACCAGTAGTGTGTTGCTACACTATTCTATATGATAGTTACACACAGGGAACACCAGTAGTGTGTTGCTACACTATTCTATATGATAGTTACACACAGGGAACACCAGTAGTGTGTTGCTACACTATTCTATATGATACACAGTGGGAACACCAGTAGTGTGTTGCTTCACTATTCTATATGATAGTTACACAATGGGAACACCAGTAATGTGTTGCTACACTATTCTATATGATAGTTACACATTGGGAACACCAGTAATGTGTTGCTACACTATTCTATATGATAGTTACAAACAGGGAACACCAGTAGTGCGTTGCTACACTATTCTATATGATAGTTACACATTGGGAACACCAGTAATGTGTTGCTACACTATTCTATATGATAGTTACACACAGGGAACACCAGTAATGTGTTGCTACACTATTCTATATAATAGACATTGGGAACACCAGTAGTGTGTTGCTTCACTATTCTATATGATAGTTACACAATGGGAACACCAGTAATGTGTTGCTACACTATTCTATATGATAGTTACACATTGGGAACACCAGTAGTGTGTTGCTACACTATTCTATATGATAGTTACACACAGGGAACACCAGTAGGGTGTTGCTACACTATTCCATATGATAGTTACACACAGGGAACACCAGTAGTGTGTTGCTACACTATTCTATATGATAGTTACACACAGGGAACACCAGTAGAGTGTTGCTACACTATTCTATATGATACACAGTGGGAACACCAGTAGTGTGTTGCTACACTATTCTATATAATAGACATTGCGAACACCAGTAGTGTGTTGCTTCACTATTCTATATGATAGTTACACAATGGGAACACCAGTAATGTGTTGCTACACTATTCTATATGATAGTTACACATTGGGAACACCAGTAATGTGTTGCTACACTATTCTATATGATAGTTACAAACAGGGAACACCAGTAGTGCGTTGCTACACTATTCTATATGATAGTTACACATTGGGAACACCAGTAATGTGTTGCTACACTATTCTATATGATAGTTACACACAGGGAACACCAGTAATGTGTTGCTACACTATTCTATATGATAGTTACACATTGGGAACACCAGTAGTGTGTTGCTACACTATTCTATATGATAGTTACACACAGGGAACACCAGCAGTGTGTTGCTACACTATTCTATATGATAGTTACACACAGGGAACACCAGTAGTGTGTTGCTACACTATTCTATATGATAGTTACACACAGGGAACACCAGTAGTGTGTTGCTACACTATTCTATATGATAGTTACACATTGGGAACACCAGTAGTGTGTTGCTACACTATTCTATATGATAGTTACACACAGGGAACACCAGTAGTGTGTTGCTACACTATTCTATATGATAGTTACACATTGGGAACACCAGTAGTGTGTTGCTACACTATTCCATATGATAGTTACACACAGGGAACACCAGTAGTGTGTTGCTACACTATTCTATATGATAGTTACACATTGGGAACACCAGTAGTGTGTTGCTACACTATTCCATATGATAGTTACACATTGGGAACACCAGTAGAGTGTTGCTACACTATTCCATATGATAGTTACACACAGGGAACACCAGTAGTGTGTTGCTACACTATTCTATATGATAGTTACACACAGGGAACACCAGTAGTGTGTTGCTACACTATTCTATATGATAGTTACACATTGGGAACACCAGCAGTGTGTTGCGACACTATTCCATATGATAGTTACACAATAGGAACACCAGTAGTGTGTTGCTACACTATTCCATATGATAGTTACACACAGGGAACACCAGTAGTGTGTTGCTACACTATTCTATATGATAGTTACACACAGGGAACACCAGTAGTGTGTTGCTACACTATTCTATATGATAGTTACACATTGGGAACACCAGCAGTGTGTTGCGACACTATTCTATATGATAGTTACACAATAGGAACACCAGTAGTGTGTTGCTACACTATTCCATATGATAGTTACACACAGGGAACACCAGTAGTGTGTTGCTACACTATTCTATATGATAGTTACACACAGGGAACACCAGTAGTGTGTTGCTACACTATTCTATATGATAGTTACACACAGGGAACACCAGTAGTGTGTTGCTACACTATTCTATATGATAGTTACACACAGGGAACACCAGTAGTGTGTTGCGACACTATTCTATATAGTTACACAATGGGAACACCAGTAGTGTGTTGCTACACTATTCTATATGATAGTTACACATTGGGAACACCAGCAGTGTGTTGCGACACTATTCTATATGATAGTTACACAATAGGAACACCAGTAGTGTGTTGCTACACTATTCTATATGATAGTTACACACAGGGAACACCAGTAGTGTGTTGCTACACTATTCTATACTATAGTTACACACAGGGAACACCAGTAGTGTGTTGCTACACTATTCTATATGATAGTTACACACAGGGAACACCAGTAGTGTCTTGCTACACTATTCTATACTATAGTTACACACAGGGAACACCAGTAGTGTCTTGCTACACTATTCTATATGATAGTTACACACAGGGAACACCAGTAGTGTCTTGCTACACTATTCTATATGATAGTTACACACAGGGAACACCAGTAGTGTCAGTCTGAGCTGGCAGACGTCAGTAGGACAATGGGAATACCGTCAAGTATTCCATTAAAAGTTCATCAGCTACGACAACTTGAAAGGTCACCTTCCAGCAGAACTGTAGTTACTATCACTTGGGAATTACTCTCTCTCAGGATAAACATATCTAACATATCTATCTATTGAGAGGACACAATAGATAGATAGATAGATAGATAGATAGATAGATAGATAGATAGAGAGAGAGAGAGAGAGAGAGAGAGAGAGAGAGAGAGAGAGAGAGAGAGAGAGAGAGAGGTGGTATTTTTACATGACGGTGGGGGGTTAAGTAAGACCCCTTCTCTCTGAACCCCCTTCCCCCTCTTAAAACCCATTTTAGAGTCCTTCCCCTCTCCGGCTCTCTCTCTCCCTCCCCTCCCTCTCTCTCACCCCCTCCTCACTCCCTATCTCCCTCCCCCACAACTCTGATTCCAGGTATTTAAATATTTTCTCCTCCCTCCCCCCCTCTTTCTCTCTGTCTGTCTCTGTCTCTGTCTGTCTGTCTGTCTGTCTGTCTGTCTCTCTCTCTCTCTCTCTCTCTCTCTCTCTCTCTCTCTCTCTCTCTCTCTCTCTCTCTCTCTCTCTCATGCTGTGTCTTGTGTTAATGAGAGTGCCAAACAAGCAAGTCTTGTCGTCCCGCTGTTATAACCTGTTGCTCGTCTGAAGGGCCCACCGCTCCTCAGTAAGAGTAACGACTGTTTAGAATGTATTAGTCTAAAACCTACTAGAAGCACATCCCGGTCACCTCCGGTACAGTGTTAGTGAAGGTATATACTGAGAAAGAGTGGGTACTGGCCTTGGGTATGTCTGAACCCGTGCACGCCAATTACCTGACACCCTGAGTAGGTCTGGACCTGTGCACGCCCATTACCTGATACCCTGAGTAGGTCTGGATCTGTGCACGCCCATTACCTGATACCCTGGGCAGGTCTGGACCTGTGCACGCCCATTACCAGATACCCTGGGCAGGTCTGGACCTGTGCACGGCCATTACCTGATACCCTGGACAGGTCTGGACCTGTGAACGCCCATTACCTGATACCCTGGGCAGGTCTGGACCTGTAAACGCCCATTACCTGATACCCGGTGCAGGTCTGGACCTGTGTACGCCCATTACCTGATACCCAGGGCAGGTCTGGACCTGTGAACGCCCATTACCTGATACCCAGGGCAGGTCTGGACCTGTGAACGCCCATTACCTGATACCCGAGGCAGGTCTGGACCTGTGCACGCCCATTACCTGATACCCAGGGCAGGTTTGGACTTGTGCACGCCCATTACCTGATACCCGGGGCGGGTCCGAACCTGAGCACGCATATTACCTGATACCCTGGGCAGGTCTGGACCTGAGCACGCATATTACCTGATACCCAGGGCAGGTCTGGACCTGTGCACGGCCATTACCTGATACCCAGGGCAGGTCTGGACCTGAGCACGCATATTACCTGATACCCAGGGCAGGTCACGGCCACTGACCTCCACATTTACAGGTCGTGAAATACTGAAGCAGGCTCAAAAGACTGCAGACTCCCTTTCCTCTTGTCTATGTTGTGGAGATGGGCGAGATGTTTCCAGGGGCGAAATGTTTCCAGGGGCGAAATGTTTCCAGGGGCGAAATGTTTCCAGGGGCGAAATGTTTCCAGGGGCGAAATGTTTCCAGGGGCGAAATGTTTCCAGGGGCGAAATGTTTCCAGGGTGAATGGTTGTATTGTTTAAGGTATTGATGGATCACTGTAGTTTATACATGAATATGTAAGGCGAGAGTCCTGCGAGTGATGTTTCACTCAACCAGTCAACCTTTCACTCAACCAGTCAACCTTTCACTCGATCAATCAACCTTTCACTCAACCAGTCAACCTTTCACTCGACCACGCAACTTTTCACTCGACGAGTCAACCTTTCACTTAACCAGTCAGCCAAGTAGGTCACACTTTCTGCCAAGGTCGAGGAAAGCATTGGCACCTGGACCTCTGATGGAGTGCCAAGTGCCAGGTAATCCTCGAGTGAATGTGGAGGGTGAGTGTAGTCTGAGTGGCACTTGGCACTGACCTACCCCTCATCCTCACCCTCACACGGTGCCAACCCACGTACTGCCCAATTCTACCCATAGACCTGTCCCATGCCCAGCTCTGAGTGAGACTGATTATCGGAGAGTGAAAGATCACGGTGAGTTGACCTAAGTTCAGTCAAGACCTAATTAGTACTTAATGAGCTAAGCTTAGGTTAGGTTAGGTTAGATTAGATTAGGTTAGATTAGGTTAGGTTAGGTTAGATTAGATTAGGTTAGATTAGGTTAGATTAGGTGAGGTTAGGTTAGATTAGGTTAGGGTAGGCTAGATTAGGTGAGTTTAGGTTAGGTTAGGTTAGGTTAGGTTAGATTAGGTGAGGTTAGGTTAGATTAGGTTAGGGTAGGCTAGATTAGGTGAGTTTAGGTTAGGTTAGATTAGGTGAGTTTAGGTTAGGTTAGATTAGATTAGGTTAGATTATGTTAGGTGAGGTTAGGTTAGATTATGTTAGGTGAGGTTAGGTTAGATTAGGTTAGGTTAGGTTAGGTTAGGTTAGGTTAGGTTAGGTTAGGTGAGTTTAGGTTAGGTTAGATGAGTTTAGGTTAGGTTAGATTAGGTGAGTTTAGGTTAGGTTAGATTAGATTAGGTTAGGTTAGATTATGTTACGTGAGGTTAGGTTAGGTTAGGTTAGGTTAGGTTACCTGGACCTGTAGGTTATTCCGGGGATCAACGCCGCCGCGGCCCGGTCCATGGCCAGGCCTCCCGATGGGTCAGGGCCTGATCAACTAGGCTGTTACTTCTGGCCGCACGCAGTCCAACGTACGAGCCACAGCCCGTCTGATCCGGCACTGACTAAGTATCTGTCCAGCTCTCTCTTGAAGGCAGCCAGGGGTTTATTGGCAATTCCCCTAATGCTTGATGGTAGGCTGTTGAACAGTCTTGGGCCCTGGACACTTATGGTGTTTTCCCTTAGTGTACCAATGGCGCCCCTACTTTTAATTGGGGGTATTTTGCATCGCCTACCCAGTCTTTTACTTTCGTAGGGAGTGATTTCTGTGTGCAGATTTGGGACCATTCCTTCCAGGATTTTCCAAGTGTAGATTATGATATCTCTCTCCCTCCTGCATTCCAACGAGTACAAGTCAAGTGCTTCCAAGCGTTCCCAGTAGTTAAGGTGCTTGACAGAACTTATACGTGCAGCAAAGGATCTCTGTACACTCTCTAGATCTGCGATTTCACCTGCTTTGAATGGAGATGTTAATGTACAGCAGTATTCTAGCCTAGAGAGAACAAGTGATTTGAAAAGGATCATCATTGGCTTGGCATCTCTCGTTTTGAAAGTTCTCATTATCCATCCTATCATTTTCTTTGCACGTGCGATCGTGGCACTGTTGTGATCCTTGAAAGTGAGATCCTCAGACATTACTACTCCCAGGCCCCTTACATTATTTTTCCGCTCTATTGTATGGCCGGAGTCAGTAGTATACTCTGTTCTAGTTATTATCTCCTCCAGTTTTCCATAACGGAGTAGTTGGAATTTGTCCTCATTGAAATCATATTGTTTACCGTTGCCCACTGGAAAACTTTGTTTATATCTTCTTGGAGGTTAACCGCGTCCTCAGCAGATGACAGCCTCATGCAGATCCTAGTATCATCCGCAAAGGATGATACGGTGCTGTGGTGTATATCTCTGTTTATGTCTGATATGAGGATAAGGAATAAGATGGGGGCGAGTACTGTGCCTTGTGGAACAGAGCTCTTCACTATGGCAGCCTCCGATTTAACTCTGTTGACCACTACTCTCTGTGTTCGATTTGTTAGGAAGTTGAAGATCCATCTCCCCACTTTCCCAGTTATTCCTTTAGCACGTATTTTATGGGCTATTACGCCATGATCGCATTTGTCAAATGCTTTTGCAAAGTCTGTGTATATTACATCTGCATTCTGATTTTCTTCCAGTGCATCCAAGACCATGTCATAGTGATCCAGTAGTTGTGAGAGGCAGGAGCGATCTGCCATGAACCCAAGTTGCCCTGGATTGTGCAGTTTTTATGAATCCAGGTGATTTGCAATCCTGCTTCTTAGCACTCTTTCAAAGATTTTTATGTGGGACGTCAGAGCTATTGGTCTATAGTTCTTAGCTAATGCTTTGCTGCCACCTTTATGGAGTGGGGCTATATCCGTTGTTTTAAGTGACTGTGGAATTTCACCCATGTCCAAGCTCCTCCTCCATAGTGTACTTAGGGCACGCGAGAGGGGCTTCTTGCAGTTCGGTTTGATTAGGTTAGGTTAGGTTAGGTTACGTAATGTTAGGTTAGGTTAGGTTAAGTTACGTAATATTAGGTTTGTCGGGAAACAACAAGTGCTTCCTGACGCAGAGGTCTTAAGTCATATGATGACCCACAGCTGGAGTTTTTTATCATCTGACCGAGACCTTCCGCTGGCTTACCCCTCCAACCTTTCAGAAATTATAGTTATGATTATAACTACTGAAGAACATGGTTGAATACATGGTCCTGGAGTGTTGAACATGTGGTCTGGAGTGTTGAACATGTGGTCTGGAGTGTTGAACATGTGGTCTGGAGTGATGAACATGTGGTCTGGAGTGATGAACATGTGGTCTGGAGTGATGAACATGTGGTCTGGAGTGATGAACATGTGGTCTGGAGTGTTGAACATGTGGTCTGGAGTGATGAACATGTGGTCTGGAGTGATGAACATGTGGTCTGGAGTGATGAACATGTGGTCTGGAGTGTTGAACATGTGGTCTGGAGTGATGAACATGTGGTCTGGAGTGTTGAACATGTGGTCTAGAGTGTTGAACATGTGGTCTGGGAGTACTGAACAGATGTACCTTGACGTGAAGGTAGAGGAAGCTAGGAACAAGGTACAGGAAGCTAGGAACAAGGTACAGGAAGCTAGGAACAAGGTACAGGAAGCTAGGAACAAGGTACAGGAAGCTAGGAACAAGGTACAGGAAGCTAGGAACAAGGTACAGGAAGCTAGGAACAAGGTACAGGAAGCTAGGAACAAGGTACAGGAAGCTAGGAACACGTTACAGGAAGCTAGGAGCAAGCTACAGGACGCTAGGAGCAAGCTACAGGAAGCTAGGAACAAGGTACAGGAAGCTAGGAACAAGGTACAGGAAGCTAGGAACAAGGTACAGGAAGCTAGGAGCAAGCTACAGGAAGCTAGGAACAAAGTACAGGAAGCTAGGAGCAAGCTACAGGAAGCTAGGAGCAAGCTACAGGAAGCTAGGAACAAGGTACAGGAAGCTAGGAACAAGGTACAGGAAGCTAGGAACAAGGTACAGGAAGCTAGGAACAAGGTACAGGAAGCTAGGAACAAGGTACAGGAAGCTAGGAACAAGGTACAGGAAGCTAGGAACAAGGTACAGGAAGCTAGGAGCAAGCTACAGGAAGCTAGGAACAAGGTACAAGAAGCTAGGAACAAGGTACAGGAAGCTAGGAACAAGGTACATGAAGCTAGGAACAAGGTACAGGAAGCTAGGAACACGGTACAGGAAGCTAGGAGCAAGCTATAGGAAGCTAGGAACAAGGTACAGGAAGCTAGGAACACGGTACAGGAAGCTAGGAACAAGGTACAGGAAGCTAGGAACAAGGTACAGGAAGCTAGGAACACGGTACAGGAAGCTAGAAACAAGGTACAGGAAGCTAGGAACAAGGTACAGGAAACTAGGAACAAGGTACAGGAAGCTAGGAACAAGGTACAGGAAGCTAGGAACAAGGTACAGGAAGCTAGGAACAAGGTACAGGAAGCTAGGAACAAGGTACAGGAAGCTAGGAACAAGGTACAGGAAGCTAGGAACAAGGTACAGGAAGCTAGGAACACGGTACAGGAAGCTAGAAACAAGGTACAGGAAGCTAGGAACAAGGTACAGGAAACTAGGAACAAGGTACAGGAAGCTAGGAACAAGGTACAGGAAGCAGGAAGGAGTTCTCAGTCCTATGATATTTAATGTTGTGATTAATGCACCTAAACATATAGCTATAAGCTATAGGTATTGGGCCCCTGATAACATGCAGTGTTGGGCCCCTGATAACATGCAGTGTTGGGCCCCTGTTTAGGCGATATGGGACATACACCGATGACAGCAAAGAAATGAACGAGATACTAAACTCCCAATATTACTCAGTGTTCAGTGAGCCGCTACCCAGACTAAGAGTCGACAATCTAAATGAATTCTTTATAAACGAGACCTAAAATTTGGTTATCTCAAAAATCTCTGATAATATCCTAACACCACAAGACTTAGAAAAGGTAATAAATGACATGGCCATGCACTCTGCCCCAGGACCAAATTCATGGAACTCCTTGTTCATCAAGAACCGGAAGAAACCCCTGTCACTAGCCTTCAGCATTCTATGAAGAAGGAGTATGGACACAGGGGTCATCCCACACTCACTAAAAACAGCAGACAGCCCCACTCTACGAAGGTGGCAGTAAAGCAATTGCAAAGAACTACGGACCGATAGCACTAACATCCCATATCATAAAACTTTTTGAAAGGGTTCTAAAAAGCAAGATCACCAACTACCTCGATAACCATCAGTTACACAACCCAGGGCAACACGGGTTTAGAGCAGGTCGCTCCTGCCTGTCCCAGCTACTGGAATACTATGACAAGGTCCTGGATGCTGTAGAGGATAAACAAAATGCAGATGTAGTATACACAAACTTCGCAAAAGCCTTCAACAGGTGCGACCACGATATAATAGCACACAAAATGTGTGATTCAGGAATAACAGGAAAAGTTGGTAGATGGATCTATAACTTCCTAACAAACAGAACACAGAGAGTAATAGTAAACAAAGTAAAGTCTGAGGCAGCTATGGGAAAAAGCTCTGTTCCACAAGGCACAGTACTTGCTCCCATCCTATTCCTCATCCCCATATCTGACATAGACAGAGATGTAAGCCATAGCTCTGTGTCTTCCTTTGCGGATAACACCCTGTTTGCCATGGCAGTGACCTCCACTGAAGACACCACGAGACTCCAAGCGGACATCAGCCAAATCTTCAACTGGGTCACTCAAAACAATATGAAGTTCATTGAAGAGAAATTTCAACTACTCAGATATGGAAAACCTGAGGAAATTAAAACTGTATCAGGGTATACGACAAATTCTAACCATACAATAGAGCGAAAACGTAATGTGAAGAACCTGGGAGTGATAATGTCAGAGGATCGCACCTTCAAAGACCACAACAATGTATTTACCACATCTGCCAGGAAAATGATAGGATGGATAATGTGAACTTTCAAAACTAGGGATGCCAAGCCCATGATGATTGTCTTCAAATCGCTCGTTCTCTCTAGGCTGGAATACTGCTATATTCTAACTGGCCACTTCAAGGCAGGGAAAATTGCTGACCTGGAGAATGTACAGAAAATTTTCACGGCACAAATAAGTACAATAAGGCACCTAAATTACTGGAAACAGTTGAAGGCCCTTCATTTGTATTCCATGGAATGCAGGCGAGAAAGACACATAATAATATAACACTTGGAAAATCGTAGAGGAATTGGTACCAAACTTGCACACGAAAATCACTCCCTACGTAAGCAAAAGGCTTGACAGGAGTTGTAACATTCCCCTAATGAAAAGCAGGGGCGCCACAAGTACACTGAGAGACAACATAATAAGTGTCAGAGGCCCAAGACTATTCAACTTCCAGCATACATAAGGGGGATTACCAATAGATCCCCGGCTGTCTTCAAGAAGGCACTGGACAGACACTTTAAGTCAGTACCTGACTAACCGGGCTGTGTGTTCGAACGTCAGCTTGCGTGCGGCCAGCAGTAACAGCCTGGTTGATCAGACCCTGATCCACCACGAGGCCTGGTCTCAGACCGGGCCTCGGGCGTTGACCCCCAAAACCCTCTCCAGGTATACTCCAGGTATGACATGACTCACACAACAGAGTATGAGAAAATTATTACCACTCTTAACGAGATGCAAGTAATTTGTAACTAATTAAGCCGAGTCATATCTTCATCTAAAACGAAGATACTGACCAATATATGACATCCCGCACCCACTTGTCTCCAGGATGATAACATCAGGCGAGTTAAATCTTATAGACATCTTAGAGTAGACGAATCTTCAATGAATCTATAGCACCACAACTAAATACGAAATGGTGCTGCTACAACAACTATGGTGCTAATGGTGCTGCTACAACACCAGCTATGGTGCTAATGTGAGAATAATTAGAATGATGTGCATAGAGTATGTTAGATCCTTAACTTATTACGCTGCTCCCATGTCAACATCACAACGGAAAGCTCTCTCCGGCTCCTGGAGAGCCGGAGAGAATTATTCTTGGCTGCCATATATCTACCAAGGTTCTTAATATGAGGAAGGAGCTTGGTGTGTCTAGTATGAGTGACAGGATTACTGAGATCAACACTGTACGTGGTATTAGACGTTGGTGCTACGTATCTTACTAAATATCTAGAAGTAAACACATCTAAATGGGTTCTAAAAACACGCAGTTATATTACCTAACTAAGCGAAAAGTCTGTGGCCAGCCTTATAGTCACTATCTCGACGACTATGTGCTTAAGTGTCCACTTACTGAGGAAGATACCTTGATATATCAAGGTATCTTAATAAAAATAAGATACCAGATATCTTAAGGAAATTTCCTAAATTTGCTTGTAACAGATAAGTGAACTGTAGATATAAATCCAGATGTACTGCTGTTAACCTTTTTGAGGCCTAGTTCCTAGGCCTATTGTGTATCCATATGCTATTGTGCTACCATCCATAGGATGGATATGATGTACACAGTAAACTAGCCACTACCATCCACAGGATGGATATGAGGTACACAATAAACTAGCCACTACCATCCACAGGATGGATATGAGGTACACAATAAACTAGCCACTACCATCCACAGGATGGATATGAGGTACACAATAAACTAGCCACTACCATCCACAGGATGGATATGAGGTACACAATAAACTAGCCACTACCATCCACAGGATGGATATGAGGTACACAATAAACTAGCCACTACCATCCACAGGATGGATATGAGGTACACAATAAACTAGTCACTACCATCCACAGGATGGATATGAGGTACACAATAAACTAGCCACTACCATCCACAGGATGGATATGAGGTACACAATAAACTAGCCACTACCATCCACAGGATGGATATGAGGTACACAATAGACTAGCCACTTCGGCGGCAAAATCAAAATAATTATCCAGCCCGCCATCTTCCTGGCTGCCGTGACATTTGCCTTACTGTGTTCTTTAAAAGATAAAAGAGCTGACATTATTACTCCCAGGTCTTTCACGTGTTTCTTTCGTTCTATTTGAGGATTCTCTGGATTTCTGTATACAGTGTTCCTTTTACGGTCTTCATTCTTTCCATACTTAAACAGCTAGAACTTCTCAACCTCTGGAGGGATAGATGATAATCAAGAATAGAATGACAAAGGAAAGAAAAGTTGAAAACCCAAAATGAGAAAATAATAAAAGAATGGAAGATCAAGAAATATAGTCCACCTAGTGAATTTTGCGACCCCAGTGACAGCAGGTGACCCCCAGGAGACCCCAGTGGCAGCAGGTGACCCCCAGGAGACCCCAGTGGCAGCAGGTGACCCCCAGGAGACCCCAGTGACAGCAGGTGACCCCCAGGAGACCCCAGTGACAGCAGGTGACCCCCAGGAGGCCCCAGTGACAGCAGGTGACCCCCAGGAGACCCCAGTGGCAGCAGGTGACCCCCAGGAGACCCCAGTGGCAGCAGGTGACCCCCAGGAGACCCCAGTGACAGCAGGTGACCCCCAGGAGACCCCAGTGACAGCAGGTGACCCCCAGGAGACCCCAGTGACAGCAGGTGACCCCCAGGAGACCCCAGTGACAGCAGGTGACCCCCAGGAGACCCCAGTGGCAGCAGGTGACCCCCAGGAGACCCCAGTGACAGCAGGTGACCCCCAGGAGGCCCCAGTGGCAGCAGGTGACCCCCAGGAGGCCCCAGTGGCAGCAGGTGACCCCCAGGAGACCCCAGTGGCAGCAGGTGACCCCCCAGGAGACCCCAGTGACAGCAGGTGACCCCCCAGGAGACCCCAGTGACAGCAGGTGACCCCCAGGAGACCCCAGTGACAGCAGGTGACCCCCAGGAGGCCCCAGTGGCAGCAGGTGACCCCCCAGGAGACCCCAGTGGCAGCAGGTGACCCCCCAGGAGACCCCAGTGGCAGCAGGTGACCCCCCAGGAGACCCCAGTGGCAGCAGGTGACCCCCCAGGAGACCCCAGTGACAGCAGGTGACCCCCAGGAGACCCCAGTGACAGCAGGTGACCCCAGGAGGCCCCAGTGGCAGCAGGTGACCCCCAGGAGGCCCCAGTGACAGCAGGTGACCCCCAGGAGACCCCAGTGACAGCAGGTGACCCCCAGGAGACCCCAGTGACAGCAGGTGACCCCCAGGAGGCCCCAGTGGCAGCAGGTGACCCCCAGGAGGCCCCAGTGACAGCAGGTGACCCCCAGGAGACCCCAGTGACAGCAGGTGACCCCCAGGAGACCCCAGTGACAGCAGGTGACCCCCAGGAGGCCCCAGTGGCAGCAGGTGACCCCCAGGAGGCCCCAGTGACAGCAGGTGACCCCCAGGAGGCCCCAGTGACAGCAGGTGACCCCCAGGAGGCCCCGGTGACAGCAGGTGACCCCCAGGAGACCCCAGTGACAGCAGGTGACCCCCAGGAGACCCCAGTGGCAGCAGGTGACCCCCAGGAGGCCCCAGTGACAGCAGGTGACCCCCCAGGAGACCCCAGTGACAGCAGGTGACCCCAGGAGACCCCAGTGGCAGCAGGTGACCCCCAGGAGGCCCCAGTGACAGCAGGTGACCCCAGGAGACCCCAGTGACAGCAGGTGACCCCCCAGGAGACCCCAGGAACATAACAGCACTGCCTTCTAGAGATGACCTGAGATGCCACCATTCCTCTTTGTTCCTTGACGGTTCCTCCTTGTTCCTCCAGGGTTCCTCCTTGTTCCTCCAGGGTTATTCCTTGTTCCTCCAGGGTTCCACCTTGTTCCTCCAGGGTTCCACCTTGTTCCTCAATTATCAAAACTAACGTTAAACCTATGGTTATACAGCGTTACCCTGTCCCTTAAGGGCTCCACCTTGTTTCTCCAAGGTTCCTCCTTGTTCCTTGAGGGTTCCTCCTTGTTCCTTCAGGGTTTCACCTTGTTTCTCCAGGGTTCCATCGTGTTCCTCCAGGGTTCCACCTACCACGATCTGGAACTCGCATGTAAATATCGACAAAGTGAAGTGGACTACTTCGATGACACATCGAAGTCCGTAACTTTGTTGCTATTAAAGGTATTATATACCGCGGGGGCGTTGACCCCCGAAACCCTCTCTAGGTATACTCCAGGTAATTCGCCATGACCTTTGACCTTCATGGATGTGTTCTGGGGCAGTGATGTGTCCTTCGGGTTGACATCATTACTTGAAGGGCCGACCCACGCACGACCTCGACTCGCTGATGTTCTCCTAAGAACAAGAAATGCGACCCTTACCTACTTCGATGTTGCGACCCAGTTCGACATTGGTCTTAACGTCGAGGTCATCGACAAAGACATCGTAGTCGCCGACTTCGACATCGAAGTAATTGATTTAGACATCGAAGCCGCCGACTGAGACATCGAAGTTACTGATTTAGACATCGAAGTCACCGACTGAGACATCGATGTCACCGACTGAGACAGAAGTCATCGACCAAGACATCGAAGTCGTCTAACAAGACATCGAAGTCGCCGAATGAGACATCAAAGTCACCGAATGAGACATCGAATTCACTGACTGAGACATCGAAGTCACCGAATGAGACATCGAATTCACTGACTGAGACATCGAAGTCACCGACTGAGACATCGAAGTCACCGACTGAGACATCGAAGTCACCGACTGAGACATCGAAGTCACCGACTGAGACATCGAAGTCACCGACTGAGACATCGAAGTCGCATCAACAGACATCAGAAACTTTCGCCTCACGAAGAAAAAAAAGATTTAGGATGCCTCGATTCTGGTGAAGGGCTCGTGGTCCAAGGCACTGGAGCCACCTTCCCCTTCCTTGTATAAAACCTGCCTCTCAATCGCCAGGCACTGTTATTCTTACGGGTTTAGCGCTTCCTCGTAAATATACAAAAAGACACAAAATCCCATAAGAATAAATATCACAATTTACACAAAAACCTGCAATGTAAATAAAAACAACGTTTTGATCACTTCTGGACGGGCGAAACTTCTTGAAAGACGTAGAATTAGGGGGGATGTGGTTGAGGTGTATAAATGGAAAACAGGAATTAATAAAGGGGATGTAAATAACGTGCTGAAAATATCTAACATAGACAGGACTCGTAGCAATGGTTTTAAACTGGAAAAATTCAGATTCAGGAAGGATATAGGAAAGCACTGGTTTGGTAATAGAGTTGTGGATGAGTGGAACAAACTCCCGAGTACCGTCATAGAAGCTAAGACCTTGTGTAGTTTTAAAAATTGGTTGGATAAATACATGAGTGGGTGTGGGTGGGTGTGAGTTGGACCTGACTAGCTTGTGCTACTAGGTCGGATGCCGGTGCTCCTCCCGTAAGTTACGTGACTGACCTGATTAGGTCAAGGCATTGACTTAAGCCGGTGGCAGAACTGGACCTGCCTCGCATAGGCCAGTAAGCCTGTTGCAGTGTTCCTTCTTATGTTCGTAAGTGAAAGCCAGGTTTCTTTTCGCAGTAGTCCAGAAGGGATCGAAAAGTAGCGCAATATTCACGTTGTTGTGGGTTAGTGATGGACTCTGCTGCCTCCAGCTTGATGAAACACAGCCAGGCAACCCCCGGGGAGACAGTACGACTTTCTAGTGCCCTTTTATCAACCCCTCCCTCCCCCCCCAGCGTTTCCCCCGAGATATAAGAAGATCAGCTAGCACCTACCGTGGCTTCAGCAACCTTGGGGTAGGAAGGAGGGCTCCTAGAGACGAGGGTGGCTGTTGTGGCTGTGGTGAGGAAAGCTTCTGGTTTAAGAGCTTCACCATCCATGATCACCATTAAGTGTCAACACTGTACCTCAATATTCATTAACTCACTACTCAACACTGAACTCAAAACTTGCTTCACGCCAAGTGAGACTCGCTTCTCTGGCTGTTAAAACTTTACAACTACAATTTTTGACTAGTTCTTAGCTTTCCTCGTTCTTGAGCCGCCTTGTTCTTGGTGTATTTCGTTCCTAGGCTGCCTAGTTAGAGATCACTACAAACCCAGGAGGTCCTGGCGACGAAGAGCCACAACAACACAGGGTTCTGCGAGGCGCACATTGCTATATCACCTGAAGACGCTATGTGTTTACGTGTGTTGTGATGTATCTGGGGTGAGTGCTGGCCCTGTCGCGCGCACACCCTCTTGCACACTGCGTGGTTGAGCACTTCGTGCTCTGTGTTGGAGGTTGTTACGAGTGATGCTGGCGGGTATGTGGCATGCTCCCCGTAAGGTAGAGCTCGTCAGGTGGGCAGGCAGGTGAGCAGGGAGTGCAGGAGAGGCTGCAGGGCACCAAGTGTCGAAGTGATTGTCTTGCAGAGGTGAAGGAGGAGGCTGGTAGCGGAGTTATCTGCTCCTTGCAGTGAGATATTCTGGGGGTCGGGACGCCGGTGTAGCGGAAATAGCCCACGACGAGTTTGAGGCCGCCTACAGCGCCACCTTCTTCCCCTCACTGGCCCCGTCCCCCCTCCCCTCCCCTCCCCTCACTCACTCTCCCTTCCTCACGAGGGTTTCTCCTGCACTGTTTACCGCTGCTCCTCCTACTGGGTAGCGGAGGGGCACTCGACCAGCTGATCCTGCGGCGTGCCAGGTGAAGGGTGCCAGGTGAAGGGTGCCAGCCAGTCAGGCAGTGCCAACAACCACACTAGCCAACACTATCCACAACCATTGAGAGCCCATCGCCCCTATCACTGGGGGCAGGAGTAAGGGGAGAGGTTACGAGAGGGAGGGAGAAAGAGGGAGGGTACAGGGTATTCTCAGGGGGTTGCCAGGGCAGGGGTAGGGGGTAAAGGACGGGGTATATAAGGAGAGATCAGCATCTACAGCGGAAGATTAAGACACATGTGCAACTTTTGGGTATCTTAACTGACGAAACGTATCGCCTACACAGTAGGCTTCTTCAGTCAAATACAAAGAGAGCAGTTGGAATGAAGTAAAGATGATGTATTCAGTCCATCAACCTTGGAGAAAAAGTATTTGAGGTGGTCAGTCCCTCAGCTCCATGGAGCTGAACTCTCCTCCAGGCTGAGGGACTGACCACCTTGTTCCAGACCATGGAACTGAACTCTTCTCCAGGCTGAGGGACTGACCACCTTGTTACAGACCATGGAACTGAACTCGTCTCCAGGCTGAGGGACTGACCACCTTGTTCCAGACCATGGAGTTGAACTCTTCTCCAGGCTGAGGGACTGACCACCTTGTTCCAGACCATGGAACTGAACTCGTCTCCAGGCTGAGGGACTGACCACCTTGTTCCAGACCATGGAGCTGAACTCTTCTCCAGGCTGAGGGACTGACCACCTTGTTACAGACCATGGAACTGAACTCGTCTCCAGGCTGAGGGACTGACCACCTTGTTCCAGACCATGGAGTTGAACTCTTCTCCAGGCTGAGGGACTGACCACCTTGTTCCAGACCATGGAGCTGAACTCTTCTCCAGGCTGAGGGACTGACCACCTTGTTCTAGACCATGGAGCTGAACTCTTCTCCAGGCTGAGGGACTGACCACCTTGTTCCAAACCATGGAGTTGAACTCTTCTCCAGGCTGAGGGACTGACCACCTTGTTCCAGACCATGGAGCTGAACTCTTCTCCAGGCTGAGGGACTGACCACCTTGTTCCAGACCATGGAGCTGAACTCTTCTCCAGGCTGAGGGACTGACCACCTTGTTCCAGACCATGGAGCTGAACTCTTCTCCAGGCTGAGGGACTGACCACCTTGTTCCAGACCATGGAGCTGAACTCTTCTCCAGGCTAAAGGACTGACCACCTTGTTCCAGACCATGGAGCTGAACTTTTCTCCAGGCTGAGGGACTGACCACCTTGTTCCAGGAGCTGAACTTTTCTCCAGGCTGAGGGACTGACCACATTGTTCCAGGAGCTGAACTCTTCTTCAGGCTGAGGGACTGACCACCTTGTTCCAGGAGCTGAACTCTTCTCCAGGCTGAGGGACTGACCACATTGTTCCAGGAGCTGAACTCTTCTCCAGGCTGAGGGACTGACCACATTGTTCCAGGAGCTGAACTCTTCTCCAGGCTGAGGTACTGACCACATTGTTCCAGGAGCTGAACTCTTCTCCAGGCTGAGGGACTGACCACATTGTACCAGGAGCTGAACTCTTCTCCAGGCTGAGGGACTGACCACATTGTACCAGGAGCTGAACTCTTCTCCAGGCTGAGGGACTGACCACATTGTTCAAGGAGCTGAACTCTTCTCCAGGCTGAGGGACTGACCACATTGTTCCAGGAGCTGAACTCTTCTCCAGGCTGAGGGACTGACCACATTGTACCAGGAGCTGAACTCTTCTCCAGGCTGAGGGACTGACCACATTGTACCAGGAGCTGAACTCTTCTCCAGGCTGAGGGACTGACCACATTGTTCCAGGAGCTGAACTCTTCTCCAGGCTGAGGGACTGACCACATTGTTCCAGGAGCTGAACTCTTCTCCAAGCTGAGGAACTGACCACCTCAAATACTTTTTCTCCAAGGTTGAGGGACTGATTACATCTCCATTTTATTTCTGCTTCTCCCTTTATATTTGACTGAAGAAGCCTGCACGTGTCTTAATCTTCAATTTGTCGTTATTTTCTACCTGGGAAACACGAGAGTGCATCAAGGACCCCAAGACTGTAATTCCTGGCCTACTCACCTACATGTACTTACACAGCTCCTGGCCACTATCGACTTCACTAAGTGTTGGCCTCCATTTACACCCAGTCTTGAAGCAGTGTATGGTACTTGCCTCAGACCCCCCTCTCATCTGACTCACAGTCCTGAGAGGAGAGGAATTTTCTAACCTGGTGGCCCATCTATAATAATAATAATAATAATAATAATAATAATAATAATAATTTTAAAAGTACAAAAATGATAGGTGGGTAAAGGAACAGTGGTACAATTAAGTATCTACGTCGTGAGTCGCTGGCTACGTTATGTGGCTGCTCCTCGTCCCTCAGATAACGTGCCTCCTCACCCCTCAGACAACGTGCCTCCTCGCCCCTCAGACAACGTGCCTCCTCGCCCCTCAGATAACGTGCCTCCTCGCCCCTCAGATAACGTGCCTCCTCGCCCCTCAGATAACGTGCCTCCTCGTCCCTCAGATAACGTGCCTCCTCGTCCCTCAGATAACGTGCCTCCTCGCCCCTCACATAACGTGCCTCCTCGTCCCTCAGATAACGTGCCTCCTCGCCCCTCACATAACGTGCCTCCTCGTCCCTCAGATAACGTGCCTCCTCGCCCCTCACATAACGTGCCTCCTCGCCCCTCAGACAACGTGCCTCCTCGCCCCTCAGATAACGTGCCTCCTCGTCCCTCAGACAACGTGCCTCCTCGCCCCTCAGATAACGTGCCTCCTCGTCCCTCAGATAACGTGCCTCCTCGTCCCTCAGATAACGTGCCTCCTCGTCCCTCAGATAACGTGCCTCCTCGTCCCTCAGATAACGTGCCTCCTCGTCCCTCAGATAACGTGCCTCCTCGCCCCTCAGATAACGTGCCTCCTCGCCCCTCAGATAACGTGCCTCCTCGCCCCTCAGACAACGTGCCTCCTCGCCCCTCAGATAACGTGCCTCCTCGCCCCTCAGATAACGTGCCTCCTCGTCCCTCAGATAACGTGCCTCCTCGCCCCTCAGATAATGTGCCTCCTCGTCCCTCAGATAACGTGCCTCCTCGCCCCTCAGACAACGTGCCTCCTCGCCCCTCAGATAACGTGCCTCCTCGCCCCTCAGATAACGTGCCTCCTCGTCCCTCAGATAACGTGCCTCCTCGCCCCTCAGATAATGTGCCTCCTCGTCCCTCAGATAACGTGCCTCCTCGCCCCTCAGACAACGTGCCTCCTCGCCCCTCAGATAACGTGCCTCCTCGCCCCTCAGATAACGTGCCTCCTCGCCCCTCAGACAACGTGCCTCCTCGCCCCTCAGATAACGTGCCTCCTCGCCCCTCAGATAACGTGCCTCCTCGCCCCTCAGATAACGTGCCTCCTCGCCCCTCAGACAACGTGCCTCCTCGTCCCTCAGACAACGTGCCTCCTCGTCCCTCAGACAACGTGCCTCCTCGTCCCTCAGACAACGTGCCTCCTCGCCCCTCAGACAACGTGCCTCCTCGTCCCTCAGATAACGTGCCTCCTCGCCCCTCAGACAACGTGCCTCCTCGCCCCTCAGATAACGTGCCTCCTCGCCCCTCAGATAACGTGCCTCCTCGCCCCTCAGATAACGTGCCTCCTCGCCCCTCAGATAACGTGCCTCCTCGCCCCTCAGACAACGTGCCTCCTCGCCCCTCAGATAACGTGCCTCCTCGCCCCTCAGATAACGTGCCTCCTCGCCCCAGATAACGTGCCTCCTCGCCCCTCAGACAACGTGCCTCCTCGTCCCTCAGACAACGTGCCTCCTCGTCCCTCAGACAACGTGCCTCCTCGTCCCTCAGACAACGTGCCTCCTCGCCCCTCAGACAACGTGCCTCCTCGTCCCTCAGATAACGTGCCTCCTCGCCCCTCAGACAACGTGCCTCCTCGCCCCTCAGATAACGTGCCTCCTCGCCCCTCAGATAACGTGCCTCCTCGCCCCTCAGATAACGTGCCTCCTCGCCCCTCAGATAACGTGCCTCCTCGCCCCTCAGATAACGTGCCTCCTCGCCCCTCAGACAACATGCCTCCTCGCCCCTCAGATAACGTGCCTCCTCGCCCCTCAGATAACGTGCCTCCTCGCCCCTCAGATAACGTGCCTCCTCGCCCCTCAGACAACGTGCCTCCTCGTCCCTCAGACAACGTGCCTCCTCGTCCCTCAGACAACGTGCCTCCTCGTCCCTCAGACAATGTGCCTCCTCGCCCCTCAGACAACGTGCCTCCTCGTCCCTCAGATAACGTGCCTCCTCGCCCCTCAGACAACGTGCCTCCTCGCCCCTCAGATAACGTGCCTCCTCGCCCCTCAGATAACGTGCCTCCTCGCCCCTCAGATAACGTGCCTCCTCGTCCCTCAGATAACGTGCCTCCTCGCCCCTCAGATAACGTGCCTCCTCGTCCCTCAGATAACGTGCCTCCTCGTCCCTCAGATAACGTGCCTCCTCGCCCCTCAGACAACGTGCCTCCTCGTCCCTCAGATAACGTGCCTCCTCGTCCCTCAGACAACGTGCCTCCTCGTCCCTCAGACAACATGCCTCCTCGCCCCTCAGATAACGTGCCTCCTCGTCCCTCAGACAACGTGCCTCCTCGTCCCTCAGACAACTACTAAGAAGACAGCAACTGCATGAATGATGGTGAATGAGTTTTCTCCTTCTGTCAACAGGACACGATCATAAAAACAAAAATTCCTTCAAAATTCTCACTTTTCAAAGTATATTCTCAGTTTAATTTTCCCGAGTCTCACCTCACAGTTCCGGGACCAATCTTGTTGCAAACCTTTGGATCTTCTCCAGTACCTGGATAGTCGTGGTCAAGTGGGCTCCATGCTGGCGCCGCATACTCTGAAGTTCACCATCAACATATGTTGACTACAACGTTCTGAATGAGCACGAGTTAAGGTTTCTGAAAGCACCTTGTATGTTAGCTAGCATTGTGCACATGCTGAGGTGCACATGTTGATGAAGTACACATGGTGCTGAGGTGCACATGGTGCTCAGGTGCACATGGTGAAGATCACATGGTGCTGAGGTGCACATGGTGCTGAAGTGCACATGTTGCTGAAGTGCACATGTTGCTGAAGTGCACATGGTGCTGAAGTGCACATGGTGCTGAAGTACACATGTTCCTGAAGTGCACATGTTGTTGAAGTGCACATGGTGCTGAAGTGCACATGGTGCTGAGGTGCACATAGTGAAGTGCACATGATGCTGAAGTGCACATGGTGCTGAAGTACACATGTTGCTGAAGTACACATGTTGCTGAAGTGCACATGTTGCTGAAGTGCACATGTTGCTGAAGTGCACATGTTGCTGAAGTACACATGTTGCTGAAGTGCACATGGTGCTGAAGTGCACATGTTGCTGAAGTACACATGTTGCTGAAGTGCACATGTTGCTGAAGTGCACATGTTGCTGAAGTGCACATGTTGCCGAAGTACACATGTTGCTGAAGTGCACATGTTGCTGAAGTACACATGTTGCTGAAGTGCACATGTTGCCGAAGTGCACATGTTGCTGAAGTGCACATGTTGCTGAAGTGCACATGTTGCTGAAGTGCACATGTTGCTGAAGTACACATGTTGCTGAAGTACACATGTTGCTGAAGTGCACATGTTGCTGAAGTGCACATGTTGCTGAAGTACACATGTTGCTGAAGTACACATGTTGCTGAAGTGCACATGTTGCTGAAGTGCACATGTTGCTGAAGTGCACATGTTGCTGAAGTACACATGTTGCTGAAGTGCACATGTTGCTGAAGTGCACATGTTGCTGAAGTGCACATGTTGCTGAAGTGCACATGTTGCTGAAGTGCACATGTTGCTGAAGTACACATGTTCCTGAAGTGCACATGTTGCTGAAGTACACATGTTGCTGAAGTACACATGTTGCTGAAGTGCACATGTTGCTGAAGTGCACATGTTGCTGAAGTACACATGTTCCTGAAGTGCACATGTTGCTGAAGTACACATGTTGCTGAAGTACACATGTTGCTGAAGTGCACATGTTGCTGAAGTACACATGTTGCTGAAGTGCACATGTTGCTGAAGTGCACATGTTGCTGAAGTGCACATGTTGCTGAAGTACACATGTTGCTGAAGTGCACATGTTGCTGAAGTACACATGTTCCTGAAGTGCACATGTTGCTGAAGTACACATGTTGCTGAAGTGCACATGTTGCTGAAGTGCACATGTTGCTGAAGTGCACATGGTGCTGAAGTGCACATGGTGCTGAGGTGCACATGGTGCTGAAGTGCACATGTTGCTGAAGTGCACATGTTGCTGAAGTGCACATGTTGCTGAAGTGCACATGTTGCTGAAGTGCACATGGTGCTGAAGTGCACATGTTGCTGAGGTGCACATGGTGCTGAGGTGCACATGGTGCTCAGGTGCACATGTTGCTGAGGTGCACATGGTGCTGAAGTACACATGTTGCTGAAGTGCACATGTTGCTGAGGTGCACATGGTGCTGAAGTACACATGTTGCTGAAGTACACATGTTGCTGAAGTGCACATGTTGCTGAAGTACACATGGTGCTGAGGTGCACATGTTTCTGAAGTGCACATGGTGCTGAGGTGCACATGTTGCTGAAGTGCACATGGTGCTGAAGTGCACATGTTGCTGAAGTACACATGTTGCTGAAGTGCACATGTTTCTGAAGTGCACATGGTGCTGAGGTGCACATGTTGCTGAAGTGCACATGTTGCTGAAGTGCACATGTTGCTGAAGTACACATGTTGCTGAAGTGCACATGTTTCTGAAGTGCACATGGTGCTGAGGTGCACATGTTGCTGAAGTGCACATGGTGCTGAAGTGCACATGTTGCTGAAGTACACATGTTGCTGAAGTGCACATGGTGCTGAAGTGCACATGGTGTTGAAGTGCACATGTTGCTGAGGTGCACATGTTGCTGAAGTGCACATGTTGCTGAGGTGCACATGTTGCTGAAGTGCACATGTTGCTGAGGTGCACATGGTGCTGAAGTGCACATGTTGCTGAGGTGCACATGTTGCTGAAGTGCACATGTTGCTGAGGTGCACATGGTGCTGAAGTGCACATGTTGCTGAGGTGCACAAGTTGCTGAAGTGCACATGTTGCTGAGGTGCACATGTTGCTGAAGTGCACATGTTGCTGAAGTGCACATGTTGCTGAAGTGCACATGTTGCTGAAGTGCACATGGTGCTGAAGTGCACATGTTGCTGAAGTGCACATGGTTCTGAGGTGCACATGTTGCTGAAGTGCACGTTGCTGAAGTGCACATGTTGCTGAAGTGCACATGTTGCTGAAGTGCACGTTGCTGAAGTGCACATGTTGCTGAAGTGCACATGGTGCTGAAGTGCACATGTTGCTGAAGTGCACATGGTGCTGAGGTGCACATGTTGCTGAAGTGCACATGTTGCTGAAGTGCACATGTTGCTGAAGTGCACATGGTGCTGAAGTGCACATGTTGCTGAGGTGCACATGGTGCTGAGGTGCACATGGTGCTGAGGTGCACATGGTGCTGAGGTGCACATGGTGCTGAAGTGCACATGTTGCTGAAGTGCACATGTTGCTGAAGTGCACATGTTGCTGAAGTGCACATGTTGCTGAAGTGCACATGTTGCTGAAGTGCACATGGTGCTGAGGTGCACATGGTGCTGAGGTGCACATGGTGCTGAAGTGCACATGTTGCTGAAGTGCACATGGTGCTGAAGTGCACATGTTTCTGAAGTGCACATGTTGCTGAAGTGCACATGGTGCTGAGGTGCACATGGTGCTGAAGTGCACATGTTGCTGAAGTGCACATGGTGCTGAAGTGCACATGTTGCTGAAGTGCACATGGTGCTGAGGTGCACATGGTGCTGAAGTGCACATGTTGCTGAAGTGCACATGGTGCTGAAGTGCACATGTTGCTGAAGTGCACATGGTGCTGAGGTGCACATGGTGCTGAAGTGCACATGGTGCTGAAGTGCACATGTTGCTGAAGTGCACATGGTGCTGAAGTGCACATGGTGCTGAAGTGCACATGTTGCTGAAGTGCACATGGTGCTGAGGTGCACATGGTGCTGAAGTGCACATGTTGCTGAAGTGCACATGGTGCTGAAGTGCACATGTTGCTGAAGTGCGCATGGTGCTGAAGTGCACATGGTGCTGAAGTGCACATGTTGCTGAAGTGCACATGGTGCTGAGGTGCACATGTTGCTGAAGTGCACATGTTGCTGAAGTGCACATGTTGAAGTGCACATGGTGCTGAGGTGCACATGGTGCTGAAGTGCACATGTTGCTGAAGTGCACATGGTGCTGAGGTGCACATGTTGCTGAAGTGCACATGTTGCTGAAGTGCACATGTTGATGAAGTGCACATGGTACTGAAGTGCACATGTTGCTGAAGTGCACATGGTGCTGAAGTGCACATGTTGCTGAAGTGCACACGGTGCTGAAGTGAACATGTTGATGAAGTGCACATGGTGCTGAAGTGCACATGTTGCTGAAGTGCACATGGTGCTGAAGTGCACATGTTGCTGAAGTGCACATGGTGCTGAGGTGCACATGGTGAAGTGCACATGGTGCTGAAATGCATATGGTGCTGAAGTACAAATGAGTGCACAGATGAATATACGTGTGTGCACAGATGCGTGTACGTGGGTGCACAGAAGTGTACGTGGGTGCACAGATGCATGTACATGGGTACACAGATAAATGTATGTGGGTGCACAGATGCATGTAAATGGGTGCACAGATGCGTGTACGTGGGTGCACAGATGCGTGTACGTGGGTGCACAGATGCGTGTACGTGGACGCACAGATGCGTGTACGTGGACGCACAGATGCGTGTACGTGGATGCACAGATGCGTGTACGTGGGTGCACAGAAGTGTACGTGGGTGCACAGAAGTTTACGTGGGTGCACAGATGCGTGTACGTGGGTGCACAGAAGTTTACGTGGGTGCACAGATGCGTGTGCGTGGGCGCACAGATGCGTGTACGTGGATGCACAGATGCGTGTGCGTGGGTTACCTGGAGGTTATTCCGGGGATCAACGCCCCCGCGGCCAGGTCCATGACCAGGCCTCCCGATGGATCAGGGCCTGATCAACTAGGCTGTTACTGCTGGCCGCACGCAGTCCAACGCACGAGCCACAGCCCGGCTGATCCGGCACTGACTTTAGGTATCTGTCCAGCTCTCTCTTGAAGGCAGCCAGGGGTTTATTGGCAATTCCCCTAATGCTTGATGGGAGGCTGTTGAACAGTCTTGGGCCCTGGACATTTATGGTGATTTCCCTTAGTGTACCAATGGCGCCCCTACTTTTTATTGGGGGCATTTTGCATCGCCTGCCCAGTCTTTTACTTTCGTAGGGAGTGATTTCTGTGTGCAGATTTGGGACCATTCCTTCCAAGATTTTCCAAGTGTAGATTATGATATATCTCTCCCTCCTGCGTTCCAACGAGTACAAGTCAAGTGCTTCCAAGCGTTCCCAGTAGTTAAGGTGCTTGACAGAACTTATACGTGCAGTAAAGGATCTCTGTACACTCTCTAGATCTGCGATTTCACCTGCTTGTATGGAGATGTTAATGTACAGCAGTATTCTAGCTAGAGAGAACAAGTGATTTGAAAAGGATCATCATGGGCTTGGCATCTCTCGTTTTGAAAGTTCTCATTATCCATCCTATCATTTTCTTTGCACGTGCGATCGTGGCACTGTTGTGATCCTTGAAAGTGAGATCCTCAGACATTACTACTCCCAGGTCCCTTACATTATTTTTCCGCTCTATTGTATGGCCGGAGTCAGTAGTATACTCTGTTCTAGTTATTATCTCCTCCAGTTTTCCATAACGGAGTAGTTGGAATTTGTCCTCATTGAACATCATATTGTTTACCGTTGCCCACTGGAAAACTTTGTTTATATCTTCTTGGAGGTTAACCGCGTCCTCAGCAGGTGACAGCCTCATGCAGATCCTAGTATCATCCGCAAAGGATGATACGGTGCTGTGGTGTATATCTCTGTTTATGTCTGATATGAGGATAAGGAATAAGATGGGGGCGAGTACTGTGCCTTGTGGAACAGAGCTCTTCACTATGGCAGCCTCCGATTTAACTCTGTTGACGTGGGTGCGTGGGGTACGTGGGTGCACAGATGCGTGTACGTGGATGCATAGATGCGTGTACGCGGGTGCACAGATGCGTGTAGGTGGGTGAGGGGAGAAATCACAGCTGTTGCAAGGGAGGTATAAGGAGGGAGGGAAGGGGATAGAGATAGAGGAGAGTGGAAGGAAAAGAGGGGAGGGGGAGTGAGAGATAGGAAGGAAAAGAGGGGAGGGGGATGAAGAAGAGTGAGGAGATAGGAAGGAAAAAGAGGGGAGGGAGGGGTTAGAAAGGAGGGGGGGCTGAGATTAAAGGGAAAGAACAGAAGCGAAAGGGGAGGGGGGGGGGGAGCGAGGGTGAGGTAGGACCCCCCGGCGTCTGCCAACTCTGGGTATTTTGGGCACTCTTGCCCCCCCTCCACCGCACCAACACGAGCCTGCCCCCCTTCCCCTCCCACTCCTCCCCAACCCCCCCCCCTCCACCCACCCCCCTCACCCCGCCCACTGCTACACCACACACCGCTACCGCTCTCCTGATCACCCAGACTGTTCCTGCCACCAACCCACAGCTCTATACAGGGTGAAACATTACAAAGCTCTACACAGAGTGAAACATGACTTGATAAAGCTCTACACAGAGTGAAACATGACTTGATAAAGCTCTACACAGAGTGAAACATGACTTGATAAAGCTCTACACAGAGTGAAACATAACTGGAAAGCTCTACACAGAGTGAAACATAACTGGATAAAGCTCTACACAGAGTGAAACATAACTTGATAAAGCTCTACACAGAGTGAAACATAACTGGATAAAGCTCTACACAGAGTGAAACATAACTGGATAAAGCTCTACACAGAGTGAAACATAACTGGATAAAGCTCTACACAGAGTGAAACATAACTTGATAAAGCTCTACACAGAGTGAAACATGACTTGATAAAGCTCTACACAGTGAAACATAACTGGATAAAGCTCTACACAGAGTGAAACATAACTGGATAAAGCTCTACACAGAGTGAAACATAACTTGATAAAGCTCTACACAGTGAAACATAACTGGATAAAGCTCTACACAGTGAAACATAACTGGATAACGCTCTACACAGAGTGAAACATAACTTGATAAAGCTCTACACAGAGTGAAACATGACTTGATAAAGCTCTACACAGAGTGAAACATAACTGGATAAAGCTCTACACAGAGTGAAACATAACTTGATAAAGCTCTACCAGAGTGAAACATAACTTGAAAAGCTCAAACACAAAAGTGAAACATAACTTGAAAAAAGCTCAAACCAGAGTAAAAACATGACTTGATAAAGCTCTACACAGAGAAACATAACTTGATAAAGCTCTACACAGAGTGAAACATAACTGGATAAAGCTCTACACAGAGTGAAACATAACTTGATAAAGCTCTACACAGAGTGAAACATGACTTGAAAAAGCTCTACACAGTGAAACAAACTGGATAAAGCTCTAAAACAGAGTGAAACATAACTGGATAAAGCTCTACACAGAGTGAAACATAACTTGATAAAGCTCTACACAGTGAAACATAACTGGATAAAGCTCTACACAGTGAAACATAACTGGATAACGCTCTACACAGAGTGAAACATAACTTGATAAAGCTCTACACAGAGTGAAACATGACTTGATAAAGCTCTACACAGAGTGAAACATAACTGGATAAAGCTCTACACAGAGTGAAACATAACTGGATAAAGCTCTACACAGAGTGAAACATAATTGGATAAAGCTCTACACAGAGTGAAACATGACTTGATAAAGCTCTACACAGAGTGAAACATACCTTGATAAAGCTCTACACAGAGTGAAACATAACTTGATAAAGCTCTACACAGAGTGAAACATAACTTGATAAAGCTCTACACAGAGTGAAGCATAACTTGATAAAGCTCTACACAGAGTGAAACATAACTTGATAAAGCTCTATACAGAGTGAAACATAACTTGATAAAGCCCTACACAGAGTGAAACAGAACTTGATAAAGCTCTACACAGAGTGAAACATAACTTGATAAAGCTCCACACAGAGTGAAACATAACTTGATAAAGCTCTACACAGAGTGAAACATAACTGGATAAAGCTCTACACAGAGTGAAACAGAACTTGATAAAGCTCTACACAGAGTGAAACATAACTGGATAAAGCTCTACACAGAGTGAAACATAACTTGATAAAGCTCTACACAGAGTGAAACATAACTTGATAAAGCCACACAGAGGGGAAACATAACTGGATAAAGCTCTACACAGAGTGAAACATAACTTGATAAAGCTCTACACAGAGTAAAACATAACTTGATAAACCTCTACACAGAGTGAAACATAACTGGATAAAGCTCTACACAGAGTGAAACACAACTTGATAAAGCTCTAAAAACAAGTGAAACATAACTGGATAAAGCTCTACACAGAGTGAAACATAACTTGATAAAGCTCTACACAGAGTGAAACAGAACTTGATAAAACTCTACACAGAGTGAAACATAACTGGATAAAGCTCTACACAGAGTGAAACATAACTTGATAAAGCTCTACACAGAGTGAAACAGAACTTGATAAAGCTCTACACAGAGTGAAACATAACTGGATAAAGCTCTACACAGAGTGAAACATAACTTGATAAAGCTCTACATACAGAGTGAAACATAACTTGATAAAGCTCTACACAGAGTGAAACATAACTTGATAAAGCTCTATACAGTACTTACCTTAGTATCCCATTTCCTTTCATAATTCTCATTTTCTTTCACAACTCACTCCATTTTCCTTCATAACTCGCCCCGTTTTCTTTAACAACTTGTCCCGTTTTCCTTAGCAAATATTTTCATTTTCTTTAACAACTCCGTTTTCTTTCAGAACTTTCCTTAACAGAAAATTTGTAACACTTTAATAAATTATTATTATTAATTATTATTTCATTATCATCATCGTTATCGTCACATTTACGAGGAAGCTGTAAACCTGTAGGGGGTCGTGCAGTGTCTGGGGTAATGTAATGGTGATGAGGATCGGTCGAAGGAGAAAATACCTCCAATCCCTCAGATCAAGAGCTCTTCACCAGCACCTAACAGCCTCAGACACGGTGTCACAGACTAACAGCCTCAGACACGGGGTCACAGACTAACAGCCTCAGACACGGGGTCGCTAACAGCCTCAGACACGGGCTCACAGACTAACAGCCTCAGACACGGGGTCACAGGCTAACAGCCTCAGACACGTGTCACAGACAAAACAGCCTAAAAACACGGGGTCCACAGCCCTAACAGACTCAGACACGGGCTCACAGACTAACAGCCTCAGACACGGGGTCACAGGCTAACAGCCTCAGACACGGTGTCACAGACTAACAGCCTCAAACACGGGGTCACAGACTAACAGACTCAGACACGGAGTCACAGATTAACAGCCTCAGACACGGGGTCACAGACTAACAGCCTCAGACACGGCGTCACAGACTAACAGCCTCAGACACGGAATCACAGACTAACAGCCTCAGACACAGGGTCACAGACTAACAGCCTCAGACACGGGGTCACAGATTAACAGCCTCAGACACGGGGTCACAGACTAACAGCCTCAGACACGGGGTTATAGACTAACAGCCTCAGACACGGGGTCACAGACTAACAGCCTCAGACACGGGGTCACAGGCTAACAGCCTCAGACACGGGGTCACAGACTAACAGCCTCAGACACGGTGTCACAGACTAACAGCCTCAGACACGGGGTCACAGACTAACAGCCTCAGACACGGAATCACAGACTAACAGCCTCAGACACGGCGTCACAGACTAACAGCCTCAGACACGGCGTCACAGACTAACAGCCTCAGACACGGAATCACAGACTAACAGCCTCAGACACAAGGTCACAGACTAACAGCCTCAGACACGGGGTCACAGATTAACAGCCTCAGACACGGGGTCACAGACTAACAGCCTCAGACACGGGGTCACAGACTAACAGCCTCAGACACGGGGTCACTAACAGCCTCAGACACGGAATCACAGACTAACAGCCTCAGACAAGGGGTCACAGAATAACAGCCTCAGACACGGGTTCACAGACTACAGCATCAAACACGGGGTTACAGACTAACAGCCTCAGACACGGGGTCACAGACTAACAGCCTCAGACACGGGGTGACAGACTAACAGCCTCAGACACGGGGTCACATACTAACAGCGTCAGACACGGGGTCACAGACTACAGCATCAGACACGGGGTCACACACTAACAGCACCAGACACGGCGTCACAGACTAACAACCTCAGACACGGGGTCACACACAACCTCAGACACTGGGTCACAGGTCCGGAAACAGGTCATCTTTCCCCCTAACTAGCTTGGCACTGGCACCATCCTTCAGGATATCCGCCAAATGCTGAGGTGCCAGGCAGCTTCCCGCCAAAACCTATGAAGGTGAAATGTTTCCCGCCAAAAAATCCCTCCCGCCATGACCTTTCCCGCCAAAGATTCCAACCGTAGGTGATTCCCGCGTCAACCTTCCCGCCAAAACTCCTCCGTTCGTCAACACTCGGTGAGACTCACGGGGATAATTTCCCGCCAAAAACTTTTATCTATAGTATTTACGGCTTAAACTTAGGTAACTAAAAGCTAACTTAGCACCTAACTACACAACTGTCACACTAACTACACAACTGTCACACTAACTACACAACTGTCACACTAACTACACAACTGTCACACTAACTACACAACTGTAACACTACACAACTGTCACACTAACTACACAACTGTCACACTACACAACTGTCACACTAACTACACAACTGTCACACTACACAACTGTCACACTAACTACACAACTGTCACACTACACAACTGTCACACTAACTACACAACTGTCACACTACACAACTGTCACACTAACTACACAACTGTCACACTAACTACACAACTGTCACACTAACTACACAACTGTCACACTAACTACACAACTGTCACACTACACAACTGTCACACTAACTACACAACTGTCACACTAACTACACAACTGTCACACTAACTACACAACTGTCACACTAACTACACAACTGCCACACTAACTACACAACTGTCACACTAGCTACACAACTGTCACACTACACAACTGTCACATTAACTACACAACTGTAACACTAACTACACAACTGTCACACTACACAACTGTCACACTAACTACACAACTGCCACACTAACTACACAACTGTCACACTAACTACACAACTGTCACACTAACTACACAACTGCCACACTAACTACACAACTGTCACACTAACTACACAACTGTCACACTAACTACACAACTGCCACACTAACTACACAACTGTCACATTAACTACACAACTGTAACACTAACTACACAACTGTCACACTACACAACTGTCACACTAACTACACAACTGTCACACTAACTACACAACTGTCACACTAACCACACAACTGCCACACTAACTACACAACTGTCACACTAACTACACAACTGTCACACTAACTACACAACTGCCACACTAACTACACAACTGTCACACTAACTACACATCTGTCACACTAACTACACAACTGTCACACTAACTACACAACTGTCACACTAGCTACACAACTGTCACACTACACAACTGTCACATTAACTACACAACTGTAACACTAACTACACAACTGTCACACTACACAACTGTAACACTAACTACACAACTGTCACACTACACAACTGTCACACTAACTACACAACTGTCACACTAACTACACAACTGTCACACTACACAACTGCCACACTAACTACACAAGTGTCACACTAACTACACAAGTGTCACGCTACCTACACAAGTGTCACACTAACTACACAAGTGTTTAACTTAGTCAAGGAGAGTTGCAGTAAGTGTTCTCTGATGGCCAAGCAGGTGTTGGCAGCAGAGTATTAAGAAGCGATCATCGTGGACCAGGAGCTGAGACAACGGCGACTGGGAATTACTGGGGAGGACTGACGAGGACTGGGGAGGACTGGGAAGGACTTGGGTCCCTCCTCCTCCTCCTCTAAAGATTAGATTTTGCCACCGAAGTGGCTAGTTCACTGTGTACCTTATATCCATCCAGTGGATTGTAGTGACTAGTTCACTCTGTAACTTATATCCATCCAGTGGATGGTAGTGACTAGTTCACTCTGTAACTTATATCCATCCAGTGGATGGTAGTGACTAGTTCACTCTGTACCTTATATCCATCCAGTGGATGGTAGTGGCTAGTTTATTGTGTACCTCATATCCATCCTGTGGATGGTAGTGGCTAGTTTATTGTGTACCTCATATCCATCCTGTGGATGGTAGTGGCTAGTTTATTGTGTACCTTATATCCATCCTGTGCATGGTAGTGGCTAGTTTATTGTGTACCTCATATCCATCCTGTGGATGGTAGTGGCTAGTTTATTGTGTACCTTATATCCATCCTGTGGATGGCAGTGGCAAGTTTATTGTGTACCTCATATCCATCCTGTGGATGGTAGTGGCTAGTTTATTGTGTACCTCATATCCATCCTGTGGATGGTAGTGGCTAGTTTATTGTGTACCTCTTATCCATCCTGTGGATGGTAGTGCTAGTTTATTTTTTACCTGATATCCATCCTGTGGATGGTAGTGGCTAGTTTATTGTGTACCTTATACCATCCTGTGGATGGTAGTGGCTAGTTTATTGTGTCCCTTTATATCCATCCTGTGGATGGTAGTGGTATTTTGTGTACCTCATATCCATCCTGTGGATGGTAGTGGTTATTTTAAATTGTGTACCTCTATCCATCCTGTGGATGGTAGTGGCTAGTTTATTGTGTCCCTTTATACCCCATCCTGTGGATGGTAGTGGCTAGTTTAATTGTGTACCTCATATCCATCCTGTGGATGGTAGTGGTTAGTTTGTGTACCTCAATCCATCCTGTGGATGGTAGTGGCTAGTTTATTGTGTACCTCATATCCTCCTGTGGATGGTAGGCTAGTTGGTACCTCATATCCATCCGTGGATGGTAGGGGCTAGTTTTGGGGTCCCCTCATATCCATCCTGTGGATGGTATGGCTAGTTTATTGTGTACCTCATATCCATCCTGTGGATGGTAGTGCTAGTTTATTGTGTACCTCATATCCATCCTGTGGATGGTAGGTAGTTTTGTTACTCATATCATCCTGTGGATGGTAGTGGCTAGTTTATTGTGTACCTCTATCCATCCTGTGGATGGTAGTGGCTAGTTTTTGTGTACCTCAACCCAAACCTGTGGATGGTAGTGGCTAGTTTATTGTGTCCCATCATATCCATCCTGTGGATGGTAGGGGTTAGTTTTATTGTGTACCTCATATCCATCCTGTGGATGGTAGTGGCTAGTTTATTGTGTACCTCAATCCATCCTTGGATGGTAGTGGCTAGTTTATTGTGTACCCTATCATCCTGTGGAGGGTATGGCTATTTTTTATTGTGTACCTCATACCCAAACCTGTGGATGGTAGTGGCTATTTTTTGTGTACCCATATCCATCCTGTGGATTGGTAGTGGCTAGTTTATTGTGACCTCAATCCATCCTGGGGATGGTAGTGGCTAGTTTATTGTGTACCTCTATCCATCCTGTGGATGGTATGGCTAGTTTATGTGTACCTCATATCCTTTCCTGTGGATGGTAGTGGCTAGTTTTGTGACCTCATATCCATCCTGTGGATGGTAGTGGCTAGTTATTGTGTACCTCATATCCACCCTGTGGATGGTATGGCTAGTTTTGTGAAACCTCATATCCATCCTGTGATGGTAGTGGCTAGTTTATTGGTACCTCATATCCATCCTGTGGATGGTAGTGCTAGTTTATTGTGTACCTAATATCCATCCGTGGATGGTATTTGGCTATTTTATTGTGTACCTCAAATCCATCCTGTGGATGGTAGTGGCTAGTTTATTGTGTACCTCAAATCCACCCTGTGGATGGTAGTGTTAGTTTTTTGTGAACCTCATATCCATCCTGTGGATGGTAGTGGCTAGTTTATTGTGACCTCATATCCATCCTGTGGAGGGTAGTGGCCTAGTTTATTGTGACCTCATATCCATCCTGGGGGTGTAGTGCAGTTTTGTGTACCTCAAAATCCATCCTGTGGATGGTAGTGGCTAGTTTATTGGGGTTATTTTCATATCCATCCTGGGGATGGTAGAGGCTATTTATTTGTGTACCTCATATCCATCCTGTGGATGGTAGTGGTTTTAGTGTACCTCATATCCATCCTGTGAGGGTATGGTTAGTTTTTGTGTACCTCGTATCCATCCTGTGGATGGTAGTGGCTAGTTTATTGTGTACCTCATATCCATCCTGTGGATGGTAGTGGTTAGTTTATTGTGTACCTCGTATCCATCCTGTGGATGGTAGTGGCTAGTTTATTGTGTACCTCATATCCATCCTGTGAATGGTAGTGGCTAGTTTACTGTGTACCTCGTATCCATCTTGTGGATGGTAGTGGCTAGTTTATTGTGTACCTCGTATCCATCCTGTGGATGGTAGTGACTAGTTTATTGTGTACCTCATATCCATCCTGTGGATGGTAGTGGCTAGTTTATTGTGTACCTCATATCCATCCTGTTTATGGTAGTGGCTAGTTTATTGTGTACATCATATCCATCCTGTGGATGGTAGTAGCTAGTTTACTGTGTACCTCATATCCATCCTGTGGATCGTAGTAGCTAGTTTATTGCGTACCTCATATCCATCCTGTGGATGGTAGTGGCTAGTTTATTGTGTACCTCATATCCATCCTGTGGATGGTAGTGGCTAGTTTATTGTGTACCTCATATCCATCCTGTGGATGGTAGTGGCTAGTTTGTGTACCTCATATCCATCCTGTGGATGGTAGTGGCTAGTTTATTGTGTACCTTATATCCATCCGGGTGGATGGTAGTGGCTAGTTTATTGTGTACCTCATATCCATCCTGTGGATGGTATGGCTAGTTTTGTGTACCTCACATCCATCCTGTGGATGGTATGGCTAGTTTATTGTGTCCTCATATCCATCCTGTGGATGGTAGTGGCTATTTTATTGTGTACCTCATATCCATCCGGGTGGATGGAAGTGGCTAGTTTATTGTGCACCTCATATCCATCCTGTGGATGGAAGTGGCTAGTTTATTGTGTACATCATATCCATCCTGTGGCTGGTAGTAGCTAGTTTATTGTGTACCTCATATCCATCCTGTGGATGGTAGTGGCTAGTTTGTGTACCTCATATCCATCCTGTGGATGGTAGTGGCTAGTTTGTGTACCTCATATCCATCCTGTGGCTGGTAGTAGCTAGTTTATTGTGTACCTCATATCCATCCTGTGGATGGTAGTGGCTAGTTTGTGTACCTCATATCCATCCTGTGGATGGTAGTGGCTAGTTTGTGTACCTCATATCCATCCTGTGGATGGTAGTGGCTAGTTTGTGTACCTCATATCCATCCTGTGGATGGTAGTGGCTAGTTTATTGTGTACCTCATATCCATCCTGTGGATGGTAGTGGCTATTTTTATTGTGTACCTCATATCCATCCTGTGATGGTAGTGACTAGTTATTGTGTACCTCATATCCATCCTGTGGAGGGTAGTGGCTAGTTTATTGTGTACCTCATATCCATCCTGTGGATGGTAGTGGCTAGTTTATTGTGTACCTCATATCCATCCTGTGGATGGTAGTGACTAGTTTATTGTGTACCTCATATCCATCCTTGTGGATGGTAGTGGCTAGTTTATTGTGTACCTCATATCCATCCTGTGGATGGTAGTGGTTAGTTTATTGTGTACCTCATATCCATCCTGTGGATGGTAGTGGCTAGTTTATTGTGAAACCTCATATCCATCCTGTGGATGGTAGTGCTAGTTTATTGTGTACCTCATATCCATCCTGTGGATGGTAGTGACTAGTTTATTTGTACCCATATCCATCCTGTTGATGTAGTGGCTAGTTTATTGTTACCTCATATCCATCCTGTGGAGGGGTAGTGGCTAGTTTATTGTGTACCTCATACCATCCTGGGGAAAGGTAGTGGTTAGTTGTGTACCTCATATCCATCCTGTGGATGGTAGTGGTTAGTTTATTGTGTACCTCGTATCCATCCTGTGGATGGTAGTGGCTAGTTTATTGTGTACCTCATATCCATCCTGTGGATGGTAGTGGCTAGTTTATTGTGTACCTCATATCCATCCTGTGATGGTAGTGGTTAGTTTATTGTGTACCTCATATCCATCCTGTGGATGGTAGTGGGCTAGTTTATTGTGTACCTCATATCCATCCTGTGGATGGTAGGGCTAGTTTATTGTGTACCTCATATCCATCCTGTGGATGGTAGTGACTAAGTTTACTGTGTACCTCATATCCATCCTGTGGATGGTAGTGGCTAGTTTATTGTGTACCTCATAATCCATCCTGGGGATGGTAGTGGCTAGTTTATTGTGTACCTCAATATCCATCCTGTGGATGGTAGTGGTTAGTTTGTGTACCTCATATCCATCCTGTGGATGGTAGTGGTTAGTTTATTGTTACCTCGTATCCATCCTGTGGATGGTATGGCTAGTTATTGTGTACCTCATATCCATCCTGTGGATGGTAGTGGCTAGTTTATTGTTTACCTCATATCCATCCTGTGGATGGTAGTGGTTAGTTTATTGTTACCTCATACCCAAATCCTTTTGATGGTAGTGGCTAGTTTTGTGTACCTCATATCCATCCTGTGGATGGTAGTGGCTAGTTTATTGTGTACCTCGTATCCATCCTGTGGATGGTAGTGGCTAGTTTATTGTGTACCTCATATCCAAACCTGTGGATGGTAGGGGCTAGTTTATTGTGTACCACATATCCATCCTGTGGATGGTAGTGGTTTATTTTATTGTGAAAACCTCATATCCATCCTGGGGATGGTATGGCTAGTTTATTGTGTACCTCGTATCCATCCTGTGGATGGTAGTGGCTAGTTTATTGTGTACCTCATATTCATCCTGTGGATGGTAGTGGCTAGTTTGTGCACCCATACCCATCCTGTGGATGGTAGTGGCTAGTTTATTGTGTACCTCATATCCATCATGTGGATGGTAGTGGCTAGTTTGTGTACCTCATATCCATCCTGTGCATGGTAGTGGCTAGTTTATTGAGTACCTCATATCCATCCTGTGGATGGTAGTGGCTAGTTTATTGTGTACCTAATATCCATCCTGTGGATGGTAGTTGCTAGTTCATTGTGTACATCAAATCCATCCTGTGGATGGTAGTGGCTAGTTTATTGTGTACCTCATATCCACCCTGTGGATGGTAGTGGCTAGTTTATTGTGCACCTCATATCCATCCTGTGGATGGTAGTAGCTAGTTTATTGTGCACCTCATATCCATCCTGTGGATGGTAGTGGCTAGTTTATTGTGCATCTCATATCCATCCTGTGGGTGGTAGTGGCAAGTTTGTGTACCTCATATACATCCTGTGGATGGTAGTGGCTAGTCATATCCATCCTGTGGATGGTAGTGGCTAGTCATATCCATCCTGTGGATGGTAGTGGCTAGTTTATTGTGTACCTCATATCCATCCTGTGGATGGTAGTGGCTAGTTTATTGTGTACCTCATATCCATCCTGTGGATGGTAGTGGCTAGTCATATCCTTTCTGTGGATGGTAGTGGCTAGTTTATTGTGTACCTCATATCCATCCTGTGGATGGTAGTGGCTAGTCATATCCTTTCTGTGGATGGTAGTGGCTAGTTTATTGTGTACCTCATATCCATCCTGTGGATGGTAGTGGCTAGTTTATTGTGTACCTCATATCCATCCTGTGGATGGTAGTGACTAGTTTATTGTGTACCTCATATCCATCCTGTGGATGGTAGTGGCTAGTTTATTGTGTACCTCATATCCATCCTGTGGATGGTAGTGGCTAGTTTTTTGGGTGTACCTCATATCCATCCTGGGATGGTATGGTTATTTTTGAGTACCTCAAAATCCATCCTGGGGATGGAAACTGGTTAGTTTATTGTGTACCTCGATCCTCCTGTGGATGGTAGTGGCTAGTTTATTGTGTACCTCATATCCATCCTGTGGAGGTAGTGGTTATTTTATTGTGTACCTCGTGTCCATCCTGTGGATGGTAGTGGCTATTATTGTGTACCCCCATATCCATCCTGTGAGGGTAGTGGCTATTTTTACTGTGTACCTCGTATCCATCCTGTGGATGGTAGTGGCTAGTTTATTGTGTACCTCGTATCCATCCTGGGGAATGGTAGTGGCTAGTTTATTGTGCACCTCATATCCATCCTGTGGATGGTAGTGGCTAGTTTATTGTGTACCTCATATCCATCCTATGGATGGTAGTGGCTAGTTTTTTTGTGTACCTCGTATCCATCCTGTGGATGGTAGTGGCTAGTTTATTTGTACCTCATATCCATCCTGTGGATGTAGTGGCTATTTTATTGTGTACCACATATCCATCCGTGGATGGTAGGGCTAGTTTATTGTGTACCTCATATCCATCCTGTGGAGGGTAGTGGCTAGTTTATTGTGTACCTCATCCATCCTGTGGATGGTAGTGGCTAGTTTATGTGTACCTCATATCATCCTGTGGATGGTAGGGCTAGTTTGTGCACCTCATATCCATCCTGTGATGGTAGTGGCTAGTTTATTGTGTACCTCATATCCATCCTGTGGATGGTATGGCATTTTGTGAAACCTCATATCCATCCTGTGCATGGTAGTGGCTAGTTTATTGAGTACCTCATATCCATCCCTGTGGATGGTAGGGGGCTAGTTTATTGTGTACCTCATATCCATCCTTTTGGATGGTAGTTGCTAGTTCATTGTGTACATCAAATCCATCCTGTGGATTGTAGTGGCTAGTTTATTGTGTACCTCAATCCACCCTGTGGATGGTAGTTGGCTAGTTTTATTGTGCACCTCATATCCATCCTGTGGATGGTAGTAGCTAGTTTATTGTGCACCTCATATCCATCCTGTGGATGGTAGTGGCTAGTTTATTGTGCACCTCACATCCATCCTGTGGGTGGTAGTGGCAAGTTTGTGTACCTCATATACATCCTGTGGATGGTAGTGGCTAGTCATATCCATCCTGTGGATGGTAGTGGCTAGTCATATCCATCCTGTGGATGGTAGTGGCTAGTTTATTGTGTACCTCATATCCATCCTGTGGATGGTAGTGGCTAGTTTATTGTGTACCTCATATCCATCCTGTGGATGGTAGTGGCTAGTCATATCCTTTCTGTGGATGGTACTGGCTAGTTTGTGTACCTCATATCCATCCTGTGAATGGTAGTGGCTAGTTTGTGTACCTCATATCCATCCTGTGAATGGTAGTGGCTAGTTTACTATGTATCTCATATCCATCCTGTGGATGGTAGTGGCTAGTTTATTGTGTACCTCATATCCATCCTGTGAATGGTAAGTGGCTAGTTTATTGTTACCTCATATCCATCCGTGAATGGTAGTGGCTATTTATTGTGTACCTCATATCCTCCTGTGAATGGTATGGCTATTTTAAATTGTGTACCTCATATACATCCTGGGGGATGGTAGTGGCTAGTTTTACTATGTACCCATATACATCCTGTGGATGGTAGGGCTATTTTATTGGGGGTACCTCAATACATCCTGTGGATGGTAGTGGCTAGTTTATTGTGTACCTCATACCCCATCCTGTGCATGGTATGGCTAGTTTATTGTGTACCTCATACCAAATCCTGTGGATGGTAGTGGCAGTTTATTGTGTACCTCAATCCATCCTGTGGATGGTAGTGGCAGTTTATTTGTGTACCCCCATATCCATCCTGTGGATGGTAGTGGCTAGTTTGTGTACCTCGTATCCATCCTGTGGATGGTAGTGGCTAGTTTATTGTGTACCTCATATCCATCCTGTGGATGGTAGTGGCTAGTTTATTGTGTACCTCATATACATCCTGTGGATGGTAGTGGCTAGTTTATTGTGTACCTCATATCCATCCTGTGGATGGTAGTGGCTACTTTATTGTGTACCTCATATACATCCTGTGGATGGTAGTGGCTAGTTTATTGTGTACCTCATATCCATCCTGTGGATGGTAGTGGCTAGTTTACTATGTACCTCATATACATCCTGTGGATGATAGTGGCTAGTTTATTGTGTACCTCTAATCCATCCTGTGGATGGTAGTGGCTATTTTTACTATGTACCTCATATCCATCCTGTGGATGGTAGTGGTTTAGTTTTTATTGTGTACCTCATATCCATCCTGTGTTTGGTAGTGGCTAGTTTATTGTGTACCTCATATCCATCCTGTGGATGGTAGTGGCTATTTTATTGTGTACCTCATATCCAATCCTGTGGATGGTAGTGGCTAGTTTATTATGTACCTCATATCCATCCTGTGAATGGTAGGGGCTAGTTTATTTGTGTACCTCATATCCATCCTGTGGATGGTAGTAGCTAGTTTTATTGTGTACCTTTTTATACATCCTGTGGATGGTAGTAGCTATTTATTGTGTACCTCATATCCATCCTGTGGTTTGTAGTGGCTAGTTTATTGTGTACCTCATATCCATCCTGTGGATGGTAGTAGCTAGTTTATTGTGTACCTCATATCCATCCTGTGGATGGTAGTGGCTAGTTACTGTGTACCTCATATCCATCCTGTGGATGGTAGTAGCTAGTTTATTGTGTACCTCATATCCATCCTGTGGATGGTAGTGGCTAGTTTTTTGTTTTCCTCATATCCATCCTGTGAATGGTAGTGGCTAGTTTATTGTGTACCTCATATCCATCCTGTGGATGGTAGTGGCTAGTTTATTGTGTACCTCATATCCATCCTGTGAATGGTAGTGGCTAGTTTATTGTGTACCTCATATCCATCCTGTGGATGGTAGTGGCTAGTTTAAATTGTGTACCTCATATCCATCCTGTGGATGTAGTGGCTAGTTTATTGTGTACCTCATATCCATCCTGTGATGGTAGTGGCTATTTTTATTGTGTACCTCATATCCATCCTGTGAATGGTAGTGGCTAGTTTATTGTGTACCTCATATCCATCCTGTGGATGGTAGTGGCTAGTTTACTATGTACCTCATATACATCCTGTGGATGGTAGTGCCTAGTTTACTATGTACCTCATCCTTCACCTACTGACCTTCAGACTGAGGGACTGACCACCTCAAGTTAACGGACTGATTACATCTTTACCTCGTCACCTCTTCTGCCGTCAATGCGTGCTTTGTATCTGACTTAAGAAGTCTACCGCGTAAGCGGAACGTTTCAGTTCCAGAGGTCAGTGACATGAACTACGACCTTGGAGGATAGCAGATCCATGGGGAGACATGATAACAACATGCAATATACTCAGAGGAATTGAAAGGGTAGATTGAGAAACTGTGAGGGCGCACACGTGGCATGCGAGTGTACACTCTGCCTTGCGCGTGTACATTCGCCGCCTAGCGTATGTACGCACATCAAACAACGCGATTATACACTACAGAAGCCAGAACCAATCACGAACAATAACAAAAAGTATCGCCAAATACCACAATGTCGCCAACAAAGCCGCAAAACTGCCACAGTTGGCGCTCCCATTGTGGCGTCTATTGAAAGAGTGGAAACAAATGAGCAGAGGAACAGGAGAAAGTGTCAATAACACAATCCAGTACCCTGGGGCTTATGATAAGTGCTGAGCACAAACTCACTCCTTTCTCCATTTATTAAACTGGAAATGACGTCAAATTGGTTAGTTTATTGTGAACCTCATATCCATTCTGTGGATGGTAGTGGTTAGTTTATTGTGTACCTCATATCCATCCTGTGGATGGTAGTGGCTAGTTTATTGTGTACCTCAATCCAATCCTGTGGATGGTAGTGGCTAGTTTATTGTGTACCTCATATCCATCCTGTGGATGGTAGTGGCTAGTTTATTGTGTACCTCATATCCATCCTGTGGATGGTAGTGGCTAGTTTACTGTGAACCTCATATCCATCCTGTGGATGGTAAATGGCTAGTTTATTTTGTACCTCATATCCATCCTGTGGATGGTAGTGGTTAGTTTATTGTGTACATCATATCCATCCTGTGGATGGTAGTGGCTAGTTTATTGTGTACCTCATATCCATCCTGTGGCTGGTAGTGGCTAGTTTATTGTGTACCTCATATCCATCCTGTGGATGGTAGTGGCTAGTTTATTGTGTACATCATATCCATCCTGTGGATGGTAGTGGCTAGTTTATTGTGTACCTCATATCCATCCTGTGGATGGTAGTGGCTAGTTTACTGTGAACCTCATATCCATCCTGTGGATGGTAGTGGCTAGTTTACTGTGAACCTCATATCCATCCAGCTTATCACCCTAAGTCACAAGCGCATTTGACTGACTACTTTTCTCTAAAAATAATTACCTGAGCTTACTCTCAATAATATCCAACAGACTGTGTGTGTGAAAGCAGGCAAGAGTCACTGGGATTTAAACAGTAGAGAAACAGTCTAACACTGGTATTGTGCGCTGGATAACACACACAACAGTAAGTCAACTAAAGAATTAGACGCGAGTCTATCAAAACAAGGACATAATCTGAAGACCAGAAATATATACAGAGTAGTGTAAGACGAGGTAATTAGTCCCTCAGTCTAGGAGCAAGTGAAGAGCACCATAGTCTTGAAGACTGAAGCACAGGCAGGAAGATTGGTGCTTATATAATGTCGTCAGAGGAGGGATGTGCAAGAGACGAAGACATGGTCAGTGGCAGGTGGGATTCTTGCCTGGTGCTCCACAGTCTTCAAGACTACGGTGCTCCTCACCTGCTCCTAGGCTGAGGGACTGATTACCTAGTCTTCCACTGTCTTCTGTATATATTTCAACAGTCACTGATGAAGCCACTGTGTGGCGAAACGTTTCCTCATTAAAGATACCCAAGTGTTGCACATGTGTCTAATATCAACTTGTGAGTTCTCTGAACCATTCATCTACAAGTCCATACATTGTATTGATAAAGTCACTGGAGGGCGAAACGTCTACAAGATACCCAAATGTTCCACATGTGTCTAATTCCTGGGTGAAGAATACAAGAGTATATATAGTGTGGACCTGCACGTCCCGTGAAGGTCTATCTCAAATACAACCTACCCAGCCTGTCTCAAATACAACCTACACAGCCTGTCTCAAATACAACCTACACAGCCTGTCTCAAATACAACCTACCCAGCCTGTCTCAAATACAACCTACCCAGCCTGTCTCAAATACAATCTACCCAGCCTGTGTCAAATACAACCTACCCAGCCTGTGTCAAATACAACCTACCCAGCCTGTCTCAAATACAACCTACCCAGCCTGTCTCAAATACGACCTACCCAGCCTGTCTCAAATACAACCTACCCAGCCTGTCTCAAATACAAACCTACACAGCCTGTCTCAATACAACCTACCCAGCCTGTCTCAAATACAACCTACCCAGCCTGTCTCAAATGCAACCTACCCAGCCTGTCTCAAATACAACCTACCCAGCCTGTCTCAAATACAACCTACCAGCCTGTCTCAAATACAATCTACCCAGCCTGTCTCAAATGCAACCTACCCAGCCTGTCTCAAATACAACCTACCCAGCCTGTCTCAAATACAACCTACCCAGCCTGTCTCAAATACAACCTACCCAGCCTGTCTCAAATACAACCTACCCAGCCTGTCTCAAATACAACCTACCCAGCCTGTCTCAAATGCAACCTACCCAGCCTGTCTCAAATACAACCTACCCAGCCTGTCTCAAATACAACCTACCCAGCCTGTCTCAAATACAACCTACCCAGCCTGTCTCAAATGCAACCTACCCAGCCTGTCTCAAATACAACCTACCCAGCCTGTCTCAAATGCAACCTACCCAGCCTGTCTCAAATACAACCTAACCCAGCCTGTCTCAAATACAACCTACCCAGCCTGTCTCAAATACAACCTACCCAGCCTGTCTCAAATACAACCTACCCAGCCTGTCTCAAATGCAACCTACCCAGCCTGTCTCAAATACAACCTACCCAGCATTCTCCACCTGACTCTCCACACTTTATATACTAAAGCCTACTGTGTGGGCGAAACGTAGTCAATAAATAATCGCATTACACTACATTTGTGTTTATTTTGCCATGGTGTCGGTAGCTCATATACCTTCTACCTCCAAAATACGAGACTATAACTACAGTACAGGGATACAGAATCTACGTCTCCCTCTCACTGTATCTAATACAGGAACCAACCTGGGAATTATTCTGCCAATACTCTCTGTGTTATGTAGATAAATGGTTCAGAGAACCGACAAGTTGATAAATTAGACACATGTGCAACTCTTGGGTATCTTTATTGAGGAAACGTTTCGCCACACAGTGGCTTCATCAGTCCATACAAAGGAGAATGGTGAAGAACAGGAGGAGTTTGAGGTAATCAGTCCCTGTCAGACACAGCAACATGTTGGGATCTTAATACAAGGAATTCTTCACTTGTCTAACCTTTAAGTACGACCGAATTCCACATCTGTTTAATGTGTTACCACCTACGACTACTGCACCTCACCTTCCTACAGTATATTAGCTACTTCCTCACACATATGCTGTATTCTTTTCCAGATTGATGGACTGATTACATCCACTCAAGGCTGAGGGACTGATTACCTCAAACTCCTCCTGTTCTTCACCATTCTCCTTTGTATGGACTGATGAAGCCACTGTGTGGCGAAACGTTTCCTCGTTAAAGATAGCCAAATGTTGCACATGTGTCTAATTTAACATCTATATATTATGTCTACGACGGTTCTTGGTCAGGAAGCAGCCTTAATGGTTCACCTGATTGTACATGGTTCATTTAAGTGTACATGGTTCACCTGGGTGTACATGGTTCACCTGAGTGTACATGGTTCACATGGGTGTACATCGTTCACCTGAGTGTGCATGGTTCACCTGGGTATACATGGTTCACCTGGGTGTACATGGTTCACCTGAGTGTACATGGTTCACCTGCGTGCACATGGTTCACCTGGGTGTACATGGTTCACCTGAGTGTACATGGTTCACCTGAGTATACATGGTTCACCTGAGTGTACATGGTTCACCTGAGTGTACATGGTTCACCTGAGTGTACATGGTTCACCTGAGTGTACATGGTTCACCTGAGTGTACATGGTTCACCTGGGTGTACATGGTTCACCTGAGTGTACATGGTTCACCTGAGTGAACATGGTTCACCTGAGTGTACATGGTTCACCTGAGTGTACATGGTTCACCTGGGTGTACATGGTTCACCTGGGTATACATGGTTCACCTGAGTGTACATGGTTCACCTGGGTGTACATGGTTCACCTGGGTGTACATGGTTCACCTGAGTGTAAATGGTTCACCTGGGTGTACATGGTTCACCTGAGTGTACATGGTTCACCTGGGTGTACATGGTTCACCTGAGTGTACATGGTTCACCTGGGTGTACATGGTTCACCTGGGTGCACATGGTTCACCTGGGTGTACATGGTTCACCTGGGTGTACATGGTTCACCTGGGTGTACATGGTTCACCTGGGTGTACATGGTTCACCTGAGTGTACATGGTTCACCTGGGTGTACATGGTTCACCTGAGTGTACATGGTTCACCTGGGTGTACATGGTTCACCTGGGTGTACATGGTTCACCTGGGTGTACATGGTTCACTGGGTGTACATGGTTTCACCTGAGTGTACATGGTTCACCTGGGTGTACATGGTTCACCTGGGTGTACATGGTTCACCTGAGTGTACATGGTTCACCTGGGTGTACATGGTTCACCTGGGTGTACATGGTTCACCTGAGTGTACATGGTTCACCTGATTGTACATGGTTCACTTAAGTGTACATGGTTCACCTGGGTGTACATGGTTCACCTGAGTGTACATGGTTCACCTGGGTGTACATGGTTCACCTGAGTGTGCATGGTTCACCTGGGTGTACATGGTTCACCTGGGTGTACATGGTTCACCTGAGTGTACATGGTTCACCTGAGTGTACATGGTTCACCTGAGTGTACATGGTTCACCTGGGTGTACATGGTTCACCTGAGTGTACATGGTTCACCTGAGTGTACATGGTTCACCTGAGTGTACATGGTTCACCTGAGTGTACATGGTTCACCTGGGTGTACATGGTTCACCTGGGTATACATGGTTCACCTGAGTGTACATGGTTCACCTGGGTGTACATGGTTTCACCTGGGTGTACATGGTTCACCGAGTGTACATGGTTCACCTGGGTGTACAGGTTCACCTGAGTGTACATGGTTCACCTGGGTGTACATGGTTCACCTGAGTGTACATGGTTCACCGGGGTGTACATGGTTCACCTGGGTGCACATGGTTCACCTGGGTGTACATGGTTCACCTGGGTGTACATGGTTCACCTGGGTGTACATGGTTCACCTGGGTGTACATGGTTCACCTGAGTGTACATGGTTCACCTGGGTGTACATGGTTCACCTGAGTGTACATGGTTCACCTGGGTGTACATGGTTCACCTGGGTGTACATGGTTCACCTGGGTGTACATGGTTCACCTGGGTGTGTACATGGTTCACCTGAGTGTACATGGTTCACCTGGGTTGTACATGGTTCACCTGGGTGTACATGGTTCACCTGAGTGTACATGGTTCACCTGAGTGTACATGGTTCACCTGGGTGTACATGGTTCACCTGGGTGTACATGGTTCACCTGAGTGTACATGGTTCACCTGATTGTACATGGTTCACTTAAGTGTACATGGTTCACCTAGGTGTACATGGTTCACCTGAGTGTACATGGTTAAACCTGGGTGTACATGGTTCACTGAGTGTGCATGGTTCACTGGGTGTACATGGTTCACCTGGGTGTACATGGTTCACCTGAGTGTACATGGTTCACCTGCTTGCACATGGTTCACCTGGGTGTACATGGTTCACCTGAGTGTACATGGTTCACCTGAGTGTACATGGTTCACATGAGTGTACATGGTTCACCTGAGTGTACATGGTTCACCTGAGTGTCATGGTTCACCTGGGTGTACATGGTTCACCTGAGTGTACATGGTTCACCTGAGTGTACATGGTTCACCTGAGTGTACATGGTTCACCTGAGTGTACATGGTTCACCTGGGTGTACATGGTTCACCTGGGTATACATGGTTCACCTGAGTGTACATGGTTCACCTGGGTGTACATGGTTCACCTGGGTGTACATGGTTCACCTGAGTGTACATGGTTCACCTGGGTGTACATGGTTCACCTGAGTGTACATGGTTCACCTGGGTGTACATGGTTCACCTGGGTGCACATGGTTCACCTGGGTGTACATGGTTCACCTGGGTGTACATGGTTTCACCTGGGTGTACAGGGTTCACCTGGGTGTACATGGTTCACCTGAGTGTACATGGTTCACCTGGGTGTACATGGTTCACCTGAGTGTACATGGTTCACCTGGGTGTACATGGTTCACCTGGGTGTACATGGTTCACCTGGGTGTACATGGTTCACCTGGGTGTACATGGTTCACCTGAGTGTACATGGTTCCCCTGGGTGTACATGGTTCACCTGGGTGTACATGGTTCACCGGGGTGTACATGGTTCACCTGAGTGTACATGGTTCACCTGGGTGCACATGGTTCACCTGAGGGGTACATGGTTCACCTGGGTGTACATGGTTCACCTGGGTGTACATGGTTACCTGGGTGTACATGGTTCACCTGGGTGCACATGGTTCACCTGAGTGTACATGGTTCACCTGGGTGTACATGGTTCACCTGGGTGTACATGGTTCACCTGGTTGTACATGGTTCACCTGGGTGTTACATGGTTCACCTGAGTGTACATGGTTCACCTGAGTGTACATGGTTCACCTGGGTTGTACATGGTTCACCTGGGTGTACATGGTTCACCTGGGTGTACATGGTTCACCTGAGTGTACATGGTTCACCTGGGTGTACATGGTTCACCTGAGTGTACATGGTTCACCTGGGTGTACATGGTTCACCTTAGTGTACATGGTTCACCTGAGTGTACATGGTTTTCACCTGAGTGTACATGGTTCACCTGGGTGTACATGGTCACCTGAGTGTACATGGTTCACCTGGGTTGTACATGGTTCACCTGGGTGTACATGGTTCACCTGAGTGTACATGGTTCACCTGAGTGTACATGGTTCACCTGAGTGTACATGGTTCACCTGGGTGTACATGGTTCACCTGGGTGTACATGGTTCACCTGGGTGTACATGGTTCACCTGGGTGTACATTGGTTCACCTGAGTGTACATGGTTCCCTGAGTGTACATGGTTCACTGAGTGTACATGGTTCACCTGAGTGTACTGGTTCACCTGAGTGTACATGGTTCACCTGGGTGTACATGGTTCACCTGGGTGTACATGGTTCACCTGGGTGTACATGGTTCACCTGGGTGTACATGGTTCACCTGAGTGTACATGGTTCACCTGAGTGTACATGGTTCACCTGAGTGTACATGGTTCACCTGGGTGTACATGGTTCACCTGGGTGTACATGGTTCACCTGGGTGTACATGGTTCACCTGAGTGTACATGGTTCACCTGAGTGTACATGGTTCACCTGGGTGTACATGGTTCACCTGGGTGTACATGGTTCACCTGAGTGTACATGGTTCACCTGGGTGTACATGGTTCACCTGAGTGTACATGGTTCACCTGGGTGTACATGGTTCACCTGGGTGTACATGGTTCACCTGGGGTGTACATGGTTCACCTGAGTGTACATGGTTCACCTGGGTGTACATGGTTCACCTGAGTGTACATGGTTCACCTGAGTGTACATGGTTCACCTGAGTGTACAGGGTTTTCACCTGGGTGTACATGGTTCACCTGGGTGTACATGGTTCACCTGGGTGTACATGGTTCACCTGGGTGTACATGGTTCACCTGAGTGTACATGGTTCACCTGAGTGTACATGGTTCACCTGAGTGTACACACAGGGTACCGGAAATTATCTACACAACTAACCAATTAACCCACTAATAAGTAATCCATCCATTAAGATAACTAACATATTTGTTAAATGATTTATTGTAGCGATGTTCAACAGCTGTGTTGTTATTATTGTTAAGAACCAGCGGTATGTATTATTCTCTATCTCTCTCTCTCCCTCCCCCCCCCCACACACACACACACAACAGTCGTATAGAAGTAAGGACACAGCCATAATGAGAGAGGTTACATTACTCACCATAGTGATGGAGATGGTAGGGTAGTTAACATGGTAGTTGTGAGAGGTTAAGAGAGGGGTACTTACCATATTCATGGAAGAGAAGCCTCCACTCAGAACCTCCACAGACACGGTGGTTGGCGAACCTCGGCCTCTCATAGCGCGCTACCTGCCTGTCCAACCAGAGATCCATGTTAGTACAGAGTGCTACCATCACCACACATGTCTTACATAACACACTGCATCACCAAACATGTCTTACATAACACACTGCATCACAAAACATGTCTTACATAACACACTGCATCACCAGACATCTACATAACACACTGCATCACCAAACATGTCTTATATAACACACTGCATCACCAGACATGTCTTACATAACACACTGCATCACCAAACATGTCTTATATAACACACTGCATCACCAGACATGTCTTACATAACACACTGCATCACCAAACATGTCTTATATAACACACTGCATCACCAGACATGTCTTACATAACACACTGCATCACCAAACATGTCTTACATAACACACTGCATCACAAAACATGTCTTACATAACACACTGCATCACCAGACATCTACATAACACACTGCATCACCAAACATGTCTTATATAACACACTGCATCACCAGACATGTCTTACATAACACACTGCATCACCAAACATGTCTTATATAACACACTGCATCACCAGACATGTCTTACATAACACACTGCATCACCAAACATGTCTTATAAAAACACACTGCATCACCAGACATGTCTTACATAACACACTGCATCACCAAACATGTCTTACATAACACACTGCATCACCAAACATGTCTTATATAACACACTGCATCACCAAACATGTCTTACATAACACACTGCATCACCAGACGTGTCTTATATAACACACTGCATCACCAGATATGTCTTATATAACACACTGCATCACCAAACATGTCTTACATAACACACTGCATCACCAGACATGTCTTATATAACACACTGCATCACCAAACATGTCTTATATAACACACTGCATCACCAGACATGTCTTACATAACACACTACATCACCAAACATGTCTTACATAACACACTGCATCACCAAACATGTCTTACATAACACACTGCATCACCAGACATCTACATAACACACTGCATCAACAAACATGCCTTACATAACACACTGCAGCACCAAACATGTCTTACATAACACACTGCATCACCAAACATGTCTTACATAACACACTGCATCACCAAACATGTCTTACATAACACACTGCATCACCAAACATGTCTTACATAACACACTGCATCACCAAACATGTCTTATATAACACACTGCATCACCAGACATGTCTTATATAACACACTGCATCACCAGACATGTCTTATATAACACACTGCATCACCAGACATGTCTTATATAACACACTGCATCACCAAACATGTCTTATATAACACACTGCATCACCAAACATGTCTTACATAACACACTGCATCACCAAACATGTCTTATATAACACACTGCATCACAAGACATGTCTTATATAACACACTGCATCACCAAACATGTCTTACATAACACACTGCATCACCAAACATGTCTTATATAACACACTGCATCACCAAACATGTCTTACATAACACACTGCATCACAAAACATGTCTTACGTAACACACTGCATCACCAGACATGTCTTACATAACACACTGCATCACCAAACATGTCTTATATAACACACTGCATCACCAGACATGTCTTATATAACACACTGCATCACCAAACATGTCTTATATAACACACTGCATCACCAAACATGTCTTATATAATACACTGCATCACCAAACATGTCTTATATAACACACTGCATCACCAGACATGTCTTACATAACACACTGCATCACCAAACATGTCTTATATAACACACTGCATCACCAAACATGTCTTATATAACACACTGCATCACCAAACATGTCTTATATAACACACTGCATCACCAAACATGTCTTACATAACACACTGCATCACCAGACATGTCTTACATAACACACTGCATCACCAAACATGTCTTATATAACACACTGCATCACCAAACATGTCTTATATAACACACTGCATCACCAGACATGTCTTATATAACACACTGCATCACCAGACATGTCTTACATAACACACTGCATCACCAAACATGTCTTATATAACACACTGCATCACCAGACATGTCTTGCATAACACACTGCATCACCAAACATGTCTTGCATAATAATAATAATAATAATAATAATAATAATAATAATAATAATAATAATAATATCTTTATTTACCACAAGTACATGATACAACTTATACAGACCATAGCTGACATCAGTGACATACTGCTATATAGAAAGCTGCTTGTTATGCTGAGCATTTCCCGCAAATTTTGTCAGTTTTGTCCCCCAGGATGCGACCCACACCAGTCCACTAACACCCAAGTACCCATTTTACTGATGGGGGAACATAGACAACAGGTGTAAAGAAACACGCCCAATGTTTCTACCCTGGCTGGGAATCGAACCCAGCCCTCGCCGTCTGAAGCGAGAGCTTTAGCCACCAGGCCACCAGAGCCCCGCTGCATCAGACATCCATCACAGCCTGGTTGATCTAGCACCTGGTGAAGGTACTTGTCCAGTTTCCTCTTGAAGACTTCTACACTTATTCCAGCCGTTTTTCTGATATCTTCTGGTAAGATGTTCAATAATCTAGGACCACGGATGTTGATACAGTGTTCCCTTAATGTGCTCACTTCTTCCCCGCTTTTCATTGCATTTATTTTACACTTCCTCTCACATCTCTCACTCCATTATGTTATTATGGCAGTGTGCAGATTTGGGACCAGAAACTCGAGTACTTTCCAGGTACATATTATCATGTATCACCTCTCCTCTTCATTGAGTATGTATTTAAGACTTCATGGCGTTCCCAGTAATTTAAATGTTCTACTGGCTGTATACGGGCCGTAAATGATCGCTGTATGCGTCTGATGCCGTCAACACCGAACAACACTCTTAGCCAGAGAGCACAGGGGGTTGTAATGAAGGAATATTGTCATAATGATGGTGGGTGGCAGCAGTGTTGTTACAATGATGGTGGGTGGCAGCAGTGTTGTTACAATGATGGTGGGTGGCAGCAGTGTTGTTACAATGTTGGTGGGTGGCAGCAGTGTTGTTACAATGATGGTGGGTGGCAGCAGTGTTGTTACAATGATGGTGGGTGGCAGCAGTGTTGTTACAATGATGGTGGGGTGGCAGCAGTGTTGTTACAATGATGGTGGGTGGCAGCAGTGTTGTTACAATGATGGTGGGTGGCAGCAGTGTTGTTACAATGTTGGTGGGTGGCAGCAGTGTTGTCACAGTGTTGGTGGGTGGCAGCAGTGTTGTCACAGTGTTGGTGGGTGGCAGCAGTGTTGTTACAATGTTGGTGGGTGGCAGCAGTGTTGTTACAATGATGGTGGGTGGCAGCAGTGTTGTTACAATGATGGTGGGTGGCAGCAGTGTTGTTACAATGTTGGTGGGTGGCAGCAGTGTTGTTACAATGATGGTGGGTGGCAGCAGTGTTGTTACAATGATGGTGGGTGGCAGCAGTGTTGTTACAATGTTGGTGGGTGGCAGCAGTGTTGTTACAATGTGGTGGGTGGCAGCAGTGTTGTTACAATGATGGTGGGTGGCAGCAGTGTTGTTACAGTGTGGTGGGTGGCAGCAGTGTTGTTACAGTGTTGGTGGGTGGCAGCAGTGTTGTTACAATGTGGTGGGTGGCAGCAGTGTTGTTACAATGATTGGTGGGTGGACAGCAGTGTTGTCAAAATGTTGGTGGATGACAGCAGTGTTGTTACAATGTTGGTGGGTGGCAGCAGTGTTCTTATAATATTGGTGGATGGCAGCAGTGTTGTCAAAATGTTGGTGGATGACAGCAGTGTTGTTACAATGTTGGTGGGTGGCAGCAGTGTTCTTACAATGTTGGTGGGTGGCAGCAGTGTTCTTACAATATTGTTGGATGGCAGCAGTGTTATCACAATGTTGGTGGGTGGCAGCAGTGTTGTCACAGTGTTGGTGGGTGGCAGCAGTGTTGTCATAATGTTGGTGGGTGGCAACAGTGTTGTCACAGTGTTGGTGGGTGGCAGCAGTGTTTTCACAGTGTTGGTGGGTGGCAGCAGTGTTGTCAGTGTTGGTGGGTGGCATCAGTGTTGTCACAGTGTTGGTGGGTGGCAGCAGTGTTGTCACAATGTTGGTGGGTGGCAGCAGTGTTGTCACAGTGTTGGTGGGTGGTAGCAGTGTTGTCACAGTGTTGGTGGGTGGCAGCAGTGTTGTCACAGTGTTGGTGAGTGGCAGCAGTGTTGTCACAGTGTTGGTGAGTGGCAGCAGTGTTGTCACAGTGTTGGTGGGTGGCAGCAGTGTTGTCACAGTGTTGGTGGGTGGCAGCAGTGTTGTCACAGTGTTGGTGGGTGGCAGCAGTGTTGTCACAGTGTTGGTGGGTGGCAGCAGTGTTGTCACAGTGTTGGTGGGTGGCAGCAGTGTTGTCACAGTGTTGGTGAGTGGCAGCAGTGTTGTCACAGTGTTGGTGAGTGGCAGCAGTGTTGTCACAGTGTTGGTGAGTGGCAGCAGTGTTGTCACAGTGTTGGTGAGTGGCAGCAGTGTTGTCACAGTGTTGGGTGGGTGGCAGCAGTGTTGTCACAGTGTTGGTGGGTGGCAGCAGTGTTGTCACAGTGTTGGTGGGTGGCAGCAGTGTTGTCAGTGTTGGTGAGTGGTAGCAGTGTTGTCACAGTGTTGGTGAGTGGCAGCAGTGTTGTCACAGTGTTGGTGAGTGGCAGCAGTGTTGTCACAGTGTTGGTGAGTGGCAGCAGTGTTGTCACAATGTTGGTGAGTGGCAGCAGTGTTGTCACAATGTTGGTGAGTGGCAGCAGTGTTGTCACAGTGTTGGTGAGTGGCAGCTGTGTTGTCACAGTGTTGGTGAGTGGCAGCAGTGTTGTCACAATGTTGGTGAGTGGCAGCAGTGTTGTCACAGTATTGGTGAGTGGCAGCAGTGTTGTCACAATGTTGGTGAGTGGCAGCAGTGTTGTCACAGTGTTGGTGAGTGGCAGCAGTGTTGTCACAATTTTTGGTGAGTGGCAGCAGTGTTGTCACAGTGTTGGTGAGTGGCAGCAGTGTTGTCACAATGTTGGTGAGTGGCAGCAGTGTTGTCACAGTGTTGGTGAGTGGCAGCAGTGTTGTCACAGTGTTGGTGAGTGGCAGCAGTGTTGTCACAGTGTTGGTGAGTGGCAGCAGTGTTGTCACAGTGTTGGTGAGTGGCAGCAGTGTTGTCACAGTGTTGGTGAGTGGCAGCAGTGTTGTCACAATGTTGGTGAGTGGCAGCAGTGTTGTCACAGTGTTGGTGAGTGGCAGCAGTGTTGTCACAATGTTGGTGAGTGGCAGCAGTGTTGTCACAGTGTTGGTGAGTGGCAGCAGTGTTGTCACAGTGTTGGTGAGTGGCAGCAGTGTTGTCACAGTGTTGGTGAGTGGCAGCAGTGTTGTCACAGTGTTGGTGAGTGGCAGCAGTGTTGTCACAGTGTTGGTGAGTGGCAGCAGTGTTGTCACAGTGTTGGTGGGTGGCAGCAGTGTTGTCACAGTGTTGGTGGGTGGCAGCAGTGTTGTCACAGTGTTGGTGGGTGGCAGCAGTGTTGTCAGTGTTGGTGAGTGGTAGCAGTGTTGTCACAGTGTTGGTGAGTGGCAGCAGTGTTGTCACAGTGTTGGTGAGTGGCAGCAGTGTTGTCACAGTGTTGGTGAGTGGCAGCAGTGTTGTCACAATGTTGGTGAGTGGCAGCAGTGTTGTCACAATGTTGGTGAGTGGCAGCAGTGTTGTCACAGTGTTGGTGAGTGGCAGCAGTGTTGTCACAGTGTTGGTGAGTGGCAGCAGTGTTGTCACAATGTTGGTGAGTGGCAGCAGTGTTGTCACAGTGTTGGTGAGTGGCAGCAGTGTTGTCACAATGTTGGTGAGTGGCAGAAGTGTTGTCACAGTGTTGGTGAGTGGCAGCAGTGTTGTCACAATGTTGGTGAGTGGCAGCAGTGTTGTCACAGTGTTGGTGAGTGGCAGCAGTGTTGTCACAATGTTGGTGAGTGGCAGCAGTGTTGTCACAGTGTTGGTGAGTGGCAGCAGTGTTGTCACAGTGTTGGTGAGTGGCAGCAGTGTTGTCACTGTGTTGGTGAGTGGCAGCAGTGTTGTCACAGTGTTGGTGAGTGGCAGCAGTGTTGTCACAGTGTTGGTGAGTGGCAGCAGTGTTGTCACAATGTTGGTGAGTGGCAGCAGTGTTGTCACAGTGTTGGTGAGTGGCAGCAGTGTTGTCACAATGTTGGTGAGTGGCAGCAGTGTTGTCACAGTGTTGGTGAGTGGCAGCAGTGTTGTCACAGTGTTGGTGAGTGGCAGCAGTGTTGTCACAATGTTGGTGAGTGGCAGCAGTGTTGTCACAGTGTTGGTGGGTGGCAGCAGTGTTGTCACAGTGTTGGTGAGTGGCAGCAGTGTTGTCACAGTGTTGGTGAGTGGCAGCAGTGTTGTCACAGTGTTGATGGGTGGTAGCAGTGTTGTCACAGTGTTGGTGGGTGGCAGCAGTGTTGTCACAGTGTTGGTGAGTGGCAGCAGTGTTGTCACAGTGTTGGTGGGTGGCAGCAGTGTTGTCACAGTGTTGGTGAGTGGCAGCAGTGTTGTCACAGTGTTGGTGAGTGGCAGCAGTGTTGTCACAGTGTTGGTGGGTGGTAGCAGTGTTGTCACAGTGTTGGTGGGTGGTAGCAGTGTTGTCATAGTGTTGGTGGGTGGCAGCAGTGTTGTCACAGTGTTGGTGGGTGGCAGCAGTGTTGTCACAGTGTTGGTGAGTGGCAGCTGTGTTGTCACAGTGTTGGTGAGTGGCAGCAGTGTTGTCACAGTGTTGGTGGGTGGCAGCAGTGTTGTCACAGTGTTGGTGAGTGGCAGCAGTGTTGTCACAGTGTTGGTGAGTGGCAGCAGTGTTGTCACAGTGTTGGTGGGTGGCAGCAGTGTTGTCACAGTGTTGGTGGGTGGCAGCAGTGTTGTCACAGTGTTGGTGAGTGGCAGCAGTGTTGTCACAGTGTTGGTGAGTGGCAGCAGTGTTGTCACAGTGTTGGTGGGTGGCAGCAGTGTTGTCACAGTGTTGGTGGGTGGCAGCAGTGTTGTCACAGTGTTGGTGAGTGGCAGCAGTGTTGTCACAGTGTTGGTGGGTGGCAGCAGTGTTGTCACAGTGTTGGTGGTGGCAGCAGTGTTGTCACAGTGTTGGTGAGTGGCAGCAGTGTTGTCACAGTGTTGGTGAGTGGCAGCAGTGTTGTCACAGTGTTGGTGGGTGGCAGCAGTGTTGTCACAGTGTTGGTGAGTGGCAGCAGTGTTGTCACAGTGTTGGTGGGTGGCAGCAGTGTTGTCACAGTGTTGGTGGGTGGCAGCAGTGTTGTCACAGTGTTGGTGAGTGGCAGCAGTGTTGTCACAGTGTTGGTGAGTGGTAGCAGTGTTGTCACAGTGTTGGCGAGTGGCAGCAGTGTTGTCACAGTGTTGGTGGGTGGCAGCAGTGTTGTCACAGTGTTGGTGGGTGGTAGCAGTGTTGTCACAGTGTTGGTGGGTGGCAGCAGTGTTGTCACAGTGTTGGTGGGTGGCAGCAGTGTTGTCACAGTGTTGGTGAGTGGCAGCAGTGTTGTCACAGTGTTGGTGGGTGGCAGCAGTGTTGTCACAGTGTTGGTGGGTGGCAGCAGTGTTGTCACAGTGTTGGTGAGTGGCAGCAGTGTTGTCACAGTGTTGGTGGGTGGCAGCAGTGTTGTCACAGTGTTGGTGGGTGGCAGCAGTGTTGTCACAGTGTTGGTGAGTGGCAGCAGTGTTGTCACAGTGTTGGTGAGTGGTAGCAGTGTTGTCACAGTGTTGGTGAGTGGCAGCAGTGTTGTCACAGTGTTGATGGATAACAGTAATAGTCCATATTAATACAAGTCATCCCTGTGTTCCTTCTTCCTACATTACTCTGTTCCTCTCTGTCATATATTTTATGTCTCTCTTTCACTTCCCCTATGTGTGTGTGTGTGTGTGTGTGTGTGTGTGTGTGTGTGTGTGTGTGTGTGTGGTGTGTGGTGTGTGTGTGTGTGTGTGTGTGTGTGTGTGTGTGTGTGTGTGTGTGTGTGTGTGTGTGTGTGGTTGTGTGTGTGTGTGGTGTGTGTGTGTGTGTGTGTGTGTGTGGTGTGGGGTGTGTGTGTGTGTGTGTGTGTGTGTGTGTGTGTGTGTGTGTGTGTGTGTGTGTACTCACCTAGTTGAGGTTGCGGGGGTCGAGTCCGAGCTCCTGGCCCCGCCTCTTCACTGGTCGATACTAGGTCACTCTCCCTGAACAGTGAGCTTTATCATACCTCTGCTTAAAGCTATGTATGGATCCTGCCTCCACTACATCGCTTCCCAAACTATTCCACTTCCTGACTATTCTGTGACTGAAGAAATACTTCCTAACATCCCTGTGGTTCATCTGTGTCTTCAGCTTCCAACTGTGACCCCTTGTTGCTGTGTCCAATCTCTGGAACATCCTGTCTCTGTCCACCTTGTCAATTCCTCTCAGTATTTTATATGTCGTTATCATATCCCCCCTATCTCTCCTGTCCTCCAGTGTCGTCAGATCGATTTCCCTTAACCTCTCCTCCTAGGTCCTGCCCCTTAGTTCCGGGACTAGTCTTGTTGCAAACCTTTGCACTTCCCCTAGTTTCTTTACGTGCTTGGCTAGGTGTGGGTTCCAAACTGGTGCCGCATACTCCAATATGGGCCTAACGTACACGGTGTACAGGGTCCTGAACGATTCCTTATTAAGATGTCGGAATGCTGTTCTGAGGTTTGCTAGGCGCCCATATGCTGCAGCCGCTATTTGGTTGATGTGCTCTTCAGGAGATGTGCCTGGTGTTATACTCACCCCAAGATCTTTTTCCTTGAGTGAGGTTTGTGGTCTCTGGTCCCCCTAGACTGTACTCCGTCTGCGGTCTTCTTTGCCCTTCCCCAATCCTCATGACTTTGCACTTGGTGGGATTGAACTCCAGGAGCCAATTGCTGGACCAGGTCTGCAGCCTGTCCAGATCCCTTTGCAGTTCTGCCTGGTCTTCGATCGAGTGAATTCTTCTCATCAACTTCACGTCATCTGCAAACAGGGACACCTCAGTCTATTCCTTCCGTCATGTCGTTCACAAATACCAGAAACAGCACTGGTCCTAGGACTGACCCCTGTGGGACCCCGCTGGTCACAGGTGCCCACTCTGACACCTCGCCACGTACCATGACTCGCTGCTGTCTTCCTGACAAGTATTCCCTGATCCATTGTAGTGCCTTCCCTGTTATCCCTGCTTGGTCCTCCAGTTTTTGCACCAATCTCTTGTGTGGAACTGTGTCAAACGCCTTCTTGCAGTCCAAGAATATGCAATCCTCCCACCCCTCTCTCTCTCTCTTGTGTGTGTGTGTGCGTACTCACCTAGTTGTGGTTGCAGGAGTCGATTCCTAGCTCCTGGCCACTTTATATATATATATATATATATATATATATATATATATATATATATATATATATATATATATATATATATATATATATATATATATATATATAATGTCGTGCCGAATAGGTAAAACTGGTCAATTAGCAAGAACTCATTTAAAACTAAGTCCTTTCTGAAATTTTCTCTTATACGTTTAAAGATATATTTTTTTCATTAATGTTAAAGTAAATTTTTTTAATTTTGCTCCAAAAGAATCTTAGAAAACTTACCTAACCTTATTATAACAAGAATAATTTATTTTAGCCTAACCCAACTAAATATATTTTAGATTTGTTTACAGTAATTTAATACTAAAGAAACACAGTGAAATATATTTTTTTTCGTTAGGTTCAGAATGATTTTGGCGAAATTATTGCATACACAAATTTTCGCTTGTCCTATATGGCAAGATGAGCGTTGCTATTTAAGCCAAGAGTAGCGTAGGTGTCACCGTCCATGGTTACCCTTAGACTGGGTTAGTGGTCAGTGCCAACCCCACCCTACCATCATCCCCCCACTACCTATATGGGGTACGAGGGTTTCTGAGATGTCAAGTATGAAATTATAAGATATAAAAAGCCAGCCCTAAGCTTTTTCTAATCGTTTATAACAGGTCATGTGGTTTGAGAAAATAAGTTTCTCGTTGGATATTGTAGACATAGATAGCTATTATTCTGTGTGACCTTTTCAAATAATGAAAGAGAATACAATGTGCTCTTTGTCAGTTTAAATGTCCTGCTCTGAGGTACTTGAATGTTCTACCCATGTACTCAAGAGTATCTCTTCCTACATATTGTCTACTATTTTCTCAGTGGCTGTTAATATGCCATACATGGGGACTTATATGCCTTTCCGATATTCCTATGATCTAAATTATACTAATATCCTTTAACCTCTCCTTGCATTATACCTCTCCTTGCATTATCTCGTGTGATTGTCACTGTACATTAACAGCTACAGGCGTTATATAACCATCAAAACTGACGTGGTGTGAAGTGGGCTGGTGGACTGGTGACGCCCGTCCAGTGTCTACCTACCAAAACTTCACACCACGTCAGTTCTGATGGTTATATAGGGGGATGATGGTAGGGTTGGGTTGGCACCGACCACTAACGCAGTCTAAGGGTAACGGTGGCCGATGACACCTACGCTATTCTGAGACCTCTCTTTCCCTGCTTTGGTTGCTCCCTTGCAACACTGCACAGCTCCTGATGACGCACTGAGAAGTGTGAAAGTACTTCAGCTAAAGATTTCCCCCCCTCCCCCCCCCGTGGCTTGTCCTGCATACCTGGAGGTTACCTGGAGGTTATTCCGGGGATCAACGCCCCCGCGGCCCGGTCCATGACCAGGCCTCCCGATGGATCAGGGCCTGATCAACTAGGCTGTTACTGCTGGCCGCACGCAGTCCAACGTACGAGCCACAGCCCGGCTGATCCAAGTGCAGAGGTCTGACAGAAGTCAAAAGCGTCCTGATGGAGCCACTATGCTACCTTGGAAGGATGGAAAGCAGATTGCCTGGGACTATACATGTGCCGCCACATTGGCAGACACCTACTTGCCATACTCCGTAGTGGAAGGGGGTGGAGCTGCCAGCCACAGGGAGACCCAGAAGATCCGCAAATATGAAGACCTTCCCCCTTGCTATAACTTCATCCCAATAGGGTCGGAGACCCTTGGAGCATGGGGCAAGTGTGCTCTAAAGTTCCTAATAGAGCTGGGTGAAAAGCTCATCATAGAAACAAAGTAATACAGGGCGACCAGCTTCCTCTTTCAGAGACTCAGTGTTGCGATCCAGAGAGGAAATGCCTGCAGCATTCTGGGCACGCGGCCCACCGCCGGGGAGCTGGACGAAGTATTCGAGATGTAGCTCTGAGTCACCTATGTTGTTTTACTTTGTATCATATTTTTGTGAATGTTTTGTCAACGTAGTTTGTCTTTAAATAAAATATATATAAAATATAGGGGTGGCAGGAGAAAATTCTCAAACAGCTTCAGGGAGAACCTTGAGCTTTCCCTGAAGCAAGTTTATTCTTTTCTCTGAGGATGAGGGTCCCTATAACAGTTCTAGAGGTGGTACCTCCCTATATATATATATATATATATATATATAAAATATATATATATATATATATATATATATATATATATATATATATATATATACATACATATAAAGGTAAGGTACTCTCTACCCTCCTCATTCCCTCCTTCCCTACTTTCTCCTACTCATCACTTACCCGCTCTCCCTCTCCCCTACCCCTCCCTCTCCCCTACCCCTCCCCCCTCACCCCCACCTGAGACATTATAATATGGTCTCAGCGTCCACATTTACATCTTTATGACCGATCAATTTTCCTGGACGAGGTGGAGAGACAATATTCCCTTAAAGGGGTGTAATTTGGGGAAGGGGGATAAGGGGGGGGGTTGACGGGGGGGTATGGGGAAAGGGATTCCCCCGGGAAAAGGAAAAAAATTTGGGGAAAAAAGGAAAGATGGGGGAAAGGAAAAATGGGGAAAAAAAGAAGAGAAAGAAGGGGGGGGGGGGGAAATAAAAAAAAGAAAAAAGGGGGGGTTTGTAAAAAAAGGGGGATTTTTAAAATTTAAAGAAAGGTGGGGGAAAAGAAGGGGGAAAAAGAAGGGGGAAAATTTTAGAGAAATTTTAAAAGGGGGCCCAAAGTTGGAAAAAAGGGGGGGAAAAATTTAAAAAAAGGGGGGAAGGGGGGTAAAAGGGGGGGTAAAAAAAAATTAAAAAATAAAAGGGGGGGAGAATGGAAAAATTTAAGGGGGGGGGGGAAAAAAAAAGGGGGGGGGGAAAAATTTTAAAAAAAATTTAAAGGGAAAAAAAAAAATTTTTTTAAAAGGTAAAAAAAAAGGGGGGGGGAAAAAAAAATAAGGAAAAGGGAAGGGTTTTTGGGGGGGGGGGGGGGAAAGGGGGGGGGGGGGGGGGGGAAAAAAGGAGGGGGAGGGGGGGGGGGGAAAGGGGGAAAAGGGGAGGGAGGAGGGTGGGGGGGAGGGGGGAAAGGGGGGAGGAAGGGGGGGGAAAGGGGGGGGGGGGGGGGGGGGGGGGGGGGGAGGGGGGGGGGGGGGGGGAGGAGGGGGGAGGTGGGGGGAGGGGAAAAGGGGGGGAAGGGGGAAGGAAAGGGGAGAAGGGGGAAGGGGGGTGGGGGAAGAGGGGAATGGGGAAGGAGGGGGGGGAAAAAAAGGGAGGAAAGAGGGGAGGGGCCCCTTTTGGGTTATTTTTTCCTTTTCCCCCTTTATTTGCGTCTTCCCCTTTATCCCCCCTTTCCCTTTTTCCTTTTTTTCCTCCCCCCCTTGGTTTGGGCCATTTCTTTCTCCTTATCCCCTTTTTTTTTTTCCCTTTTTTTGGGGGCCTCCTATTCCCCTTCCCTCCGGGTACTTGCCCCTTTCCCCCCTTTTTTCCCTTCCTTTTCCTTGGCCTTTTTTCCCCCGGGGCCCCTTTTTCCCCCCCTTTCGGGTTTTTTGCTTCTTTTTTTCCTTTTCCAAATTTTTTTCCCCGGCTTTTTTCTTTTTTTTTTTTTTTCCCCAAAATTTTTTTCCCTTTTTCCCCTTTTTTCCCCCATTTTTTTTTTTTTTTTTTTTTTTTTTAAAAATTTTTTTTTTTTTAAAATTTTTTTTTGGGGGGGGGGGGGGAAAAAAAAAAATTTTTTTTTTTTTTTTTTTTTAAAAAAAAAAATTTTAAATTATTAAAAAAAAAAAAAAGGGGCCCCCCCCCTTTCCCCCCCGGGGGCCCCTCCTCCCCCAAACAAAAAAATTTCCCCCCCAACGTTAAACCCCCCCAACCCCCCGGGGGGCCCCCCTCCCCCAGGGGATTTTAAGAACCTAAAACGGAAACTTTTTTTAAAAAAAATTTTTTGGGGGCCTTCCCCCCCCCTTCCCCCCCCCCCCCCAAAGAAAGGGAGAAAAAGTGGGAAGGGGGGGGGGGAGGGAAAATAAAAAAAAAGGGAAAGGGGGAAGGAAAAAAAAAGGGGGGAAAGGAAAAAGGAGCGGAAAAAAAAAAAGGTAAAAGAAAAGTTAAAAAAAAAAATTTAGAGGGGGAGAAAAAGAGAGGGGGAAGGAGGGGGGGAAAAGGGGGGGGGGAAAAAAAAGGGGAAAAAAATTTTGGGGAAGAAAAAAAGTGGGGTAGGAAGTGAAAAAGGGGGGGAAGGGGGGAAAAAAAAGAGAACCAAAAAAAAGAAAGGGGTGGGAAATAAAAAACTGAGAAGAGGAAAAAGAACCCCAAAAAGGGGGGGGTTTTGAGGGGCGGAGACCAGGGCCCCCCTTTTTGGGGTTAACCCCGGTTGAGGTTTTCGGGGGCCCCTTTGCAAGAAAGAAAAAAGAAAATCCCCAAAATCTAGGAAAAAGGGGGGGGCAAAATTGCAGAAACCCAAAAACTCGGGGTTTTTCCCTTTTGGGCAACCCCGGGGGAACAACACGGGGGGAAAATTTTTGGGAAAACAAAAAAAAAACCCCGGGGGGGGAAAACAACCTTGTGGCCCCGGTTGGCACCCGGTCCCCAAAAAAGGGGGCCAAACACTTTAAAAACATTGGGGAAACAAAGGGTTAAAAAAAAAAAAGGGGAAAAAAGGGGGAAAAAAAATTTTTAAAAACCAACACTGGTTGGAACAACACTTTGGGAAACCCGGGTGGAACCCAGGGGGGGGGGGCCCAAAAACAGGTTGGAACAAACAACCCCCCCCCTTTTGGGAAAAAACACGGGTAAAAAAACCCCGGGGGCCGGGGGAGCAAAACCCCTGGGGAACACAATTGGGGAAACAAAGGTTGGCCCAAACATTGGGTACACAAAGGGGGGAAAACCCACGGTTTGGGAAAAAAAATTGTGTGGGAAACAAATTTTAAAACCAAAAATGGGGTACCAAACACTTTTGAAAAAATTTTGGGGGGAAACAAACGGGGGAACCAAAAATTGTAACCAAATGTGGAGAAACAGGGGGGAACAAACGGGTAACCAAAAGGGTGTAACAAAACCCGGTGGGAAAACGGTGGGGAAACCCAAACACTGGGTGGAACAAAACGGGTGGGGAAAACCAACACTGGTGGGAAAAAACAACGGGTGGAAAAACAGGGGGGGTGTTGAACACAACACGGTGGGAAAAAACCTGGTGTGGAAACAACACTGGGGGGAACCAACACTGGTGGAACACAACACGGGGGGAACAACACTGGGGTGGAAAAAACAACACGGGGTGTGGAACAAAACACGGTGGAACCCCAACAACACGGTGTAAAAACACCTGGTGTGAACAAACCTGGTGTGAAAAAACCGGGGGAAAAAACACGGGGGAAACAACACAACACAACATTTTAACCCAAAAAACAAAAACCCAAAAAAAAAAAAAACCGGGGGAATAAAAAAACGGTGTGGAACACACTGTGGGGGAACAACACTGGTTTTGGAACAACAGGGTTTGGAACAAAAAAGGTGGGAACAAACACGTTGGGAAAAACACGGTGTGGAACAAACGGGTTGTGGAAAAACCGTGTGGAACCCCCAAAAAAACGGGTGTGGAAAAAACTGGTGTGGAAAAACACGGTGGGGAACACAACACGGTGGGCCCAAAACCGGGGGAAACAACACTGGGTGGAACAAACACGGTGGGAACAACACGGGGGGGTTTGGGCAATGGGGAAACAACACGGGGTTGACACCCTGGACCAATTGAACCCGTTTGTAACCCAAACCCACGTTGTGAACCCCAAAAAATTTGGGACCAACTGTTGAACCCCCATGGCCCCCAAAACAGCGTTTGAAAGGGGTTGGAACACCGGGGGGGCCCCTTTTTTTTCCCCCAAAGGTAAAAAACATCCACAAAGGGGTTTTACCCAACCCGTTGAACCCCACTGGTGGAACAACACGGGGGAAAAAATTTGGGGGGAAAAAAACACCTTTGTTGGGTGTGGAACAACCTGGTTGGAAAAAAAAATTTTTTGGGTGGAACAACACGGGTTTTGGGGGGAAACAACCTGGTTGGAAAACAACTTTGGGGGGAAAAACCTGGTTGGAAAAAACCTAAAAGGTGGGAAAACAACATGGTTGGAAAGGGAAAACATTGGGGTTGGAACAACAGTGGTGGAACAACACGGGTTTGGGGGGAAACAACACTGGTGGTGGAACAACACTGGGTTGGGGGGAAAAACCTTTTGGGAAAAACAACACGGTTAATAAAACACTGGTTGGTAAGGAACAACACGGGTTGGGTTTGGGACAACACTTGGGGGTGGAAAACACGGGTAAAAAAACCCTTTTTAAAAAACTTTTAAAGAACCCGGGGTTTGGGAAAAAAACCCGTTTTTGGGAACACGGGTTTGGGGGGAACAAACGGTTTGGGTAAGGCCCTTTTAAGGAAAAATTTTGGTGGGAAAAAAAAGGTTTAAGGAAAACAGGGGGGGGAAAAACCCTTTTTAACAAAGGGGGAAAGGAAAAACAACGGGTTAACAACACGGTTTTGAAAAAAAATGGGGTAAGGAAAAACACTGGTTGGGGAACAACACTGGTTGGTAAAAAAACAACACGGGTTGGAACAACCTGGTTGGTAGAACACTGGTTGGTGGAAAAACACGGGGGTAAAAAAAAAGGGGGGGGGGAAAAAGGGTTTGGAAAAAAAAGGGGAAAAACACATATTTTAAACCGTTAAGAACCATGTGTGGGAACTACACCAAGTTTGGAACACGGGCTGATAAAAATTTTGTTTACAACAGGTTAAACCCCCCCTTAGGGAAAGGGGTTGGAAAACGGGGTGTAAGGACAAGGTTAGGTGGGGGGTCCCCACTTTGTAAAAAACGTTTTTCCCACCTAGGGGGTTTTTTTTTTTTTCCCCACGTTGTACTGAAACCGGGTAGGAAAAACTGGTTGGTTAAAACACTGTTGGAAAAAAAAACGGGTTTGTAACAACACGGTGGGGAACAACACTGGTTGGTGGGGAAAAAACGGGGTTTGGAACAACAAAAATTTTTGGAAAAACTGGGGGGGAACACGGGTTTTGGGAACAACACTGGTTGTAGGAACAACACGGGGTTGGGTTGGGAAAACCGGGTGGAAACTGGTATGAAAAACACTTTTTGGTTAAAACAAGGGTTGGGTTTGGAACAACACGGGTTTGGGGAACAACTGGGGGAAAACACTTTTTGGAAAAACATTTGGTGTGGAACAACACTCCCGGAAAAAAATCTTTTTGGGGAACAAACGGTTGGTAGGAAAAAACAGGGGTTGGGGGGAACAGGGGGGAAAAAAGGGGGGTTAACCCCCTTAAAAGGGGGGGAAACCTTTGGGGGGGGACAGGAAAAAAACCCGGTTGGCCATTTAAAAAAGGGGAAATAAACGTTTTAATCACGGTTTTAAAACACGTTAAAACCACTGAAAGGGTTGGGAAACAAACTGGTTGGAACAACCTGGTGGAACAACACGGTTGGGGTGGGAACAACACTTTTTTAAAAACAACAGGGTTTGGAACAAACTGGAGAAAACACAGGTTGGAACAAATTGGGGAAAAAATTGGGGGAACACTTGGTATGGAACAAACGGTTGGAACACTGGCCCGGGTATGGAACAACATGGTGTGGAAAAAAATTTTTGGGGGGGGAAAAATTTTGGGGTGTGGAACACATAGGAACCTGGTTGGAAAAAAAAAAGGGGGTGGAAAACACGGGTGTGGAACAACCTGGGGTGTGTGGAACAACACGGGTTGGTGGGAACAAATGTTGGTTGGAACATGGTTGGAACAACACTGGGGGGAAAACACTGGTTTTAAACCCCGGGGGGAAAAACACTGTAGGAAAAAAGGGTGGGAAAATGGTTGGGGGAAAAAAGGGGGTTTGGAAAAAAGGTTGGAAAAACCCTGGGGGGGGGGGGGAAAAAATGTTGGGAAAACACTTTTTGGGAAAACAAAAATTTTTGGAAAAAACCTTTTTGGGGAACAACACTGGAAAAAGGGAAAAAACCCCGGGGGGGTTTGGTTTGGAAACGGGGGGAAAAACTTTGGAAAACAAACGGGGAAAAAAAAAGGGGAACCCCCGGGGAACAAACGGGTTGGTGTAAACAAAGGGGGGGTTTGGAAAACAAGATAACAAAAGGGGTTTTTGGGAACAACACGGTTGAAAAAATTTTGGGTGGGAAACTGGTATGGAACAACACGGGTGGAACAACACGGGTTGGGTGAAAAACACGGTTTTTGGGAAAAAATTAGGAAAAAAATGGGTGGAAATGGGGGAACCGGTAGGAACAACACGGGGGGAAAAAAAAAACCCACGGGTTTGGGGAAAACAACATGTTGGGGGAAAAAAGGGTTTGGGAAAAACCCAAAGTGTGGAACCGGGAAAAACCCCCTTTTTGGGGGAAAACACTTTTAGGGAACTAAAAAAATTTTTGGGGAAAAAAACCTGGTTGAAAAACACTTTTGGAACAACACGGTGGGGAAACCCAATTTTTTTTGAACACGGGTTTGGGAAACACTGTTGGGAAACAACACTTTTTTGGGGGGAAAACACGGGAGGAAAACACGGGTGGGAACAACATGGGGTGGAACAACACTGGTTGGTGGGGAAACAACATTTTTTTTTGGGGAACACTGGTAGGGGAACCCCTTTGGGAAAAAACGGGTTGGAACATTGGAACAACACTGGGGGGGGTTTGGGGGAAAAAACCGGGGAAAAACCCTGGTTTTTTGGGGGGAAACCCCCCTTTTGGGGGAAAACACCGGGGGAACAACATTTTTTGGGGAAAGGGGGGGAAAACACGGGTTTTGAACAAACCATTTGGAACAACACGGGTTTGGGAAAAACCCCCCCGGGGAAAAATGGTTGGAACAAAATTTGGGGGAAACCCACGGTGTGGAAAAAGGAAAAGGGTTAACCCCCCGGGGGGGGGGGAGGAACAACACGGGGATAAAAAAAAACGGGGAAAGGGGGGGGGGGAAAAAAGGGGAACAACACTGGTGGAAAACACTGGTGGGGAACAACACTGTTGAAACAAGGTGGGGGGGAAAAACAAAAATTTGGAAAAACTTTTAAAAAGGTTTTTTGGGAAAAAGGTTTTGAACACTGGATTTTGGGAAAAAAGTGGGAACAACACTTTTGGGAAAAAGGTTGGAAAACAATGGGGTGGAAAAACTTTTGGGAAAAATTGGAAAAAAGGGGGAAAAACCCGGGGGGGGGGGTTTTCCCTGGGGGGAAACAAAAAAGGGGGGAACAAAACGGTTGGGGAAAAAAGGGTTGGTGTAAAACAAACTGGTTGAACCCCCGGGTTGGGAACAAAGGGTTTTGGTGGGGAACCTGGTGGGAAACCCAAAACCTTGGAAAAAAATGGGAAAAAACACTTTGTGTGGAAAACACTTTTTGGGGAACACTTTTGGGGGAAACCCAAACTGTTGGGGGGAAAACACTTTTTGGGGGAACAACACGGGTAGGAAAAACCCCTTTTGGAAAACACTTTGGTGGGGAACACTGGTGGGGAAACCCAAGGTAGGGAAACCCCAATTTTTGGGGGGGGAAAACAAAAAGGGGGGGAACCCTTTTTGGGGACATTTGGGTGCCCCTTTATAACACCTGGATGGACACACTTTGGAAATTTGGGGGAAAAAACCTTTTGACCTGGTGTTTTCCCCAGGGTAGGGGCCCTTGTTAAACCCGGGTTTTAAATTCCGCCGTGATTGGCTTTTAAAACCCCTGGCTAAATTTGAAATTGGGATGGTTTCTTGTTTCCGGAAAATCTTTAATTTGTGATTGGCCCTTGTTTAAACCGGGTTTAATTTCCCCCTTGCATGTGATTGGCCCTTGATTAACCGGGTTTAATTTTTTGGGGGTCTTTTTCCCGATAATGAACCGATACTTTTGATTGGCCCCTTGTTTAAACTTTTTTTTTTTATTTTTGTATTGGCCCTTGATTAATTGGCTTATTCTCTAGCTTTGTGATTGCTCCTTGTTTAAACCCTGGAAAATTTCTTTTTTTGGGGCCCCTTTGATTAAACCCCTGGCTTAAATTTTCCTTTTTTTGGGGTTCCTTTTAAACCGGTTAATCTCTATTTTTGTGTTGGGCTCCTTAATAACCTGGTTAATCTCTGATCGTTGTTGTTTCCAAATTTGCCCCCCCTTGTTTTTGCCAAATAATGGGGAAAACCCCAAAACATGGGGACTTAAAATTTTTTTTTTCCACCCAATTTAGGGCCAAGGGGGGTTTTTTTAAAACCCCGAACCAAAAAATAGTCACGGGGAACAAAAGTTTAAAAATAAAAAGCCCAAACAGATAAACTTTAAAATTTTTTTAAACGGGACATACAACTATAAAAAAGTCACTTTTTTATGTTATTTTTTCCCCAAATTGCAAATTTGCCCAGGATCGCCCCAAACCCCCACTAACCCCCAAAAATTTTTTGCAGGTGAACAGGACGGGGGGTCTTAAGGATCACGCCTAAAATTTCCACCTTTCCCGGGGGGCGAACCCCGGACCTCATTGGGGTGACTAGTGCCTACTAACCATCTAGGGGAAAACAGGGGCTTCTAACCTTTCTCCTCTCCTCTTCCTCCCGTGAAAGATAATTATGCAACAAAAGGGGATCTATAGGGCTCCAGTTGAGGGACGATTACCTCAAACACCATTTTCTACACTTCTTCCTGTATTGGACGAAGAAGACACCCCATAGGGGGCCTCCATAAGCCCCCAGTACACCCCGGGACACGCCCAAGAAAGCACCCCATAACGCCCCAGAAGACCCCATAAGCGCCCCAAAAACACCCCAAAAAACACCCCCATAAACACCCCCTAAGCGCCCCATAAGCCCCCCCAAAAGCACCCCCAAAGCACCCCAGTAACGCCCCAGTAACACCTAGTAACCACCCCATAAGGACCCCATTAAGCACCCATAAGCACCCCCGTAAGTACCCCAGTAAGTACCCCCATAAAAAACCCCCGTAACTCCCCAGTAAAACAGCCCAGTAAGTACCCCATGGGACCCCATAAGCCCCCAGTAAGCCCCAAATAAGCCCCCAAAGTTCCCCCCCCCAACAACAAGTAAGTACCCCAAAACCCCCAGTAAACTCCCAGAACATCCCCAAAAAGCCACATAAATAAACCCCAGTAAGCACCCCAGTAACACCCAGTAAGCACCCCAGAAGCACCCCCCAGTAATACCCCAGAAGCACCCCCAAAAAACCCCATAAAACGCCCCACAAGCGCCCCAGTAAGCACCCCATAAGCACCCCCCGTAAACGCCCCCAAACACCCCAGTAAGCAACCCCCGTAAGCACCCCGTAAGTACCCCCAAAAGCACCCCCTCGCACCCCAGTAAATACCCCCAGAAAACCCCCATAAGCGCCCCAGTAAGCACTCCCCCGAACACCCCCTAAGCTCCCCATAACACCCCAGTAACACCCCCGTAAGGGGCCCCCGAAGCCCCCCAAAAGCACCCCAGAAAGCACCCCCTAAGCCCCCCTAAGCTCCCCAAAGCACCACAGAAAGCACCCCAGTAACACCCCAGTAAGCACCCCCCGTAGCACCCCATAAAAAACCCCCCGTAAGCTCCTCGAAACTCCCCAAATAACACCACAGTAACACCCCCAGTAAGCTCCCCAGTAAGCTCCCCAGAAGCACCCCATAATCTCCCCAGAAACCCCCAGTAAGCACCCCAGAACGCCCCAGCAACACCCCAGCAAGCACCCCAGTAAGCTCAGTAACACCCAGTAAGCTCCCCAAAACCCCCAAATAAAACACCCCGTAACCCCCCCATAAGCACCCCCTAAACTCCCCAGTAAGCACCCCATAAACACTCCATAAATCCCCAGAACACCCCAGTAAGCGCCCCATAAGAACCCCCCTAAGCACCCCATAAGACCCCCTAAGCACCCCAGTAAGCACCCAGAACGCCCATAAGCCCCCAGTAAGCACCCCCATAAGCACCCCAGAACACCCCAGTAACGCGCCAGTAAGCCCCCAGAAAGCACCCCCCTAAGCTCCCCAGAAGCATCCAGTAAGCACCCCAATAACTCCCAGTAAACATCCCCCGTAAGCACCCCAGTAACCCCCATAAGCGCCCCAGTAAGCCCCCAGAAAACACCCCCGTAACTCCTCAGTAAGCGCCCCAGTAAGCCCCCCAGTAAACCCCAGAAACCCCCAGTAAACCCCAGCAAGCCCCCCAGTAAGCGCCCTCCCCCAAACCCATAAAACACCCCCATAAGCGCCCCATAAGCACCCCAGTAAACCCCGAGAAAAGCGCCCGAGTAACGGCCCCATAAGACCCCCCATAAACACCCCAGAAAACGCGCCAGTAAGCACCCCAGAAAGCACCCGTAAAACTCCCCAGAACATCCCAGAAAAGCACCCCCAAAAACTCCCCATACACCCCCTAACACCCCCCTAAGCGCCCCAGTAACACCCCCATAAACACCCCAAAAAGCCCCCCTCATAAGCGCCCCAGTAAGCATCCCATAACACCCCACAAGGCCCCCGTAAGCGCCCATAAGCACCCCATAACACCCCCTTTAAACGCCCGGGAACACCCCAGTAAGCAACCCCATAACGCCCGAGTAACGCCCCATAAGCACCCCATAAGCACCCCCATAAGCACCCCATAAACACCCCCGTAAGCGCGCCAAACACCCCAGAAAGCACCACATAAGTTTTTCCCCGGAACATCCCAGTAAGCCCCCAAAGCTCCCCAGTAAGCATCCCTAACACCCCCTAAGCCCCCTAAGCCCCCAGTAACATCCCATAAGCCCCCATAAGCACCCCAGTAAGCACCCCAAGCTCCTCATAAGCGCCCCAGTAAAGCACCCCATAACACCCCATAAGCATCCCAAACACCCCAGAACACCCCATAAGCGCCCCAGTAACACCCCAGTAAGCATCCCATAAGCACCCAGTAACACCCCAGCAAACACCCCAGTACACCTCAGAACGCCCCCGTAAGCTTCCCCCGAACACCCAAAAGCACCCCGTAACCCCCAGTAACGCCCCATAAGCACCCCTTAAGCACCCCCGTAACGCCCCATAAGCACTCCAGTAAGCCCCCAGTAAACCCACAGTAACGCCCCAGAAGAAACCCCAGTAAGCACCCCCCGGAAGCACCCCAGTAAACGCCCCATAAGTCCCCCAGTAACACCCCAAAGCGCAACAGAAGCACCCCAGAAGCGCCCCAGTAAGTACCCCCAGTAAGCACCCCATAAGTACCCTAAGCACCCCAGTAACGCCCCATAAGCCCCCAAAGCACCCCAGTAAGCTCCCCCTAAACACCCCATGAGCACCCCCGTAAGCACCCCAGTAAGCCCCCAGTAACGCCCCCCGTCAGCACCCCAGTAAGCCCCCATAACACCCCAGTAAGCACCCCAGTAAGCACCCCCTAACGCCCCAGTAACGCCCCCCTAACACCCCCGTAACACCCCAGTAAGCGCCCCCTAAGCACCCCAGTAGCACCCCAGTAAGCACCCCTTTTTGCACCCCAGTAAGCGCGCCAAAGCACCCCCAAAAAAACCCCAGTAAGCTCCCCATAAGCATCCCCGTAAGCCCCCAGAAGCGCGCCAGTAAACACCCCAGAAAGCACCCCAGAAAGCCCCCATAAGCACCCCCGTAAGCCCCCAGTAAGCACCCCAGTAAAGCTCCCCAATAACCCCCCCAGTAAGCGCCCCCGTAAGCACCCCCCGAAGCACCCCAGTAAGCACCCCCCTTAACACCCAGTAAACCGCCAGTAAGCACCCCAGAAAGCACCCCATAAGTGCGCCATAACACCCCAAAAGCACCCCAGAAAAAGCACCCCATAAGCACCCCCGAAGCACCCCTACGCTCCCCAGTAAGCACCCCAGTAACACCCCCCTAACACCCCAGTAACGCCCCCTAAGCACCCCAGTAAGCACCCCCGTAACCCCCCAGAAGCACCCCAGTAAACTCCCCCCGTAAGCACCCCCGTAAGCACCCCGTAAACTCCCCAAAGCACCCCAGTAAGCACCCCAAAGCACCCCATAAGCACCCCCGTAAGCCCCCGTAGCACCCCCGAAGCACCCCAAAGCACCCCATAAACACCCCATAAGCACCCCAGTAACACCCCAGGGGATGATCGTTCACCACAAATTACAAATCAAAAAGACTTTTGTCCCTTTTCATCTTATTATGATATTGACTTTTTGATTTGTGCACAGCAGGGGGGGGCTGTTTGCCCCTTGGTACTCCAGGGCAGGGCGTGCTCCCCTTCGTAATCCAGGGCATGGGCGCGCTCCCCTTGGTAATCCAGGGCAGGGGCGCTCCCCCCTTTGGGAAACCAGGGAGCGCGCTCCGCGCTCCTCCTTGGTAAACTCCAGGCAGGGGCGCTGCTCCCCCTTCGTAATCCAGGCGGGGCGCTGCTCCCCCCGGTACTCCCCGGGTCCTGCTCCTCCTTGGTACCCAGGGGGCGCTGCTCCTCCTTTGTACTCCAGGGGGGCGCGCACCCCTTGGGACTCCAGGGGGCGCTGCTCCTCCTTGGTACTCCCGGGGGGGCCCGCTCCCCCTTCGTAATCCAGTGCGGGGCGCTGCCCCCCCTTGGTACCCAGGGGGTCCCCCTTCTCCTCCTTGGTACCCTCCGGGGGCGCTGCTCCTCCTTGGTACTTCCCCGGGGCGCTCCCCCTTTACTCCAAGGTCCTGCTCCTCCTTGGTAAATCCAGGGGTCCCTCCTCCGGTACCTCCAGGGGGCGCTTTCTCCTCCTTTGGGATCCAGGGGCGCTGCTCCCCTTGGTATCCAGGGGGGGCTGCCCCCTTGGTTTCTCCGGGGGGGCCTCCCCTTCGTAATCCAGTGCAGGGGCCCGCTCCCCCTTTATACTACAGGGGCGCTGCTCCCCTTTACCCAGGGGGCCTGCTCCTCCTTGTATCCAGGGGCGCTGCTCCCCCGGTAATCCACGGGAAGGGGGCCTCCCCCTTGGGAATCCCGGGCAGGGCGCTGCTCCTCCTTGGACTTTCCCGGGGGCGTTGCCCCCATGGTAATTCAGGGAGGGGCGCTCTCCCCTTGGTACCCAGGGGGGGCGCTCCCCTTGGTACTCCCCAAAGGGGGGGGTGCTGCCCCTTGGTATCCAGGGGCGCTGCTCCCCTTTTAATCCCGGGGAGGGGGACTGCTCCTTATACTCCAGGGGGCCTTCTCCCTGGGGCTCCAGGGGGCGCGCTTCCCCCCCCGTAAAACCAGAGCAGGGGGGGCTGCTTCCCCTTTGGACTCCAGGGGGGGGCTGCTCCCCTTGATACTCCGGGGAGCTGCTCCCCTTTTGGGATTCCGGGGTGCTGCTCCCCCTTGGTACTCCAGGGGGCGCTGCTCCCCGTTTTTTTTACTCCAGGGGGCGGTCTGCCCCTTGGGACTCCCCGGGGTACTGCTCCTTCTTGGTATTCCAGGGGGCGCTGCTCCCCTTTTGGTACTCCAGGAGGCGCTGCCCCCTTTGTAATCCAGGGGGGCGCTCCCCCCTTGGGATTCCAGGGGGGGGGGTCCCCTTGGTACTTTAGGGGGGGGCCTGCTCCCCCCCGGTAACCTAAAGGGGGGCTGCTCCCCCTTGTAACCGTGAAGGGGCGCTGCTCCCCCCATTTGGTTTTCCCAGGGGGCCTGCCCCCCCCTTTTTACATAGGGGGCGCTGCGCCCTTGGTACCAGGGGCGCTGCTCCCCCCTTTTTACTATAGGGGGGCTCCTGCTCCTTGTACTCCAGGGGCCTCCCTTTTTTAAACCAGTAAGGGGGCTGCTCCCCCTTGGTAATCCAGTGAAGGGGCGCTGCTCCCCCTTGGTACTCCAGGGGGGACTGCCCCCCCTTTGTACTATAGGGGGCGCTGCGCCCTTTGGACTCCCCCGGGGGGGCCTTATAACCCCGACAGGGCGGCTCCTCCTTAGTAAACCCCCCCAGGGGCGCTGCTCCCCCCCCTTTGGGACTTTTCTCCCGGGGGGCGCTGCGCCCCTTGGGACTCCGGGGCGTGCTCCCCTTGGGAATCCGGCAGGGGCGGTGCTCCCCCCCCTTGCCTGATTTATGACTTACTTCCATCAGTGCTTCTTGTTTTGTCCTTGTTTCCCCCGGGCCTTGTTTCCCCGGGCCTTGTTTCCGGCCTTGTTTCCCGGTCCTTGTTTTCCCCGTCCTTTTTTCCCGGGCCTTGTTTCCCGGGCCTTTTTTTCCCCCTCCTTGTTTCCGGGCCTTGTTTTCCGTCCTTGTTCCCCCCCTCCTTGTTTTCCCCCTCCTTGTTTCCCGTCCTTTTTCCCCCCTTTTTTCCGTCCTTGCTTTCCCCTCCTTTTCCCGGTCCTTGTTTCCCGGCCCTTGTTTCCTGGTCTTTGTTTTCGTTTTTTCTTGGTCCCCTTTTTTCCGGGGCCCTTTTTTTCTTGGTCCTTGTTTCCCGGCCATTGTCCCCTTTTGGTCCTTGTTTTTTTGGTTCTTGTTTCCTGCTCCTTGTTTTTTTGGTCCTTGTTTTTCCCGGGCCTTGTTTTCTGGTCCCTTTTTCCCGGGCCTTGTTCCCTGGTTCTTTTTTTCCTGGTCCTTGTTTTCCCGGGCCTTGTTTCTTCCTTGTTTTTTGGTCCCCTTGTTCCCTGGTTCTTGTTTTCCCGGGCCTTTTTTTTCCCGGTCCTTTTGTTTTTTTGGGCCTTATTTTCCCAATCCTTATTTTCTGGGCCTTTTTACCTGGTCCTTTTTTTCCTGGTCCTTTTTTCCTAGTTATTGTTTTTGGTCCTTGTTTTTCCCGGGGCCTTTTAAGGGCCTGGTCCCTTCAAAAATCGTCGGTTCACCACAAAGGGCGCGATCCACCTTTAAGATTTTGTGGTCCACCACCTTCAGGGCGTCTGTCCACCACCTTAAAGGCGCCTGGGCCACCACCCTTTAAAGGGCGTCGGTCCCCATCTTAAAGGCCTGGTCCACCACCTTAAAGGGCGCCTGGTCCACCACCTTCAAGGGCGTCGTTCCCCACGTTCAAGGGGGTCTAGTCCACCACCTTAAAGGACGTCTGGTCCACCACCTTCAAGGACGTCTGGTTCACCACCTTAAAGGACGTCTGGTCCACCACCTTAAGGACGTCTGGTCCACCACCTTCAAGGACGTCTGGTTCACCACCTTAAAGGCGTCTGGCCACCTCTTAAAAAGGGCCTGGTCCACCACCTTAAAGGTCGCCTGGTCCACCACCTTAAAGGTCGCCTGGTCCACCACCTTAAAGATCGCCTGGTCCACCACCTTCAAGGACGTCTGTTTCCCCCACGTTTTAAGGACGTCTGGTCCACCACCTTAAAGGTCGTCTGGTCCACCACCTTAAAGGTCGTCTGGTCCACCACCTTCAAGGACGTCTGTTCCACCACGTTCAAGGACGTCTGGTCCACAACCTTAAAGGCCGTCTGGTCCACCACCTTCAAGGTCGTCTGGTCCACCTTCAAGATTGTGTGGTCCACCACTTTCAGTCTCTGGGACTAGTCTAGTTGCAAATTTTTGTACTTTCTCGAATTTCTGTCCCAGCTTAATCAAGTCAAGGCTCCACCCTGGGGCAGTGTAATCGAGGGTAATATTGACAGAAATATATCTTACGTATGATATTGTTTTAGACGCAGTTTTTGTAGTTTTTCTGCGTCCCTGCATATGTTGCGACCTCCCTAGATTATAACTACAGCAACTATGTTGGGTCAGTCCAGCAACTATGTTGATCAGGTCCTGAACCACCGCGATTCCTCGTCAAGGACTGGGCGGCGGGGGCGCTGACCCCCGGAACTCCCTCCACGTAGGTAGGTGGGTAAACTCCAGGTAGGTACACTCCAGGTAACAAGACTTCAGCAACTATAATGAGTTAGACACAAGAATTAACAACTGGTCGTCTACACTGGTTGATCAGGCTCTGATCCACCAGGAGGCCTGGTCACAGACCGGGCCGCGGGGGCGTTGACCCCCGGAACTCTCTCCAGGTATGGTTAACTAAGGACACTGACGCTTCACTCTATAATTATTACTGACTCTGTCAACACTGAATGACTCTAGCAACACGATCTTCACATTTTCTGAGAGTGACACATTGAATTACTCCTTCTTGGAGGAAAATCTGAAATATAACTTTCGTGCGTCTGTGTCTAGCACTGAGAATAATGTTAGGAGAGAAGTAAATATTGAAAGTGAATGCTACAGGAATGCAGTTAGAAGCCTGAGTACATCTATCACCCACTGTGATGACATGAACGCAGATAAGCATGCTTGTGGAACAATTTGTAATGTAAACAGACTGACTGATGTTGTAGTGGCCAGACTCAGACTTGGTTACAAGTACTTCTGGCAGTTTGACACACTGTTGCAGTGGCCAGGCTTAGACTTGGTTACAAGTACTTCTGTCAGTTTGACACACTGTTGCAGTGGCCAGACTCAGACTTGGTTACAAGTACTTCTGGCAGTTTGACACACTGTTGCAGTGGCCAGGCTTAGACTTGGTTACAAGTACTTCTGGCAGTTTGACACACTGTTGCAGTGGCCAGGCTTAGACTTGGTTACAAGTACTTCTGTCAGTTTGACACACTGTTGCAGTGGCCAGGCTTAGACTTGGTTACAAGTACTTCTGGCAGTTTGACACACTGTTGCAGTGGCCAGGCTTAGACTTGGTTACAAGTACTTCTGTCAGTTTGACACACTGTTGCAGTGGCCAGGCTTAGACTTGGTTACAAGTACTTCTGTCAGTTTGACACACTGTTGCAGTGGCCAGGCTTAGACTTGGTTACAAGTACTTCTGTCAGTTTGACACACTGTTGCAGTGGCCAGGCTTAGACTCAGTCTTGGTAAGAAATATTTTTGACAGTGTAAAACGTGTGATATTCTTAGAAGGATATTATCGGAAGATTTCCCAGTGCGTCGACCTTCCGCTAACAGCACGATCTTCTCGCTCCCTGCGATTGATCGCCGTCTTCCGGCGCATATCGTAAGTGCTTCAAAATCGGAAATCAGAAAGGTTACGACAGATGAAAAAGGCATAGGACCCAAAAAAGGGGTCCCATTTGTGCCCTCGTTCCCCTAGCAACACCACTGGCACTGATGGTGGTGATAGTGGTGGTAGTGATGGTGATGGTGGTGCTGGTGGTGGTGGTGATAACGAGAGAGGGGCTGGCCCACTCGGTAAATCACTCAGACAACACCATCCCTCCCACACTCACCCACCCATTTCCTCGAGAGATTCTCTCTCTCTCTCTCTCTCTCTCTCTCTCTCTCTCTCTCCTCTCCTCTCTCTCTCTCTCTCTCTCTCTCTCCTCTTCTCTCTCTCTCTCTCTCTCTCCTTCACTCTCACCCAATACCCCCACCACCACCCCACAACTCCCCAGGATCAGGGGTAATCCTCATGAACCACCATTAAAGGGTCGTCAAGCACTGCTAATCACCTGGATGGTTTAACACGTCTCACACTCTTGAAAATGAGTCTAACTTACACCCCATTTTCTTTCTCTCTCTCTCTCTCTCTCTCTCTCTCTCTCTCTCTCATCACAATCAAAAGTTATCTTCTTAAATCTACCGTTACTTATAACTTTAGATTCAAGTTCCTCAATAGAACGTATGTGTAATGTGAGAGACCTGGGAGTAACTATGTCAGGTCCCACGTTTACGTTTCACAAAAAAAAATTTTATCGCACTCTTCAAGTCACTCAGCTGCTATGTTGGAATATTACTGTGTACTAACAACTTCGTTCACGACTGGCGACACTGCTAAGGTGGAGAATGTGCAGAGAACCTACACATGTCGTATAAACTCAGTCCAGCACCTAAACTACTTAGAGTGCTTGAAGTTCCTACCTAGAAGTGTACTCCTTAGAACCTTGGCAAGAAAGATACATCATAATTTACACCTGAAAGATACTGGAGGGATTGGCACCAAACCTACAGATTGAAATTACTACTAATGAACACAAGAGACTTGGCCGACGGTGCAGGATACATCCAGTGAAAAGCAGGTGAGCAATAAGTACACTAAGAGAGAACTCAATAAGTGTAAAGGAACCACGACTCTTCAACACCCTTCGTTCATAAGAGGTATCACCAACAACCGTCCCCCCCCCGTTGTCTTCAAGATGGAACTCAACAAAGCCCTCAAAATCAGTTCCTGGTCAGCCGGGTTGTAGTGCACATGCTGTACTGCGGGTTGTGTGCACTAACAGCCTGATGTCTCAGAGCAGAAACTAGGAGGCCTGGTCTGGAACCGGGCTACGGGGACTCCAGACATTGCTAGAGTAATATATTAACAATGACGGTAAGAAAGTCAAACATCTGCTAATAAAGATACCCAGATGTGGCACATGTGTCTAATTCTTCACATTGTTGGTATTCTGTACCAGTTATGTATAGAAAGTTACCAATGTCCCTGGATGGCAGGCTGGAAGGTTCTCTTAACACCTTTGGATGGCAGGCTGAAAGGTACTCTTAACATCTTTGGATGGCAGGCTGGAAGGTTCTCTTAACACCTTTGGATGGCAGGCTGAAAGGTTTTCTTAACACCTTTGGATGGCAGGCTGAAAGGTACTTAACATCTTTGGATGGCAGGCTGGAAGGTTTTCTTAACACCTTTGGATGGCAGGCTGAAAGGTTCTCTTAACATCTTTGGATGGCAGGCTGGAAGGTTTTCTTAACACCTTTGGATGGCAGGCTGAAAGGTTCTCTTAACATCTTTGGATGGCAGGCTGGAAGATTTTCTTAACACCTTTGGATGGCAGGCTGGAAGGTTCTCTTAACGCCTTTGGATGGCAGGCTGGAAGGTTCTCTTAACGCCTTTGGATGGCAGGCTGGAAGGTTTTCTTAACACCTTTGGATGGCAGGCTGGAAGGTTTTCTTAACACCTTTGGATGGCAGGCTGGAAGGTTCTCTTAACACCTTTGGATGGCAGGCTGAAAGGTTCTCTTAATACCTTTGGATGGCAGGCTGAAAGGTTCTCTTAACACCTTTGGATGGCAGGCTGAAAGGTTCTCTTAACACCTTTGGATGGCAGGCTGAAAGGTTCATTTCTTCTTTCACTCGTAGTAATGCCTGAGTATACCAGCCATTTTCCCGCGCTAATGTTTTCCCGCGCTGAAGTTTTTCCGCGCGCGTCCCTTGTTCCCGCGCAATTTGCTCTTTCTCTCTCAGTTTACTCTTATCGCCCAACAATGGACTTCGTCTTTTTTTTTTTTCTTTTTTTTTTTTGTATTCCTGGCCGGTGTTGTGGTTCTTTAGGGTAACAAAGTGACCATCAGGATCAGTGCTGAAGGTGCTCAATGTTCAAGAAACTCGGGAAAAAAGGAATTGATCCACAATTGTTACGGATGTCATCACACACTGGATTACTCCTTCATGATAAAGTTGATATATTAGCCGCCAAGAAGAGTACCCAGAAGGAGAATGTAGAATATAACTTTGGTGTATTTGTGTCTAGCATTAGAAATATTAGGAGAGAAGTAAATAATGAAATTGAATGCTATAGGAATGCAGTTAGAAGCCTGAGTAGATCTATAACCCACTGTGATGACATGAATGTAGATAAGACTGACTGATGTTATAGTGGGCAAGCTTAGACTTGGTTACAAGTATTTCTGGCAGTCTGACACACTGTTGTAGTGGCCAGGCTGAGACTTTGGTACAAGTATTTCTGGCAGTTTGACACACTGTTGTAGTGGTCAGTCTGAGACCTCGTTACAAGTACTTCTGGCAGTTTAGCAGACATACAGATGATGATCAAATCAAGTGTGATACCGTGGCCAGGCCTATGGTCACTATCTTGAACACTATGGTACCGTACTGTCCACTTATTGAGGAATACAGAGACAGTATGTGATATGTCAAGATATTTTATTAGTTAAGATAAGATACCAGATATATTAACCAAGTAACAAGTAACTCCCCCTCCCCCAGGAAGTAATCTCCCCTTCTCTCCCCAGGCAGCAATCCCCCCTCCCTCCCTTCCCAGGATCTAAGGAGGAGGAAGACTTGCATGTAAATGTAATCTGTAAAATGTAACTTTGGGTCGAGTAATCCCGGTGGCACCTACGTTAATCCAGGCAAAATGGATTACCAATGAAGCGACCCACTCAATCCCAGCTGGAGGATTTACCGATGTGGTTGGTTAGGGAGGGAGAGGGGAGGAGGGAGACGGAGAGAGGGAGAGAGAGAGAGAGAGAGAGAGAGAGAGAGAGAGAGAGAGAGAGAGAGAGGAGGGGGATGAGTACATTAAAGTACACGGGTGAGAGTACAGAGTACACGAGTACACACCTGGATGTCACATCCACACACCTGGATGTCACATTCACACACCTGGATGTCACATCCACACACCTGGATGTCACATTCACACACCTGGATGTCACATCCACACACCTGGATGTCACATCCACACGCCTGGATGTCACATCCACATACCTGGATGTCACATCCACACACCTGGATGCCACATCCACACACCTGGATGTCACATCCACACACCTGGATGTCACATCCACACACCTGGATGTCACATCCACACACCTGGATGTCACATCCACACACCTGGATGTCACATCCACACACCTGGTTATCACATCCACACACCTGGATGTCACATCCACACACCTGGTTGTCACATCCACACACCTGGATGTCACATCCACACACCTGGATGCCACATGAACACACCTGGATGTCACATCCACACATCTGGATGCCACATCCACACACCTGGATGTCACATCCACACACCTGGTTATCACATCCACACACCTGGATGTCACATCCACACACCTGGATGCCACATCCACACACCTGGATGTCACATCCACACACCTGGATGTCACATCCACACACCTGGATGCCACATCCACACACCTGGATGTCACATGCACACACCTGGATGTCACATCCACACACCTGGATGTCACATCCACACACCTGGATGCCACATCCACACACCTGGTTATCACATCCACACACCTGGATGTCACATCCACACACCTGGATTTCATTCCTTCCCCTGCATGACCCGCACGGTTTTAGTGCTTCACATGAAAGACCATAATGTAGTCTTGTGCAGCTTGGGAGATCAATTATTATTATTATTATTATTATTATTATTATTATTATTATTATTATTATTATTATTATTATTATTATTATTATTATTATTATTATTATTACTTGGCTACGGATGATACGTTTTCTATTCTGATTTCTTGTAAAGTATGAATTATGCATATATATACGAGAGTTAGATAGATAGATAGATAGATAGATAGATAGATAGATAGAGAGAGAGAGAGAGAGAGAGAGAGAGAGAGAGAGAGAGAGAGAGAGAGAGAGAGAGAGAGAGAGAGAGAGCTGTCAATGTTGTCAGTGGTGACAATAAAGCAGATGTATCTTCTTATATCGCTTGACCAAGAAGAGGCTGTGGATCCAGGTAAGTTGAGACCAAGATTGCTGGGTGGATGTACAGACCAGCTAACAGCACGTCTAATTAGCATCTATTGCCTAGCACAGTGTACAGACCAGCTAGCAGCACTGCCCCGAATCTGCACATAGAAATCACTCCCTACGAAAGTAAAAGACTGGGCAGGCGGTGCAACTTACCCCCAGTGAACAGTAAGTGTCAGTCCATCAAGACTGATGGACTGACCACATCGACTCAAGGTTGAGGGACTGACTACCTTATTCTCCTCCTGTTCTTCACGATTCTCCTTAGTATGGACTGATGAAGCCACTGTGTGGCGAAACGTTTCCTCAATAAAGATACCCAAGAGTTGCACATGTGTCTAATTTATCAACTTATCGGTTCTCTGAACCATTCATCTACAAGTGTTCGGGTCCCAAGACTGTTCAACAGCTTCCCACCATGCATAAGGGGAATTACCAATAGGCCCCTGGCTGCCTTCAGGAGGGAGCTGGACAGATACTTAAAGTGGGTGCCGGATCAGCCGGGCTGTGGTTCGTACGCTGGACTACGTGCGGCCAGCAGTAACAGCCTGGTTGATCAGGCCTCCCAGTCCACGACCGGGAGACCTGGTCGTGGACCGGGACGCGAGGGTGTTGATTCCCGGAATACCCTCCAGGAAGACTGCCTAGCACAGTGTACAGACCAGTCAGCAGCACCTCTAATTTGCATCTATCAGCACTGAACATTTAAATGGTATAAAATACCGACAAGTTGTTAGGTAAGACACATATGCAACCTAACTGTTGCATATGTGTCTTACCTAACATCTATCAGCACTGCCTAGCACAGTGTCAATGACCTCTGGAAAGAGGTAAATGTAGTCCCTGTTCACAAAAAGAAGAGCAGAGCGGAAATCAGCAACTACAGACCAGTGCCACTCCTGTCAATCACTTGCAAGATCCTTGAGACAATACAACCGTCAATATGGCTTCAGAAAAGGTCACTCTACTGTGGATCATTCACTGTGCACCAGGTACTGGATGAATCCAGAGTCAGCTGTGCAGTAGCACTGGACATTGCTCATGTTTTCGACCCAGTATGGCACCAGGGACTCTTGACAAAACTGCAAGCACTGGGAATTGCAGGCTCTACACTATGTCTCCTCAGTGATTTCCTTCAAGGTAGATCTTTAAGTGTAATTCTCAATGTAACAGTCAGCAAGACATCCTATTAGTGCAAGCGTACCGCAGGGAAGTGTGCTTGGGCCATTGTTATGGAATATCTACTTCATTGACCTTCCTACCTGGAGTCTACCTGGAGGGCATTTCGGGGAACAACGCCCCCGCGGCCCGTCCACGATCAGGCCTCCCGGTGGATCAGGGCCTGATCAACGAGGCTGTTACTGCTGGCCGCACGCAATCCAACGTACGAACCACAACCCGGCTGATCCGGCACCGTCTTTAGTTATCTGTCCAGCTCCCTCTTGAAGACAACCAGGGGTCTTCCCGTAATGCCCCTTATTGCTGGTGGGAGGCTGTTGAACAGTCTTGGGTCCCGGACACTTATTGTGTTTTCTCTTAGTGTACCAGTGACGCCCCTACTTTTCACTGGGGGTATGTTGCATCGCCTGCCAAGTCTTTTGCTTTCGTATGGAGTGATTGCTGTGCGCATATTAGGGACCAGTCCCTTCAGAATCTTCCAGGTGTAGATTATGATACATCTCTCTCGCCTGCACTCCAGTGAGTACAAGTCAAGTGCTTCCAGGCACTCCCAGTAGTTTGATGGAACTTATACGTGCAGTAAAGGTTCTCTGTACATTCTCTAGCACTGCAGTTTCACCTGCCTTGAATGGGGATGTTAATGTACAGCAGTATTCCAGCCTAGAAAGCCAGGTCCTTCACATTACTTTTCCGCTCTATTGTGTGATTGGAGTTTGTAGTATACTCAGTCCTAGTTATTATTTCCTCCAGTTTTCCATAACGAAGTAGTTGGAATTTGTCTTCATTGAACATCATATTGTTCTCTGTTGCCCATTGGAAAACTTGGTTTATATCTTCTTGGAGCTTTGCCGTGTCCACAATGGATGACACTCTCATGCAGATCCTAGTATCGTCTGCAAAAGATGATACAGTGCTGTGGTTTACATATCTCTCTATGTCTGATATGAGAATAAGGAACAGGATAGGTGCGAGTACTGTGCCTTGTGGGACAGAGCTCTTCACTATGGCAGCATCTGATTTAACTCCGTTTACCACTACTCTGTGTGCGATTGGTTAGAAAGTTGAAGATCCATCTGCCTACTTTGCCGGTTATCCCTTTAGCACGCATTTTGTGTGCTATTACACCATGGTCGCACTTGTCAAAGGCTTTTGCAAAGTCTGTGTATACTATATCCGCATTCTGTTTGTTTTCCAGTGCATCTAGGACCATATCATAGTGGTCAAGCAGTTGTGAAAGGCAGGAGCGACCTGCTCTGAAACCATGTTGCCCTGGGTTGTGCAATTTTTGGGAGTCCAGGTGGTTTGCTATCCTGCTTAGAGCTCTTTCAAAGATGTGGGACGTTAAAGCTATATGTCTATAGTTCTTAGCTACTGCTTTGCCGCCACCTTTATGGAGTGGGGCTATATCTGTTGTTTTTAGTGACTGTGGAATCTCGCCTGTGTCTAAGCTCCTTCTCCACAGCATACTTAGGGCCCGTGAGAGGGGTTTCTTGCAGTTTTTAATGAACACCGAGTTCCACGAGTCTGGGCCTGGGGCTGAGTGCATGGGCATGTCGTCGATGGCTTTCTCAAAGTCTAGTGGAGTTAGAGTTATGTCATAAATCTTGCCTACATTGGCAGGGTTTTGAGGCCCATTCATGAAAAAATTGTTTGGATTGTCTATCTTTAAACTGGTTAGTGGCTCGCTGAACACTGATTCATACTGCAATTTCAGTATCTCGCTCATTTCTTTGTTGTCGTCTGTGTAGGATCCATCTTGTCTGAGCAAGGGCCTTATACTAGAAGTGGTTTTTGACTTGTTTTTGGCATATGTGGGTCTCTGTGAAGGCTGCAAACAGTGAATTTGACTGCCCTAGAAGTCCATTAATGAAAGGTATTTTGTTGTTGGTGGATGGCTTAAGGCTCTGTATATTAGCAAATATAAATGAGGTTGTGTTGCATGTTTGTTGGGGGGATTTTGTTGTTGGCATCAGTAGCTGTGAGTCCGGAGGTGCCACTGGCTGTGCCTCCAGTCCAACAAGGCTCCAAGGTGGTGGACTATTTTGGTTATCTCTTTCCATTTTCTTTCCTTCACCTCAACCCAGAATCCCATGCATATAAAGATGATATAGCTTACAGCTATATCAGCTTGAGGAAAACGATGGCGGGTCACATTTGCTCCTGAGAAAACACAAATGATGGTCTCTATGCACCATGATAGTAATGCTGGAGCAGTGGTAAGAATGAATGGAAGAGTGTTGGTACCTGGGGACGAAGTTGATATCCTTGCGGTGGAATTTGACTCTAAGCTGACCACGAAGAACCACATTGTAAATCTTGCAAATAAAGAGGCCAGGAAGCTTACAACACCTAGACATATCTCTCATCTGCTTTACAGCAGAAGTTGCAAGATTCTGTGCGAGGCACAAGTATGCCTCTCCAGAACATCACTTCGTCTGAGATCGTTTATTTCCAGGATGACTCGAGTCGGAATGGTCCCAAATCTGCACACAGAAATCACTCCCTACGAAAGTAAAAGACTGGGCAGGCGATGCAAAATGCCGCCAATAAAAAGTAGGGGCGCCATTGGTACACTAAGAGAAAACACCATAAGTGTCCGGGGCCCAAAACTGTTCAACAGCCTCCCATCAAGCATTAGGGGAATTGCCAATAAACCCCTGGCTGCCTTCAAGAGAGAGCTGGACAGATACCTAAAGTCAGTGCCGGATCAGCCGGGCTGTGGCTCGTACGTCGGACTGCGTGCGGCCAGCAGAAACAGCCTAGTTGATCAGGCCCTGATCCATCGGGAGGCCTGGTCATGGACCGGGCCGCGGGGGCGTTGATCCCCGGAATAACCTCCAGGTAACCTCCAGGAGTCTGGAACATGTCCGTACAGCATAATGACATCAACGAAATAAAGTCAGGTGATCAAATGAAATGGCAGGCCCACAGATGGCTCCAACTACATCCTGTTCCACATTAGCCTAACACTTGTGTAAGAGAGAGAGAGAGAGAGAGAGAGAGAGATACAGTGTTTATATATACTTACACAGAGAGGTTACTGTCTTATTAAGCTGTCAACCACTGTCATGCCTCACCCTCCATCACCCTCCCTCCATCTTTTTTTCCTCCTTCTTCCACTCCCTCATCTCCTCCCCGCAGGGAGGGGGGGAGGCGGAGGGGGGGAGAGGGAAGGGGAAGGAAGCTGGCTGGGAGGCAGCCTCAGTATCGACCATTAAAAAGTTAGGTTGTAAACACTCCCTAACTGACAGTTTGCCGGTGGAGTGGTTAGCAGGGGAAGGGGTGCAGACCCCTGCTAACAACCCCCTCCCCTCCCCTTCTCCCCTTCCCCCCAGCAATAACCATCCCAGATCTAACTATCCACAACACCCCTCCCCCTCCCACTACCACTATATCCATCCTTCCCTGACCCCTCCTATATCCCATTCATCCCCCTCCCCCATCATCCATTACACATACCCCCCTTCCCCCTCCCTCACTATTAAAAGCACAGTGACGTGTGTCACCATAAGTCACCAGACTTATATCTTCCTCAAAATTCCTCGCCATCTACTCCATCCCACATACGTCCATGCGACTGGAGGAGCACTGCTGAAGGCCTACTGTCCTAGGCTAGGCCTACCTACCATCAGCAAGAATTCACAGCGATGTCATGCTGCGAATTCTTCCTAGTTCGACCAGGATTGCAACCACTTCTATAGTTAACCGAAGAAACCTGCTGCCCAGGCGATACGTTTCGCCTGCGCGTAGGATGACAGGTAAATCTGTTTCGTGAACATGAAGATGCCCACCAGGAATCTACCTGGATCTGCTTCCAGGGAACAGCGCCCCCGCGCCCCGGACCCAGATCAAGCCTCCTGGTTCCTACCCTGATACATCAAACTGTTAGTGTTGAAAAATGGTATAAAATACCAACAAGTTGACGATTAAGATACATGTAAACAGTTCACCTACACCGAAGGCTTCTTCAGTCAAATACAGAGGCAGTAGGTGTAGTAGCGAAGCGAAGATGTAATCAGTCCCTCACCTTGGAGAAAAAGTATCTGAGGTGGTGAGTCCCTCAGCCTGGAGAAGAGTTCAGCTTCATGGTCTGGAACGATATGGAGCTGAAGTATGAGAATGGTTGATACAGACCATAGCTGACATCACTGACATACTACTATATAGAAAGTCACTTGTTATGCTGAGCATTTCCCACAAATTAGGTCAGTTTTGTCCCAGGATGCGACCCACACCAGTCCACTAACACCCAAGTATCCATTTTACTGAAGGGTGAACATAGACAACCGGTGTAAAGAAACACGCCGTCGTCGTACCCTCGCCGTGTGAAGCGAGAGTTTTAGCCCCCAGGCTACGGGGGATTGGTGGCCTTGTCCGTATTTTATATCAATTTTAAGTCATGAGTGATACCATCGCTGTTGCAGTGTTTACCTGTTAGTAGGTCTGAGGATGATCTTCCCTAGGGAAGATAACTTGTAGTTGCGATAAACGGTCTCGGGCTACGGATGTTGATACAATGTTCTCTTATTGTGCCCATGGCGCCCCTGCTTTCCACCGAGGTCATCTTGCATTTTCTCCCATTTTTTCTCACTCCAGTATGTTATTACGCAGTGTGCAGATTTGGGACCGCGTCCTCAAGCACTTTCCACGTATATGTTATGTATCTCTCTCAGCTCCAACAAATACATATTCCCAGTAATATCAATGCCTTACTGGCTCTATGTGGGCCACAGAATATCTCTGTATCTCTTATAGCTCTATCTCTCCTGCCCTGGAAGGAGCCATCAACACTGAACAATACTCTAAGCAAGAGAGCACAAGTGATTACCGTTCAACCTAGTTGAATGGCTATACCCTTGCCTGTAGTCACAGGCATCTGCAGATCACTTCTCAAGTGAATATCCCAGTAAAACCATATACATATAGGCTCTCATTATTCACCCCGTCATCTTCCTGGCAGTCGCAATACTTGCCTGATTGTGCTCTTTGAAAGGTCAGCTGACATTGTTGTAACCAGATTTTTTATAAGCTCCTCTCATTATGTGAGCAGTCTACAAAACCGACAAGTTGATAAATGAGACACTTGTAAAATATTTAGGTATCTTTATTTTGGAAACGTTTCGCCACACAGTGGTTTCATTAGTCCAGTGCAGAAAAAGGTGGAAGATGAGGAGTTTGAGGTAATCAGTCCCTCAGTCTGGAGTCAATGCATTCATTCCATCAATCTTGACAAAAGTGCAACATCATCATGTTCGGGTAGGTTTGCCAGGGAGGGTCCTGGCCCGGGTCTTCTCATGTGGTGACCCGACAGTGGCTCCCGAAGGAGTGTCGGAATTGGCACAAGTGGAGCACCATTTACATCCCTATGACAGAGGCAGACCTATGATAGGCACGGCGAGTCTTCTGTGGATCAAGTGGAGTTCCGATTACAGCACTACGGCGGGGGCAGCCCTGTGACAAGGGCGCGGTGACTCAACTCCAATTGAGCCATTCCTGGCACTCAGGCCGCAGCCCGAGTGCCAGAACAACTCAGGAGAATCTCTGGAAGTGTGTTGAACACCTGACGTCTGAAAGAAGTCTGTTGTGCAGCATAATCGCGGAGATGGAACTTATATGTTGAAAAATTGGACACACGTGCAACATCTGGGTATCTTTATTGTAGACGTTTCGCCATCCAGTGGAAAACAATAGAACTTTATATAAAAGATAAAGTAATCATTCCTTCAGCCTTGGACTTGGTGATGATTACCATAGTCTTGAAGACTCTTCGAGACAGATGTTGATACAGTGTGCTCTTATTGTGCTCGTGGCTACCTTGCTTCTAAGACAGATGTTGATACAGTGTTCTCTTATTGTGCTCGTGGCTACCTTGCTTCTAAGACAGATGTTGATAGTGTTCTCTTATTGTGCTCTTGGCTACCTTGCTTCTAAGACAGATGTTGATAGTGTTCTCTTATTGTGCTCGTGGCTACCTTGCTTCTAAGACAGATGTTGATACAGTGTTCTCTTGGAAATAAATGGTATAAAATACCGACACAATGGAAATATAAACACATATGCAGTATAATGTGATCCTTTATTGACTACGTTTCGCCCACACAGTGGGCTTTTTCAAGTCACAAACAGAACTACCTGGGGTGGAAGGAACGCGAGTATTTATAGTCAGGTTCAGAATGCTGAGGTCAGGTGAAGAATGCTGAGGTCAGGTGGAGAATGCTGCATCTGATGATGTACCGAGTGGGGTTATAGAGTCTAAAATCTTGGGTAGCTTGGAAAGGAGATTGGATAAGTTTGTGAGCAGACCTTCTACAGTGTTCTTATGTAGGATAGCGATGACTCTATAACCCCACTCGGTACATCATCAGATGCAGCATTCTCCACCTGACCTCAGCATTCTGAACCTGACTATAAATACTCGCGTTCCTTCCACCCCAGGTAGTTCTGTTTGTGACTTGAAAAAGCCCACTGTGTGGGCGAAACGTAGTCAATAAAGGATCACATTATACTGCATATGTGTTTATATTTCCACAGTGTTCTCTTATTGTGCTCGTGGCTACCTTGCTTCTAAGACAGATGTTGATAGTGTTCTCTTGTTGTGCTCGTGGCTACCTTCTGTTTCACTGGGTTTATCTTACAATTCCTCTCGTACCTCACTCCAGTCTGTTCACTTTTTCCCCAACAAAACTAGCCCTGGTGCTGTGTTGCTGTTCATGTTGTTGATGTTGCTGCTGTTGTTGCTGTTGCTGCTGTTACTGTTGCTGTTGTTGGTGCTGTTACTGTGGCTGTTGATGCTGATGACGTTGTTGCTGTTGTTGATACTGCTGTTGTTAACATTATTGTTACTGCTGTTGTTGACATTATTATTGCTGTTGCTGACGTTGTTGCTGTTCTTGTTACTGATGTTAGTATTATTTCTTTTGATGCTGCTGTTCTTGATGTTTCTGTTGTTGATGGTAGTGTTATTGGTGCTGTTGTTGACGTTGTTGTTGATGTTACTCTTGTTGCTGTTGTTGGTGCTGTTATTGTTGCTGCTGTTGTTGCTGTTAGATAACAGCAGATTACCACAAACACTTTAGTCTTAATTCTGATGCTGGTAAGAAGCATTGTTGGTGTTCAATGTTGTGTGTGCTATAAACTGCACGCCCCCCGCGCTGCCCCCCGCCCTGCTTCCCGCGCTGCCCCCCGCCCTGCTCCCCGCGCTGCTCTCCACGATGCTCCCCACGCTGCCCCCCACGCTGCCCCCCGCGCTGCTCCCCACGCTGCTCTCCACGCTGCTCCCCGCTGCTCCCCACGCTGCTCTCCACGCTGCTCCCCGCTGCTCCCCACGCTGCTCCCCACGCTGCCCCCACGCTGCTCCCCACGCTGCCCCCCACGCTGCCCCCACGCTCCCTTCAATAATAATAATAATAATAATAATAATAAGTCCCTTGTTATGCTGAGTATTTCCCGCATATTAGTTCAGTTTTGCCCCAGGATGCGACCCACACCAGTCCACTAACACCCAGGTACCCATTACTACTGATGGGTGAACAGGGACAGGGACAGTAGGTGTCTTATGGAAACACGTCCCTAATGTTTTCCAGCCATACCAGAAGATATTCGAACCCCGGACCTCAGTGTTTGAGCTGAGTGCGCTAGCGATCCCTCCCTCCCTCCACTACATCCTTCCCTCCCTCCACTACATCCTTCCCTCCCTCCACTACATCCTTCCCTCCCTCCACTACATCCCTCCCTCCCTCCACTACATCCTTCCCTTCCTCCACTACATCCCTCCCTCCACTACATCCCTCCCTCCCACTCCACTACATCCTTCCCTTCCTCCACCCAACATCCCTCCTCCTCCACTACATCCCTCCCTCCCTCCACTACATCCCCTCCCTCCCTCCACTACATCCCTCCCTCCCTTCACTACATCCCTCCCTCCCTCCCATTACATTCCTCCCTCCCCCACTACATCCACTCCCTCCCTCCACTACATCCCTCCCTCCCTCCACTACATCCTTCCCTCCCTCCACTACATCCTTCCTCCCCCACTACATCCTTCCCTCCCTCCACTACATCCCTCCCTCCCTCCACTACATCCTTCCCTACTCCACTACATCCCCCCTCCACTACATCCCTCCCCTCCCTCCACTACATCCTTCCCTCCCTCCACTACATCCCTCCCTCCCTCCACTACAAACCCTCCCTCCCTCCACTACATCCCTCCCTCCCCCCACTACATCCCTCCCCCCCTTCACTACATCCCTCCTCCCTCCACTACATCCCTCCCTCCCTCCACTACATCCTTCCCTCCCTCCACTACATCCCTCCCTCCCCACTACATACACCTCCCTCCCCCACTACATCCCTCCCTCCACTACATCCTTCCCTCCCCCACTACATCCCTCCCTCCCTCCACTACATCCCTCCCTCCCTCCACTACATCCTTCCCTCCCTCCACTACATCCTTCCCTCCCTCCACTACATCCCTCCCTCCCTCCCCTTACATCCTTCCCTCCTCCACTACATCCCTCCTCCCTCCACTACATGCCTCCCTCCCTCCACTACATCCCTCCCTCCCTCCGCTACATCCTTCCCTCCCTCACTACATCATTCCCTCCCTCCGCTACATCCTTCCTCCCTCACTACATCCTTCTCTCCCTCCACTACATCCTTCCCTCCCTCACTACATCCTTCCCTCCCTCCACTACATCCCTCCCTCCCTCCACTACATCCTCCCTCCCCTCCACTACATCCCTCCCTCCATTACATCCCTCCCTCCACTACATCCCTCCCTCCCTCCACTACTTTCCCTCCCTCCCTCCACTACATCCCTCTCCTCCCTCCACTACATCCCTCCCTCCACTACATCCCTCCCTCCCTCCACTACATCCCCCCCCCACCCTCCACTACATCCTCCCTCCTCTCCACTACATCCCTCCCACCCTCCACTACATCCTTCCCTCCCTCCACTACATCCCTCCCTCCTCCACTACATCCCTCCCTCCACTTCATCCTTCCCTCCCTCCCTCCACTACATCCTTCTCTCCCCCACTACATCCTTCCCTCCTCACTACATCCTTCCCTCCCTCCACTACATCCCTCCCTCCCTCCACTACATCCCCTCCCTCCCTCCACTACATCCCTCCCTCCACTACATCCCTCCCTCCACTACATCCCTCCCTCCCTCCACTACATCCCTCCTCCCTCCACTACATCCCTCCCTCCACTACATCCCTCCCTCCCTCCACTACATCCCTCCCACCCTCCACTACATCTCTCCCTCCCTCCACTACATCCCTCCCACCCTCCACTACATCCTTCCCTCCCTCCACTACATCCCTCCCTCCCTCCACTACATCCCCCCCTCCACTTCATCCTTCCCTCCCTCCCTCCACTACATCCTTCTCTCCCTCCACTACATCCTTCCCTCCCTCACTACATCCTTCCCTCCCTCCACTACATCCCTCCCTCCCTCCACTACATCCCTCCCTCCCTCCACTACATCCCTCCCTCCCTCCACTACATCCCTCCCTCCCTCCACTACATCCCTCCCTCCCTCCACTACATCCCTCCCTCCCTCCACTACATCCTTCCCTCCCTCACTACATCCTTCCCTCCCTCCACTACATCCTTCCCTCCCTCACTACATCCTTCCCTCCCTCCCCTTCTCTCCCCCCCTCCGCCAGCATACAACAATCGACCTTATATTTATTGAACTTAAAGTCCAGTGTCCTTTAAATCCGCTGTTTCTTCTCCCAGAGACGCGTCCTCCAGCACAACCAACATTAACCTTATATACACAATACATAAGGCTTATTTCGATCCATTAATGTCCCTGGTCTCTTCCTTAAGGTACAACCGAGATTCAACTTTATACACCCTGTACGTAAGGTCTATTTTAATGCTGAAACAGCACTTTTCGTTTTCCAGAGACATACACTTAACATACAGCCTTATGTACCCCGGACATAAGGCCTATTTTCACTGTAAGGGTACTTTTTGCTTCATCTGGTAAGAATCTAACTTGAACCTTACGTACCCTATTCGTAAGGTCTATTCTCGAGTTATAATCTTATTTATCGTTTCCAAAGGAGATATTCACAACTGAACCTTATGCATACCATACGTAAGGTTGTAATGGTACGTCACCATCCCCTCCCCCATCATTACACCGTCAAGGAATTAACGCCACAATACATCTTGTGCATAAGGGTGAGAGTACCTGTAGCATCCAGGATCAAAGTATGGAACTTTCACACTTATGATACATAACGTTAAGGCTGAAACTCCGGTGATGGAGGACGAAGGAGGGAGGGAGGGAGTCTACCTACCTGGAGGGAGTTTCGGGGGCCAATGCCCCCCTGGGGCCCGGTCCATGATCAGACCTCGTGGATCAGGACCTGATCAACCAGGTTGTTACTGCTAGCCGCACGTAAACCAACGTAGGAACCACAGCCTGCCTGATCAGTTACTGGCTTTGTGTCTGTCCAGCGCCTTCCTGAAGACAGCCAGGGGTCTTGAAGACAGCCAGGGGTCTTGAAGACAGCCAGGGGTCTTGAAGACAGCCAGGTGTCTTGAAGACAGCCAGGGGTCTTGAAGACAGCCAGGGGTCTTGAAGACAGCCAGGGGTCTTGAAGACAACCAGGGGTCTTGAAGACAGCCAGGGGTCTTGAAGACAGCCAGGAGTCTTGAAGTCAGCCAGGGGTCTTGGAGACAGCCAGGGGTCTTGAAGACAGCCAGTGATCTTGAAGACAGCCAGGGGTCTTGAAGAACCCAGGGGTCTTGAAGACAGCCAGGGGTCTTGGAGACAGCCAGGGGACTTGGAGACAGCCAGGGGTCTTGAAGACAGCCAGGAGTCTTGAAGACAGTAAGTGGTCTTTAAGACAGCCAGTGATCTTGAAGACAGCCAGGGGTCTTGAAGAAGCCAGGGGTCTTGAAGACAGTCAGTGGTCTTGAAGACAGCTAGGGGTCTTGAAGAAGCCAGGGGTCTTGGAGACAGCCAGGGGTCTTGGAGACAGCCAGTGATCTTGAAGACAGCCAGGGGTCTTGAAGACAGCCAGGGGTCTTGAAGACAGCCAGGGGTCTTGAAGACAGTCAGGGGTCTTGAAGACAGCCAGGGGTCTCGAAGAAGCCAGTGGTCTTGAAGACAGCCAGTGGTCTTGAAGACAGTCAGTGGTCTTGAAGACAGCCAGTGGTCTTGAAGACAGCCAGGTGTCATGAAGACAGCCAGGTGTCATGAAGACAGCCACTGGTCTTGAAGACAGCCAGTGGTCTTGAAGACAGCCAGGGGTCTTGAAGACAGACAGTGGTCTTGAAGACAGTGGTCTTGAAGACAGACAGGGGTCTTGAAGACAGACAGGGGTCTTGAAGACAGCCAGGGGCCATGAAGACAGCCAGGGGTCTTGAAGACAATCAGTGGTCTCGAAGACAGCCAGTGGTCTTGAAGATAGTCAGTGGTCTTGAAGACAGCCAGTGGTTTTGAAGACAGACAGTGGTCTTGAAGATAGACAGTGGTCTTGAAGACAGCCAGGGATCATGAAGACAGCCAGGGGTCATGAAGACAGCCATTGGTCTTGAAGACAGCCAATGGTCTTGAAGACAGCCAGTGGTTTTGAAGACAGACAGTTGTCTTGAAGATAGACAGTGGTCTTGAAGACAGCCAGGGATCATGAAGACAGCCAGGGGTCATGAAGACAGCCATTGGTCTTGAAGACAGCCAGTGGTCTTGAAGATAGCCCAGTCTTTTGCTTTTGTAGGGACAGATTTGTGTGTGCAGATTCGGGACCATTCTTTCTAGGATTTTCCATTTGTAGATTATGATGTATCTCTCTCGCCTGCACTCCAGTGAGTACAAGTTAAGTGCTTCCAGGCATTCCCAGAAGTTAGGGTATTTGATAGCACTTATACGTACAGTAAAGGTTCTCTGTACAATCTCTAGTTCTGCAATTTCACCTGCCTTGAATGGGAATGTTAATATACAGCAGTATTCCAGCCTAGAGAGAAGGGAGTCAGGGAGGGAGGGAGTCAGGGAGGAAGGGAGTGAGTCAGGGAGGGAGGAAAGGAGGGACATTAGTGTTAGGTACGCTTATAATTTCTGGCAGTATGACTTTATGTCTGTAATGTTTGGTGATACATTCATAGTAGGACTGAAGGAGAGAGAGAGAGAGAGAGAGAGAGAGAGAGAGAGAGAGAGAGCTAAAGTGGTTTCTATAGATTATTATGCAGTGTCACACACGGGTGTTATTTCCATGTGCTTTACCAGTGACCTGTGTCCAGAATTTTCCCTACACTCGTGGCCCGGCCCTGGACCAGGTCTCCCTGGTCCACATACTCCTGTGGCCCGGCCCTGGACCAGGTCTTCCTGGTCCACATACTCCCGTGGCCCGGCCCTGGACCAGGTCTCCCTGGTCCACATACTCCCGTGGCCCGGCCCCGCAATAGGCCTCCCTGGACCACATACACCCGTGGCCCGGCCCTGGACCAGGTCTCCCTGGATCACATACTCCCGTGACCCGTCCCTGGACCAGGCCTCCCTGGACCACATATCCATCAAAGCCTGGTTGATCTACTTCACCAGAAAGGTGATAAAGCAGTCTGCTCTTGTAAACACCTACACTGCTCACTGCATAACTGCTGGTAGCAAACTGAAGAGTTTTGGACCAGGCATGTTGACACACTGTTCTCGTATTGTGTTCATGGCTCCCCACTTTTTCACTAGGTTTATTTTACACTTCCTCCCACATCTCTCACTCCAGTACCCTCTGGTATCTTACATATATACATAATCCCTCTTTCTCTCTCTCCTGCCTTGGCCGGAGTCGTCAACACTGAGCAGTACTCCGAGCATGGGAGCCGACAAATGATTTGAATCTCACCATTGCCAGTATTTCTCTTGTCTTGAAAGTTCTCATTATCTACCCCTCCCCCCCCTCATTTTCCTGACCGTCGTAGCATTTGCTTTGTGTTCTGTAAAATCCAGCTCAGCTGACATTATTACACCTAGATCTCTTACACATACTTCTCCTTCTATGGGGTGACACTCTTGTGTTTTGGATACGATTCCAGTTTGATTTTTTATTCTTTCCGAATCTAAGCAGATGGAATTTGTCCCCTTTAACAATATATTGAAAATTGTATAAAATACCGGTAAGTTCATCATTCAGATACATGTACAACAGTTGTGTATCTTTACTGATGAAACGTTTCGCCCACACAGTAGACTTCTTCAGTCAAATACAGAGGCAGCAGGTGTAGTAGTGAGATGAAGATGTGATCGGACCATCAACCTTGGAGAACATAAGAACATAAGAAAGGAGGAACACTGCAGCAGGCCCGCTGGCCCATACTAGGCAGGTCCCTTACAATTCATCCCACTAACAAACATTTGACCTACCCACCTCAAATAGTATTTGAGGTGGTCAGTCCCTCAGGAGTGGAGAAGAGTCCAGCTCCATGAAACGATGGGTGTGGGTTTACCACTCCAGTGCATGGAAAACCTGAAGACAGAGGTCACTGAACGAGACTGGAGAAGAATGCACCGTAGTAGGAAAGGAAGTTACAGAACAATTTAATAGCGAAAGAAAGCTAACCTACACCGGAAAATTATCAAATCAAATCAAGTTTATTCTCTACAAAGATTATATTGTGTGGTTTAATTACTGTAGGATATTGTGCGGTTTAATTATTGTAGGATATTGTGTGGTTTATATATTGTAGGATATTGTGTGGTTTATATATTGTAGGATATTGTGTGGTTTATATATTGTAGGATATTGTGTGGTTTATATATTGTAGGATATTGTGTGGTTTATATATTGTAGGATATTGTGTGGTTTATATATTGTAGGATATTGTGTGGTTTATATATTGTAGGATATTGTGTGGTTTATATATTGTAGGATATTGTGTGGTTTATATATTGTAGGATATTGTGTGGTTTATATATTGTAGGATATTGTGTGGTTTATATATTGTAGGATATTGTGTGGTTTATATATTGTAGGATATTGTGTGGTTTATATATTGTAGGATATTGTGTGGTTTATATATTGTAGGATATTGTGTGGTTTATATATTGTAGGATATTGTGTGGTTTATATATTGTAGGATATTGTGTGGTTTATATATTGTAGGATATTGTGTGGTTTATATATTGTAGGATATTGTGTGGTTTATATATGTAGGATATTGTGTGGTTTATATATTGTAGGATATTGTGTGGTTTATATATTGTAGGATATTGTGTGGTTTATATATTGTAGGATATTGTGTGGTTTATATATTGTAGGATATTGTGTGGTTTATATATTGTAGGATATTGTGTGGTTTATATATTGTAGGATATTGTGTGGTTTATATATTGTAGGATATTGTGTGGTTTATATATTATATAGAAGTAATTACAGGGAGTGCCACTATCGCACCTAGCATGACTAGGCATTTCGGGTAATAGAGAAAACGATGGTTTCTCTCAGGACGTCTGTTAGTTCTTTATTTATCTGGTCTTAATCTTCAGCAAATTAAAATTATTCAATGACACTTCACACTATTTCCTGGAACCTCAGCATGTTCGTCTGTATACCTCACTGAGGTTGTCGTCTGAGAATACTGTATCTGAGGTTGACGAGTCCCTGATGAGGTCCTCTTGGTCTCGTTGGTGTCCCACTCGCCTATATCTGGAATCTACCTGGAGGGTATTTCGGGGATCAACGCCCCCGCGGCCAGGTGCATGACCAGGCCTCCTGGTGGACCAGGCCTCCTGGTAGATCAGGGCCTGATCAATGAGGATGTTACTGCTGGTCGCACGTAGTCCAACGTAGTAACCACAGCCCGGCTGATCCGGCACTGACTATAAACGTGATTTTTAAAGAGGTGGACGGGTAGGCCAGCGGAAGGCCTCGCTCAGATGACCAAAAGCTCCAGCTGCAGGTCATCACATGGCTAAGACCCGCGTCACGAAGCACTTGTCCTCTTTCCAGACAAATACTGTATCTACCTGCCACCTTTTGTGTTAGTGTGGCTTTGTAAACGGTCCAAGTGAGAGCGAAACGTCGTCGTCAGCTCTCTCCTATGTACGGGTTATTTGTGATGAGTTTCCCCAGTCTTCGTGAAGATCATCGCCAGAATGTTGTTATTCCCGGTTGATTCTTATCACAAACTCTTGACGGTGTACTCACCTATTTGTACTCACCTATTTGTGGTTGCAGGGGTCGAGTCTTAGCTCCTGGCCCCGCCTCTTCACTGGTTGCTACTGGGTCTTCTCTCTCCCCGCTCCATGAGCTTTATCAAACCTCGTCTTAAAACTATGTATGGTTCCTGCCTCCACTACGTCATTTTCTAGGCTATTCCACTGCCTTACAACTCTATGACTGAAGAAATACTTCCTAATATCTCTCTGACTCATTTGTGTCTTCAACTTCCAATTGTGGCCTCTTGTTTCTGTGTCCCCTCCCTGGAACATCCTGTCTTTGTCCACCTTGTTTATTCCATGCAGTATTTTATATGTCGTTATCATGTCTCCCCTGACCCTCCTGTCCTCTAGTGTTGTCAGGCCGATTTCCCTTAACCTTTCTTCATAAGACATTCCCCTTAGCTCTAGAACTAACCTTGTCGCAAACCTTTGCACTTTCTCTAGTTTATTGACGTGTTTTATCAAGTGCGGGTTCCAAACAGGTGCTGCATACTCCAGTATGGGTCTGACGTACACGGTGTACAGTGTCTTGAACGATTCCTTATTAAGGTATCGGAACGCTGTTCTCAGGTTTGCCAGGCGCCCATATGCTGCAGCAGTTACCTGGTTGATGTGTGCTTCCGGAGACATGCTCGGTGTTATACTCACCCCAAGATCTTTCTCCTTGAGCGAGGTTTGCAGTCTTTGGCCACCTAGCCTATACTCTGTCTGCGGTCTTCTTTGCCCTTCCCTTATCTTCATGACTTTGCATTTGGCGGGATTAAGTTCGAGGAGCCAGTTGCTGGACCAGGTGTCCAGTCTGTCCAGGTCTCTTTGAAGTCCTGCCTGGTCCTCATCTGATTTAATTCTCCTCATTAACTTCACATCGTCTGCGAACAGGGACACTTCTGAGTCTAACCCTTCCATCATGTCGTTCACATGGTGTGTGTGTGTGTGTGTGTGTGTGTGTGGTGTGTGTGTGTGTGTGTGTGTGTGTGTGTGTGTGTGTGTGTGTGTGTGTGTGTGTGTGCGTGCGCTGGGCTAACATGCTTCAGGACATCATGTCTGATGACATGCTGTCAACCGTATTCCACATAACTTGTGGCATGTCAAAACCTCCAAGAAGGATAATGTTTCGTGTCGAGTTGTCAAGGTTTTCGAGGCACTTTTCTGCCTTCTTCAACTGTTCTGTCACTCCTTCAACCGTTGTTGATGGTGAGCCACACACACACACACACACACACACACACACACACACACACACACACACACACACACACACACACACACACACACAATAAACAAATAACTTCTTGCAGTTCCCAGCACTTCCACAGTGTCGTCCACCGTGTTACCAGCACTTCCACAGTGTCGTTCACTAAGTTCAACAGTTGCTGATCACAAAGTGAGTGTAGAAGAACCCAGCCTGTGACCAGTCAACACTATAACACACTGTAGCTGTGTCCTCCGCGTCTCACCATCAAGAACATCCTCTGTGCTTGTCTTACTGACTGCTTAAAACATCAGATGTGTAAGTTTCTGTGAATGCTACAAACATTAGCTTGTATACCTCTCACTGAACACTGCAGACACGACACTGACTTCCTCTCATTCTTGAGTCCTCCAGGGAGGTTCCTGAACCCTCAAGGGAGGTTCTTGAACCCTGGAAAGAGGTTCTTGAACCCTGCATGGAGGTTCTTGAACCCTGGAGAGAGGTTCTTGAACCCAGCAGCGAGGTTCTTGAACCCTGCAGGGAGGTTCTTGAACCCTCCAGGGAGGTTCCTGAACCCTCAAGGGAGGTTCCTGAACCCTGGAGGGAGGTTCTTGAACCCTGGAGGGAGGTTCTTGAACCCTGCATGGAGGTTCTTGGACCCTGGAGAGAGGTTCTTGAACCCAGCAGCGAGGTTCTTGAACCCTGCAGGGAGGTTCTTGAACCCTCCAGGGAGGTTCTTGAACCCTGCAGGGAGGTTCTTGAACCCTGCAGGGAGGTTCTTGAACCCTGGAGTGAGGTTCTTGAACCTTGGAGGTTCTTGAACCCTGGAGTGAGGTTCTTGAACCTTGGAGGTTCTTGAACCCTGGAGGGAGGTTCTTGAACCCTGGAGGGAGGTTCCTGAACCCTGGAGGGAGGTTCTTGAACCCTGCAGGGAGGTTCTTGAACCCTGGAGGGAGGTTCTTGAACCCTGGAGGGAGGTTCTTGAGCCCTTCAGGGAGGTTCTTGAACCCTGGATGGAGGTTCTTGAACCCTGGAGGGAGGTTCTTGAACCCTGCAGGGAGGTTCTTGAACCCTGCAGGGAGGTTCTTGAACCCTGCAGGGAGGTTCTTGAACCCTGCAGGGAGGTTCCTAAACCCTGTAGGGAGGTTCTTAAACTCTGCAGGGAGGTTCTTAAACCCTGCAGGGAGGTTCTTGAACCCTGCAGGGAGGTTCTTGAACCCTGCAGGGAGGTTCTTGAACCCTGCAGGGAGGTTCTTGAACCCTGCAGGGAGGTTCTTGAACCCTCCAGGGAGGTTCCTGAACCCTCAAGGGAGGTTCTTGAACCCTGCAGGGAGGTTCTTGAACCCTGAGGTTCTTGAACCCACAAGGGAAGAGCTTTTGATGTTCATGAACGGAGCCGTCTTTTATATCCTCCCCTTCCTTGGATTGAACCTGACTGCCTCCCATTTCTCTCAACCCCCCCCCCCAGGAGCTGTACGACCCCCTACGAGCTTACCGCTTACTCCCCCCGATCCACGTAATAACGAAGACGAAGAAGACGACGACCACGAACAAGAACAAACGACCACCCCCACCACACCCCCCTCCCCCCACCACCATAAATCGGGTGTGCGGGCATCTTTACGAGGGCGCCACACCCCGGACCGCAGGAAGAGACATCAGGTATTGAAATTCAATAAGTCACTGCCTGATCGTCCAACAGGAAGGAGGGAGAAGGAGGGAGGGAGGGAGGGGGATGAAGGAAGGGGAGGGGGAGGATGGGTAGGGGAGGGGAGGAGGGGGGAGAGTGGTTCTGTGCAGAAACTCAAAAGAATTAATAATGGATTAGCCTCTTCACCAAGGTGCTCTTCTCTTTATACCAGATCCTACCAATATATATATATATATATATATATATATATATATTATATATATATATATATATATATATATATATATATATATATATATATATATAAATGTCTCTCAGTCCGCAGCAGGATTCAAACCTATAAATTTGGTAAGTTTGTTTACTAGGCGAGTTTGTGATCTTCCCTGTGATCAGCAGCACCGCCCTGCTGACCAGCCAGGGTAGATGCACAAGCATAGTCCACACCAGCAGTGCAACATTCTTCCAGGGGATATAATGAGCACTTAAGAATGAAGGAACACTGCAGCAGGCCTACTGGCCCATAGTAAGCAAGTCCTTATTACCAAAAACCACCCACTGCCACCCACCCACTTGTCCAACCTTTCCCCATGGCTTCCCAAGAATCAGCTTCAATATCTCGGGTAGTAATCAAACCCGTGAGGGTGACTAACTAGCATACCCAGGGTGCTGGACTGTAAACATCAAGGTTCTCTCGCTCTGAGAGATACTGGACTGTAGCAAGGTTTCTCGTGATCTCCCAGGTTTGTGTCTAATATACCAACATTTGGACCTTGAACAGTTCAGACCATGACAACCAATACAATATGACGGTCTTCGGTCTAGATGTGTTCCAGTCACAAAAATGGGAACTGCTAGTAGAAAGTCACCCGAGTGATGTGCACTCACAGCTAGAGAGCTCTAACATAGCCTGCACCTACTAACACAGCTGTAGCAGTCTTGTTCGTGAAGGTTTTCCCAGTGGACTGTTTGTGAGTCGACATTTCAGCAGGATTTACCAATGTTGAAAAGTTAACCCACATGTTGGTACCATTAGTATACCTGGGGCCACTGACCCCTGCCAGGTTGGTTCCACTAGTATACCTGGGATCATCCACCCCTGCCAGGCTGGTTCCACTAGTATACCTAAGGTCATCCACCCCTGCCAGGCTACGTATATTTTCTTGCAGAATTTCTTTCAACAGCTGCTTGGAGGAGGAGGGCAAGAAGGTTGACAGGGCAATCTGTATACATGCCCAGTCAACCTAATCTGACTAAGTGTGGCTTGCCTCCGCTGTGACTCGTCCAGGGGAAGGCTCAGTGCTTTTTCTAGCATTGCTTTTCCGAAGGAGTTGCATTCTCAGTCTAGGGGTCGCAAAGGGATGGAGACCCTAGGGAGGGAGAAGCACCTGGTGAGGGATCAGAAGGCATAAGTGGCGCTGATTCTGGTTTCTGTGATCGTGATGACAGGGATTGTTTTTTCCCTCAAGACTTGACCAATGACCTTACACCTCTAGTGTGGCACCAAGGAGAGAACAATCAACGGGGTCAAAGACTATGAGTGCTTGCATGGAAGCTGTGGCTTGTTCCATGGTGTGTTGTGGCTTGTTCCATATGTGGGTGGTGGCTTGTTCCATGGTGTGTTATGCTTTGTTCCATATGTTGGTGGTGGCTTGTTCCATGGTGTGTTGTGGCTTGTTCCATATGTGGGTGATGGCTTGTTCCATGGTGTGTTATGCTTTGTTCCATATGTTGGTGGTGGCTTGTTCCATGGTGTGTTGTGGCTTGTTCCATATGTGGGTGGTGGCTTGTTCCATGGTGTGTTGTGGCTTGTTCCATATGTGGGTGGTGGCTTGTTCCATGGTGTGTTATGCTTTGTTCCATATGTTGGTGGTGGCTTGTTCCATGGTGTGTTGTGGCTTGTTCCATATGTGGGTGGTGGCTTGTTCCATGGTGTGTTGTGGCTTGTTCCATATGTGGGTGGTGGCTTGTTCCATGGTGTGTTGTGGCCTGTTCCATATGTTGGTGGTGGCTTGTTCCATGGTGTGTTGTGGCTAGTTCTATGATATGTATGCTGGAGAATATTACACATCAAGGGACTGAGAGAGAGAGAGAGAGAGAGAGAGAGAGAGAGAGAGAGAGAGAGAGAGAGAGAGAGAGAGAGAGAGAGAGAGAGAGAGAGCTATGTTATCTCCTCGTTAAAGTCTACAAGAAGGGGTCACTGAAGGTAACTGGTATTGTGTGTGGTCATCCAGGATCCAGATCACCGCCACACTAGTCACATCCTCATTCACCTACATAATTACCAAGTACAGGAGAGGGGCCAGAGGCTCTCCCTGCTCCACGACATCAACTCAATCAATTTCAACCCTTTCAAATTTTCCCAGTCACTTTTGTAGCAAGTAACGTAGAAATACTTGTTTCCTTGAGTACATGTGTACACCTGGGTGTTGTGTATACACCTGGGTGATGTACACGAAGATAATGTGTGTGTCCGGTTAAAAAAAAAATACGTACACGAGCGATTTTAATTTACCGTTTATAGGTGAATTGTGGATTTTTATAGCTGCTTCTCTCTCTCCTTTCATTCCCAGGATGTTCCATAAATCTATATTCCAGCTATACTTCCCTCTCTTCCTTCCTCTTCATCTCACTGATTTTTTAACTGCTTATGTGATGTCTTCATTTTTGACATTATAAAAATAGAATATTAAAAAGAATATATATATATATATATATATTATATATATATATATATATATATATATATATATATATATATATATACAAACAATAAGATCACAGTAAACAGGTGATTTCAGAATATGCAAAACAACCACTCTGAAAGAATAGAGAAATTCCAAGCGCTTTCGTGACTACTCACATTATCAAGGAACTATGAAAGTAAAGCATCCAAGGAAGCTATATAAGGGGTCTGGCCAGCACCTCACTATCAGATCCACAACGGTTAAACACCTGACGCGCGCCGACCCAACTTGGATAGGTCCTTTGCACAACTCACCCACAAACTATTCTACCAAGAAAATTTAAAAATTATTTGTCCAGTGTATTATTAAATTCTACCCAAATTCTATTTTAAAATGGATCTAATTTATATAAACCAAAGGAAATATTCATATTATTGTCAAAACTGCTTTTATGAAACAAAGATTCAATTATATTCCTGTGACCATGGACTTGCTTGATACTACTTTCTCAACTTTTTGAAATCAATTGGATGGTTAAAATCTCTTACATGAATAAATAGAACATTGGAATCTTGTCCAGTTCTAATGCTATATTATGTTGTTTTAATCTTAGTTTCGAGATTTTTTACCAGTTTGACCGTAATAAACTTTATCGCAAATTTTACAAGGAATCTTATAGACACATCCATCAGCATTTTGGGGGAATTCTTTATCAAAAGTTTTTTTTACTGGTATCAAGATTTTTGAATACAACTTTAATATTAAAAGTCTTAAGAAGAGAAGGCATATCAACCAGTTTTCATGGTAAGGGAGAACCAACATATTTTTAGTTGAATAAGGCTGGTTGTCCTTTTTGGATTGTAAAAAGTATTTCTAGCAACTTTAAAAGATTTATCAATTACATTTCTTGGGTATTTTAAATCATTACCTATTTCATAAATTTTGGATATTTCCTCATCTATGAACTCAGGACTACAAATTCGTAAAGCTCTCAAAAACATTGATGAGAAAACAGACAGTTTGACTCTATCTTGATGCGAGGAATAATAGTGGACATAGGAACAGTTATTTGTAGGTTTTCTGTAAATTTTAAATTTGAATTCATTATTACCCTTAATAATTAAAACATCTAAAAAAGGCAATGAGTTATTTTCTTCAAACTCAACAGTAAAGTTTATAGAATGGGCTAAGCTATTTAATTTTCTAGGAAATGGTTATATCTACATTTTGGGCATAAGACACAAAATGTCATCAACATATCTGAACCATTTAGCTCTATTAGGGAGGATTGTGTTAAGTAACCTTGTTTCAAAAAATTCCATGTATAGGTTACTAAGAACAGGTGAAAGAGGATTTCCCATTGCCATACCAAACTTCTGAGTGTAAAACTTATCATTAAATACAAATTTTGCATCAACAATGCAAAGTTCAATAAGTTTAATGATAGTAGGAACTGGCAATGGTAAATCATAGTTAACGAGTTCTTCAGATAAGAAACTTAATAAATCATCAACAGGAACTTTCGTAAACAAGGAAGTAACATCAAAACTAACCATGTTAAATCAGTCAAGGAGCTTAATTTATCAACCAAGTCTATGTTGTTTTTAACATTAAAGTTAGAAATTTTGCCAACAATAGGGCTCAAAATATCAACAAGCCATTTGGATAATTTATATGAAACTGACCCTATGGAGCTAATAATTGGTCTGACTGGATTCCCTGGTTTGTGTGTTTTTATTAGTCCAGACCAATTATTAGCTCCATAGGGTCAGTTTCATATAAATTATCCAAATGGCTTGTTGATATTTTGAGCCCTATTGTTGGCAAAATTTCTAACTTTAATGTTAAAAACAACATAGACTTGGTTGATAAATTAAGCTCCTTGACTGACTTAAATGATTTTAACATGGTTAGTTTTGATGTTACTTCCTTGTTTACGAAAGTTCCTGTTGATGATTTATTAAGTTTCTTATCTGAAGAACTCGTTAACTATGATTTACCATTGCCAGTTCCTACTATCATTAAACTTATTAAACTTTGCATTGTTGATGCAAAATTTGTATTTAATGATAAGTTTTACACTCAGAAGTTTGGTATGGCAATGGGAATCCTCTTCACCTGTTCTTAGTAACCTATACATGGAATTTTTTGAAACAAGGTTACTTAACACAATCCTCCTAATAGAGCTAAATGATTCAGATATGTTGATGACATTTTGTGTCTTATGCCCAAAAATGTAGATATACACCATTTCCTAGGAAAATTAAATAGCTTAGCCCATTCTATAAACTTTACTGTTGAGTTTGAGAAAATAACTCATTGCCTTTTCTAGATGTTTTAATTATTAAGGGTAATAATGAATTCAAATTTAAATTTACAGAAAACCTACAAATAACTGTTCTATGTCCACTATTATGTCCTCGCATCAAGATAGAGTCAAACTGTCTGTTTTCTCATCAATGTTTTTGAGAGCTTTACGAATTTGTAGTCCTGAGTTCATAGATGAGGAAATATCCAAAATTTATGAAATAGGTAATGATTTAAAATACCAAGAAATGTAATTGATAAATCTTTTAAAGTTGCTAGAAATACTTTTTACAATCCAAAAAGGGACAACAGCCTTATTCACTAAAAATATGTTGGTTCTCCCTTACCATGAAAATTGGTTGATATGCCTTCTCTTCTTAAGACTTTTAATATTAAAGTTGTATTCAAAAATCTTGATACAGTAAAAAACTTTTGATAAGAATTCCCCCAAATGCTGATGGATGTGTCTATAAGATTCCTTGTAAATTTGCGATAAAGTTTATTTACGGTCAAACTGGTAAAAATCTCGAACTAAGATTAAAACAACATAAATATAGCATTAGAACTGGACAAGATTCCAATGCTCTATTTATTCATGTAAGAGATTTTAACCATCCAATTGATTTTCAAAAAGTTGAGAAAGTAGTATCAAGCAAGTCCATGGTCGACAGGAATATAATTGAATCTTGTTTCATAAAAAGCAGTTTTGACAATAATATGAATATTTCCTTTGGTTTATATAAATTAGATCCATTTATAATTAATAGAATTTGGGAAGAATTTAATAATACACTGGACAAATAATTTTTTAATTTTCTTGGGTAGAATAGTTTGTGGGTGAGTTGTGCAAAGGACCTATCAAGTTGGGTCGGCGCGCGTCAGGTGTTTAACCGTTGTGGGATCTGATAGTGAGGTGCTGGCCGGACCCTTATATAGCTTCCTTGGATGCTTTACTTTCATAGTTCCTTGATAATGTGAGTAGTCACGAAAGCGCTTGGAATTTCTCTATTCTTTCAGAGTGGTTGTTTTGCATATTATATATATATATATATATATATATATATATTAATATATATATTATATATATATATATAATATATATATATATATATATATATATATATATTCTATTAATTATAATTATAAAAAGAGAGCAAATGAGAGAAGTGGGTGAGATGTTATCAACAAATTTTGTTGAAAATAAGAAAAAGTTTTGGAGTGAGATTAACAAGTTAAGAAAGCCTAGAGAACAAATGGATTTGTCAGTTAAAATAGGAGAGGAGAGTTATTAAATGGAGAGTTAGAGGATTGGGAAGATGGAAGGAATATTTTGAGGAATTGTTAAATGTTGATGAAGATAGGGAAGCTGTGATTTCGTGTATAGGGCAAGGAGGAATAACATCTTGTAGGAGTGAGGAAGAGCCAGTTGTGAGTGTGGGGGAAGTTCGTGAGGCAGTAGGTAAAATGAAAGGGGGTAAGGCAGCCGGGATTGATGGGATAAAGATAGAAATGTTAAAAGCAGGTGGGGATATAGTTTTGGAGTGGTTGGTGCAATTATTTAATAAATGTATGGAAAAGGTAAGGTACCTAGGGATTGGCAGAGAGCATGCATAGTTCCTTTGTATAAAGGCAAAGGGGATAAAAGAGAGTGCAAAAATTATAGGGGGATAAGTCTGTTGAGTGTACCTGGTAAAGTGTATGGTAGAGTTATAATTGAAAGAATTAAGAGTAAGACGGAGAATAGGATAGCAGATGAACAAGGAGGCTTTAGGAAAGGTAGGGGGTGTGTGGACCAGGTGTTTACAGTGAAACATATAAGTGAACAGTATTTAGATAAGGCTAAAGAGGTCTTTGTGGCATTTATGGATTTGGAAAAGGCGTATGACAGGGTGGATAGGGGGGCAATGTGGCAGATGTTGCAAGTGTATGGTGTAGGAGGTAGGTTACTGAAAGCAGTGAAGAGTTTTTACGAGGATAGTGAGGCTCAAGTTAGAGTATGTAGGAAAGAGGAAATTTTTTTCCCAGTAAAAGTAGGCCTTAGACAAGGATGTGTGATGTCACCGTGGTTGTTTATATATTTATAGATGGGTTGTAAGAGAAGTAAATGCGAGGGTCTTGGCAAGAGGCGTGGAGTTAAAAGATAAAGAATCACACACAAAGTGGGAGTTGTCACAGCTGCTCTTTGCTGATGACACTGTGCTCTTGGGAGATTCTGAAGAGAAGTTGCAGAGATTGGTGGATGAATTTGGTAGGGTGTGCAAAAGAAGAAAATTAAAGGTGAATACAGGAAAGAGTAAGGTTATGAGGATAACAAAAAGATTAGGTGATGAAAGATTGAATATCGATTGGAGGGAGAGAGTATGGAGGAGGTGAACGTATTCAGATATTTGGGAGTGGACGTGTCAGCAGATGGGTCTATGAAAGATGAGGTGAATCATAGAATTGATGAGGGAAAAAGAGTGAGTGGTGCACTTAGGAGTTGTGGAGACAAAGAACTTTGTCCTTGGAGGCAAAGAGGGGAATGTATGAGAGTATAGTTTTACCAACGCTCTTATATGGGTGTGAAGCGTGGGTGATGAATGTTGCAGCGAGGAGAAGGCTGGAGGCAGTGGAGATGTCATGTCTGAGGGCAATGTGTGGTGTGAAATAATGCAGAGAATTCGTAGTTTGGAAGTTAGGAGGAGGTGCGGGATTACCAAAACGTTTGTCCAGAGGGCTGAGGAAGGGTTGTTGAGGTGGTTCGGACATGTAGAGAGAATGGAGCGAAACAGAATGACTTCAAGAGTGTATCAGTCTGTAGTGGAAGGAAGGCGGGGTAGGGGTCGGCCTAGGAAGGTTGGAGGGAGGGGGTAAAGGAGGTTTTGTGTGCGAGGGGCTTGGACTTCCAGCAGGCATGCGTGAGCGTGTTTGATAGGAGTGAATGGAGACAAATGGTTTTTAATACTTGACGTGCTGTTGGAGTGTGAGCAAAGTAACATTTATGAAGGGATTCAGGAAACCGGCAGGCCGGACATTGAGTCCTGGAGTGGGAAGTACAGTGCCTGCACTCTGAAGGAGGGGTGTTAATGTTGCAGTTTAAAAACTGTAGTGTAAAGCACCCTTCTGGCAAGACAGTGATGGAGTGAATGATGGTGAAAGTTTTTCTTTTTCGGGCCACCCTGCCTTGGTGGGAATCGGCCGGTGTGATAATAAAAAAATAAAATATATATATTATAATATATATATATATAATATATATATTATATATATTATATATATATATATATATATATATATATAATTTTATATACTGGTGTAGGCCGTTCGTGTTGTAATCAACACATTATCAGGAGTGTTATGTTGTTGTTGTCCATTAATACTTCGATAGTAAGGTTCTCACTACATGTTCTAGTGTGGGGAAGCTTTTATATAAAGGTCTTATATGTCTAAGGTAATATATACATGATTGATCATCCTCAGTCTCTGAAATCCTTTCACCAGCCCTCTTCACAGGTTATTTAAACTACCTCTATAAAAAATATATAACTGTATTCTAAATAGATATGTACAAAATATACAATTACAGCACTCATATATTCAAAACATAAGCCTGAACACCCCATAGCTGCTCTTCAAAGACAGCCCACAAGGTGGATCTGGACAAATTGCTCTTCTTTCTTCTGGACTAACCATTGTTTTGACACACTTTAGTCACCCTGGGTATGATGGCCACAACTTAAGTTATAAAACTCACCCCTGGGGGCACACATAATGCCCCAAAAAATAGAAAGTAGGACCCAGGGGTCCTACCAGCTTGAAGTCAACAAAAGGAGAGAGGGAGAGGGAGGAGCCTAGCTAAGCTCCTCCCACACCCACCAAAAAACAAAAGACTGTTGCCAAGCACAATTCTCTAGTTACCACACCTTATTTTCTTTTACGAAAAAGAAATACAAGTTTATAAACTACTTATTTAAACTGTGTGTTTGTGTGTCTATAGTATAACCTATTATACTGAGAAAAATAGGCTTGACCCAGCTGCCTCTCAGTCCCTAAGGGTGATCTTCCCTTAGGGCCATTTAAGGGCTGTGTCCCCATCAATTCAATATAATTAGGTATTCCAGAGTATCTGTTACAGATACATAAATACATGTTGGGTCCTATAGCCCCATAACAAGGAGCTTGCAATGATCCAGAAATAAAAAATCACCACAATGCAAAAACAAAACAAAAAAATATTGAAATTCCAAGCGCATTCGCGATTTCTCACATTATTAAGGAATAGTAAAAAGGGTGAGGCTGAAATTTCACCTCATAACCTCACACACGACTCTCTCTCTCTCTCTCTCTCTCTCTCTCTCTCTCTCTCTCTCTCTCTCTCACGGCGAGTGAGTGGTAGAACCCCAGGCTAGTGTGTTAAACACTACACCAGCTGTGTCAACCACTAGACCAGCTGTGTCAACCACTAGACCAGCTGTGTCAACCACTAGACCAGCTGTGTCAACCACTAGACCAGCTTTGTCAACCACTAGACCAGCTGTGTCAACCACTAGACCAGCTGTGTCAACCACTAGACCAGCTGTGTCAACCACTAGACCAGCTGTGTCAACCACTAGACCAGCTTTGTCAACCACTAGACCAGCTATGTCAACCACTAGACCAGCTGTGTCAACCACTAGACCAGCTTTGTCAACCACTAGACCAGCTGTGTCAACCACTAGACCAACTGTGTCAACCACTAGACCAGCTTTGTCAACCACTAGACCAGCTGTGTCAACCACTAGACCAGCTGTGTCAACCATTAGTTCAGCTGTGTCAACCACTAGACCAGCTGTGTCAACCACTAGACCAGCTGTGTCAACCACTAGACCAGCTGTGTCAACCACTAGACCAGCTGTGTCAACCACTAGACCAGCTTTGTCAACCATTAGTGTTCAGCTGTGTCAACCACTAAGCCAGCTGTGTCAATCACTAGACCAGCTGGCTACAGTAAGTCATACATCACAGAGTTAGTAGGTCCAGTCTTTCAAATGTCAGATTTATTTTTTATTTAACATCCCACTTATTCACATCCCCATTATTTCAATCCCATTATTCAGATCCCATTTCACATCCCCCATTATTCACTCCCTCATATTTCATCACCCCCATTATTTCACATCCAATATTCACATCCCCCAATAAATTGTATCACATACTCTTAGTCATGGTGTTTCACCAAAATCGATTTGACGAGGGGTTAACCGCTTTACAAACCCCCCAGACCCTTGCCAACAATTATGCTGTCACAGCACTCAACTCACAGCCACTCTCCTGACCCTTCGTCTCCAATCCCTTGCTCTCTCTACCTCTTGCTCTCCACCCTCTCTCCTCTCTGCTCTCTTTCTCCTCGACCCTTGCCTACCACTCTTTCTCTCTCACTATGCTCTCCACTCTCCTCCCCCTCTCCTCCAGACCCTTTCTCTCCACCTTGCTCTCCGCCTTTCACTCCTACTCCTCTAGCTCTCAACTCCACTCACTCTCTCACCCTTGACTCTCACTAACTCTCACTCTCTTCACTCTCACCTTACTCAGACCACTTCACTCCACACCCTTCTCACTACCTTCACTCTCACTCACATTTCCTTCTCTCACTCCTTACCTCCACTCTCACTCTCACTCCTACTCTTTCTCACTCCCTCTCACTCCAGCACCCATAAATATGGAATCCTTCTCCAGTCATTTGGCCTCAGTTGACTTTGAAAATCCTCTGCCTCCAGACCCTTGCCTCCAGACCCTTGCCCAGACCCTTGCTCCAGACCCTTGCCTCCAGACCCTTGCTCCAGACCCTTGACTCCAGACCCTTGCCTCCAGACCCTTGCTCCAGACCCTTGCCTCCAGACCCTTGCTCCAGACCTTGACTCCAGACCCTTGCCTCCAGACCCTTGCCTCCAGACCCTTGCCTCCAGACCCTTGCCTCCAGACCCTTGCCTCCAGACCCTTGCCTCCAGACCCTTGCCTCCAGACCCTTGTCTCCAGACCCTTGACTCCAGACCCTTGACTCCAGACCCTTGACTCCAGACCCTTGCCTCCAGACCCTTGCCTCCAGACACTTGCTCCAGACCCTTGCTCCAGACCCTTGCCTCCAGACCCTTGCCTCCATACCCTTGCCTCCAGACACTTGCCTCCAGACCCTTGACTCCAGACCCTTGACTCCAGACCCTTGCCTCCAGACCCTTGCCTCCAGACCCTTGCCTCCAGACCCTTGACTCCAGACCCTTGACTCGCCCATGACCCACCCTCCAGACCCTTGACTCCAGACCTTGCCTCCAGACCCTTCCCTCCAGACCCTTGACTCCAGACCCTTGACTCCAGACCCTTGACTCCAGACCCTTGCCTCCAGACACTTGCCTCCAGACCCTTGCCTCCAGACCCTACCCTCCAGACCCTACCTCCAGACCCTTCCTCAGACTTGCCTCCAGACCCTTCCTCCAGACCTTGACTCCAGACCCTTGACTCAGACCCTTGACTCCAGACCCTTGCCTCAGACATTGCTACAGCCTTGCCTCCAGACACTTGCCTCCAGACCCTTGCCTCCAGACCCTACTCTCAGACCCTACCTCCAGACCCTTGCCTCCAGACCTTGCCTCAGGACCTTCCTCCAGACCCTGATCCAGACCCTTGCCTCCGAACCTTGCTCCAGACGTTGCCTCAGACCCTTGCTCAGACCCTGACTCCAGACCCTTGACTCCAGACCCTTGTCCTCCAGACCCTTGCCGCCTTGACTAGAGACCCTTGACTCCAGACCCTTGCCTCCAGATCCCTTGCTCAGACTTCCTCCAGACCCTTGCCTCCAGACCCTTTCCTCAGAACCCTTGCTCAAGACCTTGCCTCCAGACCCTTCCCTCCAGACCCTGCCCGCGCTAGACCCTTCCTCCAGGAGTTACCCTCCAGACCTTGACTCCAGACCCTTGCCTCCAGACCCTTGCCTCCAAGAACGACTGCCTTCAGACCCTGCCCAGACACTTGACTCCAGACCCATTGACTCAGACCCTGTCCAGACCCTGCCAAGACTGCTCAACCTACCTCAAGACCATCAGAAAGACTACCCAGGACAATACGACTACCAAGACTCCCAGACCTTGTCCGATAACCTCAACCCTACCTCAGACCCTCCAGACAACCATGGACCTTTCCCTAATACACCCTTCCTTCCCCTCGCCTCACCTTTTCCCCACTCCTTCCCTCCCTCACTCTTCTTCACCTACACCCGTTCCTTACCCTCCTCACCTCCTTTCCCTCGCACCATTCCTCCCTCCCTCACCTTCCTTCCCTCCCTCATTCTCCCCCTCACCCTTCCTTCCTTCCCACCCATTCTCCACCTCCCTCACCTTCCTTCCCTCCCTCACTTTTCCTTCCCTCCCACCCTTTTCCTCTCCCTCACTCTCCCTCCCACCACTTCCCCTCATTCTCCCCCTCACCTTCCTACCAACTCCCTCACTCACCTCCCCCCACCTCCTTCCATCACTCCCTCACGTCTTCTCCCCCCATCTCCTTCCCCTCCCTCCCCTTTCCTTCCCCTCCTCACTCTCCTTCCCCTCCCTCACTCTTCCATCCCTCCCTAAACCTTCCTCCCCTCCTCACTCTTCCTTCCCTCCATCACTCTTCCTTCCCCTCCCTCACATCTTCCTTCCCCCCTCACTTCTTCCCTCCCTCACTCTTCCTTCCCTCCCTCACCTTCCTTCCCTCCCTCACCTTCCTTCCCCTCCCTCACTCTACCTTCCCCTCCCTCACTCTTCCTTCCCCTCCCTCACTCTTCCTTCCCCTCCCTCACTCTTCCTTCCCCTCCTCACCTTCCTTCCCCTCCCACTCTTCCTTCCCCTCCCTCACTCTTCCTTCCCCTCCCTCACTCTTCCTTCCCCTCCCTCACTCTTCCTTCCCTCCCCTCACTCTTCCTTCCCCTCCCTCACTCTTCCTTCCCCTCCTCCACTCTTCCTTCCCTCCCTCACTTCTTCCTTCCTCTCCCTCACTCTTCCTTCCCCTCCCTCACTCTTCCTTCCCTCCCTCACTCTTCCTTCCCCTCCCTCACTCTTCCTTCCCCTCCCTCACTCTTCCTTCCCCTCCCTCACTCTTCCTTCCCCTCCCTCACTCTTCCTTCCCCTCCCTCACTCTTCCTTCCCCTCCCTCACTCTTCCTTCCCCTCCCTCACTCTTCCTTCCCCTCCCTCACTCTTCCTTCCCCTCCCTCACTCTTCCTTCCCCTCCTCACTCTTCCTTCCCCTCCCTCACTCTTCCTTCCCCTCCTCACTCTTCCTTCCCCTCCTCATCTTCCTTCCCCTCCCTCACTCTTCCTTCCCCTCCCTCACTCTTCCTTCCCCTCCCTCACTCTTCCTTCCCCTCCCTCACTCTTCCTTCCCCTCCCTCACTCTTCCTTCCCCTCCCTCACTCTTCCCCCCTCCCTCACTCTTCCTTCCCCTCCCTCAGTCTTCCTTCCCCTCCCTCACTCTTCCTTCCCCTCCCTCACCCTTCCTTCCCCGCATTCACTGGTGTACTCAGGTGTTCACTCACCTTGTGATCTGTACTCGCGCAGGTTATATTCTGCTCCAAGAGTACGTAGTGCTCACATCCCTGTGTACTCACGTATTTCTGGATGGAGGGGTCGATTCACAGCTCCTGTGTGTGTGTGTGTGTGTGTGTGTGTGTGTGTGTGTGTGTGTGTGTGTGTGTGAGTGTGTGTGTGTGTGTGTGTGTGTGTGTGTGTGTGTGTGTGTGTGTATGTGTGTGTGTGTACTCACAGTTGTACTCACCTAGTTGAGGTTGCAGGGGTCGAGTCCGAGCTCCTGGCCCCGCCTCTTCACTGATCGCTACTAGGTCACTTTCCCTGAACCGTGAGCTTTATCATACCTCTGCTTATAGCTATGTATGGATCCTGCCTCCACTACATCGCTTCCCAAACTTACTGACTACTCTGTGGCTGAAGAAATACTTCCTAACATCCCTGTGATTCACCTGTGTCTTCAGCTTCCAACTGTGACCCCTTGTTACTATGTCCAATCTCTGGAACATCCTGTCTTTGTCCACCTTGTCAATTCCTCTCAGTATTTTGTATGTCGTTATCATGTCTTCCCCTATCTCTCCTGTCCTCCAGTGTCGTCAGGTTGATTTCCCTTAACCTCTCCTCGTAGGACATACCTCTTAGCTCTGGGACTAGTCTTGTTGCAACCTTTCCCTTTATCTAGTTTCTTTACGTGCTTGGCTAGGTGTGGGTTCCAAACTGGTGCCGCATACTCCAATATGGGCCTAACGTACACGGTGTACAGGGTCCTGAACGATTCCTTATTAAGATGTCGGAATGCTGTTCTGAGGTTTGCTAGGCGCCCATATGCTGCCAGCAGTTATTTGATTGATGTGCGCTTCCAGGAGATGTGCCTGGTGTTATACTCACCCAAGATCTTTTTCCTTGAGTGAGGTTTGTAGTCTCTGCCCCCCTAGACTGTACTCCGTCTGCGGTCTTCTTGCCCTTCCCCAATCTTCATGACTTTGCACTTGGTGGGATTGAACTCCAGGATCCAATTGCTGGACCAGGTCTGCAGCCTGTCCAGATCCCTTTGTAGTTCTGCCTGGTCTTCGATCGAGTGAATTCTTCTCATCAACTTCACGTCATCTGCAAACAGGACACCTCAGATCTATTCTTCCGTCATGTCGTTCACAAATACCAGAAACAGCACTGGTCCTAGGACTGACCCCTGCGGACCCCGCTGGTCACAGGTGCCCACTCTGACACCTCGCCACGTACCATGACTCGCTGCTGTCTTCCTGACAAGTATTCCCTGATCCATTATAGTGCCTTCTCTGTTATCCCTGCTTGGTCCTCCAGTTTTTGCACTAATCTATTGTGTGGAACTGTGTCAAAACGCCTTCTTGCAGTCCAAGAAAATGCAATCCACCACCCTCTCTCTCTTGTCTTACTGCTGTCACCATGTCATAGAACTCCAGTAGGTTTGGGGACACAGGATTTCCCGTCCCTGAAACCATGTTGGCTGCTGTTGAATGAGATCATTCCATTTCTAGGTGTTCCACCACTCTTCTCCTGATAATCTTCTCCATGATTTTGCATACAAATACATGTCAGTGACAGGTCTGTAGTTTAATGCTTCATGCCTGTGTGAAAGTGTGTGTGTTGTCTGGGGCATGTGTGTTTTGTCTGTGTGTGTGTGGTTTGGGTGTTCTGGGTGTGGGGTGAAAGGGGGTTTTGTGGTGTGTGTTGTGTTGTGTGAGTGTGTTTTGTGTGTTTTGGGGTGTGTGTGTGTGTGTGTGTGTGTGTTTTTGTCTGTGTGATTGTGTGTGTGTGTCTGTGTGTGTGGTGGTGTGTGGGGTTGAGTGTGGTGGGTTTGTGTTTTGTCTGAGTGTGTGTGTGTGTCTGTGTGAGTGTGTTTGTGTTGTGTGATTTGGGGGTTTTGGGGGTGTGTGTGTGTGTGTGTGTGTGTGTGTGTTGTGTGTTTTGTGTGTGTTTTTGTGGGTGTGTGTGGGGGGTTTTTGTTTTTTCCCCCAGGTCCGCAGAGGCAATTTTAGACCCAATTTTTTTGGGCCAAGTAAAAAGTTTTTAAAACAAAAAGACTGGTCCCCAAAAAGTGGGGGTTTATTTGGTGAGTAAAGAGGGGCGAGTGAGTCCCAAGGTGTGCTTTGTCTGTGTGTGGGTGGTGTTTTGTGTGTGTGTGTGTGTTTGGTTTTGTCGTTTTTGTTGGGGTTGTGTGTGTGTTGTGTGGGGTGTGTGTGTTTTGTGTGTTGTGTGTGTGTGTGTGTGTGTGGTGTGTGTGTGTGTGGTGTTTGTGTGGGGTGTGTGTGTGTGTGTGTGTGTGTGTGTGTGTGTGTGTGTGTGGGGTTTTGTGTGTGTGGTTGTGTGTGTGTGTCTGGGTGTGTGTGTGTGGTGTGTCTGAGTGTTTTGTGTGTGGGGTTTTGTGTGTGTCTGTGTGTGTGGTGTTTTGTGTCTGTGTGTGTGTGTGTGTGTGTGTGGGGGTGTGTGTGTGTTTTGTGTGATGTGGTGTGTGTGTGTGTGTGGGGTGTCTGAGTGTGTGTTGTGTGTGTGTGTTTTGGTGTCGGTGTGTGTGTCTTTTGTGAGGTGTTTTGTGTGTGTCTGTGTGTGTGTGTTGTTGTTCTGTGTGTGAGTGTGTGTGTGTGTGTGTGTGTGTGTGTGTGTGTTGTGGGTGTGTCAGTGTGTCTGGTGTCTGTGTGTGTGTTTTCTGTGTGGTGTGGTGTGTGTGTGTGTGTGTGTGTGTGTGTGGTGTGTGTGTTGTTGTGTTTTGTGTGTGTGGGGTGTGGGTGTGTGGTTTTTGGGTGTGTCTGTGTGTTTTCGTGTGTGTCTGTGTGGGGTTTTCTGTGTGTGTGGGGTCTGTGGTGTACTAAACCTATTTGGGGTTTGGGCAGGGGTCGAGTCCTAGCTCCGGGCCCCTCCCTCTTCACCGGTGCTACGGGCCCCCTTTTCCCCCCGGGTCCGAGCTTTTTTTAAAAACCTCGTCTTAAAACTGTTTTTGGGTTTCCCTGCCCCCAATACGTCATTTTTAGGCATTCACGCCTTAAACTTATGACTGAAAAAAATACTTCCTACTATCTCTCTGACTTTTTGTTTTAAATTTCCCAAATTGGGGCCTCTTGTTTCTGTTTTTCCCTCCCGGAACACCCTCTTTTTGTCCCCCTTTCTTTTCCACGCAGTTTTTTTATATGTCGTTATCATGTTCCCCTGCCCCTCCTGTCCCCCCAGTGTCGTGGGCCCCGTTTTTCCCTTAATCTTTTTCATGGGAAATTTCCCCCTTAGTTGGGAACAAACCCTTTGGGTCGAAAAACCTTTTTTACTTTCTCTAGTTTCTTTAGTGTTTTTCAAGTGGGGGTTTCCCAAACAGGTGTGCTTTCCCCAGTATGGGCCGGGACATACACGGTTGTACAGTGTCTTGAATGTTTCCCTTTTTATAAGGTATCGGAATGTTGTTCTCAGGTTTCCCCGGGCCCCCCCCGCCCATTTGCTTTCAGCAGTTTTTGGGATTGTTTGTGTGCTTCCGGGGGACTTGCTCGGTTTTTTACTAACCCCAAATTTTTCCCCTTGAGTAAAGGTTTAGTTTTGGCCCCCAGCCTATCTCTGTCTGGGTTTTCCCTTTGTCCCCTTCCCCTTTTCTTAATGACTTTGCATTTGGCAGGATTTTTTTTCGAAAAAGCCATTTGGGGGACCGGTGTCCAGTTTTGTCCGGTCTTTTTGAAGTCCTGCCTGGCCTCATCAGATTTAATTTCCTCTTTAAACTTCACATTTCTGCAAACAGGGACATTTTTTGAGTTTTTAACCCTTCCTTTCATGTGGGTTCCCAATTTTTTCGAAATAGACTGGCCCTGGCCCAAACCCGGGGGGACCCCGCTCGTCACAGGTGCCCACTGTGTTTCCCATCTTTTAAATTACCATGACTCGTTGTTGCCCCCCTGTCAGGTATTCTCTGACCCATTGCGGGTTGCCCTTCCTGTTATATGCCCCGGGAGTCTAGTTCTGCACTACTCTCTTTTGAGGAACTGTTTTTAAAAAGGCCCTTCTTGCGCCCCAAGAAGTGCAAAAAACCCTCCCCTCTCTCTCGTGCTTATTCTGTTATTTTATCTTTCAAACCCCAAAAGGTTTGGGGCCCCAGGTTTTTTGCCTTCCGTGAATCCGTGCTGGTTGGCATTTTTTATTTCCTGTTCCGTTCCAGGTGCTCCACCACTCTCCCCCTTGATAATTTCTCCATAATTTTGATACTAAACACGTAAAAGGGGACACAGGTCTTATTTTTAGTGCCTCTTTTTGTCCCCTTTTTTTTAAAAAGGGGAAACCTCCCTTTTGCCGTCTTCCATACCTCAGGTAGTTGCCCATTTTCCCGGGTGGGGGTTGGGGAAAGATTGGGGGTAAGGGGGCACCACAACATTTTCTGCTCCCCTCTAAGGACCCACGGGGGATTTTTTGCCGGTCCATTCCCCTTTGAGGTATCGAGGCCCTTAGCAGTTTTTCCCCTGTGTGTTTTGTGTGTGTGGGTTTTTGTGGGGTGTGTATTCCCCTAGTTGTACTAAACCTAGTTGGGGTTTTCAGGGGTCGAGTCCAAGCTCCGGGCCCCCGCCTCTTCATGGCGTTCACGTTATACCCCTGTTTTGGTGTGTGTTGTGTGTATGTGTTTGTGTTGTGTGGGGTGTTGTGTGTGTGTGGTGTGGTGTGTTGTTTTGTGTGCGCGGGGCTCCCCAAAATTTACTTTTTTTTTCCGGGCCTCTCAAAGGCCGGGTCCCTCTTTTGCCCAAATCAGTTTTTTTGAGAAATTTTTGTATGTTTTTTTAATCATGTCCCCCTCTGGTCTTTCTCCTTTTCATGTACCTCAGCTCTGGAACTAGTCCTTTTGCATTTTTCTTCACTTTTTTAGTTTTTTAAACCTGCTTCCTCAGGTGTGGGTTTCCATAGTGGTGTAAGTATCAAAGAGGGAACGGGGCCCACTTTTGTAAAAAACATCCAGGTAATTTCCCACGTTTTTTAAAATATGTATGAAAATTTTTTACTCGTAAACCCTGTATCTAAATAATCTTAAACCCGAATGATTCTTTTTAATTTTCCTAAAAGGTCTTTCTCAGTGTATAGGGCAAACTTGGGCCCAAAAAGGAGTGTTTGGTGATATGTTAGGAACTTTGCTTACTCCCGAGCCTTCTTTTGAATGATGTCTGGGGGCCCTTCGGGTCCTCAGGTTTACTCTGTATTTGGTTTTTGGGGGTACCTTCCCAGTCTTCATAATCTTGCTTTTTAATTGTGGTTGAATTCCGGGCCCCAAATTATCTTTTTTAACATTACATTTTTCCCAATATTTTTTCCCTCTGTGTTGACCCCTCCTTTTTCCCTTTAGGGGCTTTTTTTTAAAGGGCCAAAATTTTATAGTGGCTTGAAAGTTTTTATCAGGGCTTGAAAAGGGCCTTTTATTGGCTTGTAAAGCTTTATCAGTGGCTTTTAAAACCCTTTTTAGTGGTTTAAAGCTTTTCAGTGGCTTTTTAAAGCATTTTCAGTTTTTACGACAGCCCAAAAAAAATTTAGGCGGTGAGAGAAAAGGGGAGGGGAGAGGAGAGAGAGAGACAAATTTTCCCAAATAAAACTCGATAATCACCCAAAGGAGAAGTGTAAAGGCGGGGCACGGGAAAAGGGGTTTTTCACCCCCCAAACCAACCCCCCAAAACTACATTCCCACCTAACCCCCTACATTACCACCTACACCACCTACATTACCCCCTACCCTAAAATTATCCTAACCCCCTACTTTACACCTTACACCACCTCCTTACCCCCTACCCCCCTTACATTCCACCTACCACCCTTCATTACCCCCTCCCATCAAATTTACCCCTTACCCCAATTTTACTTACCCCCCTAACCACCTACAATCCCACTACCCCATCTACATTACCCCCTTTACACCACCTACATTCCCACCTACACCATCTTACATTCCCCACCTACATTCCCTTTAACATTCCCCACCTACACCCCCTACATTCAATGGCGGGCGGACTTGCCAAGCATGTACCAGGGGTTGTTGTTTGCCTAAAAGAAAAGGGGTACCTTTAAAGGGCCCAAAACCCCCATTCAAAAGTTTCCCATTACAAAGAAGCCCGGGGGAGAGAACTTCTGTGGACCTGTAGACAAAACTTTCGACCTGGGAAAAGGGGAAAATAAGCCCCTGTTTTGGAAAAGGTAGATAATTGACGCGGAAATTTTGGGAATTAGACCCATTCCGGAAAAAACCCCCGAATGGGTTTCGCTAGTGCTTTCCGGGGAGCATGTTGTTCTTCGCCCTACTTGCCCCTTTTCCCCTTCTGTCAGACAATGGGTCTGGGTTTTAAATGGATAATTCAAGATCTTTGCCCCAGATTAAACATTCCCCAAAGCCCCATTTTGCTCACGCCCCCCTGCGAGTAATGGTCTTGCTGAACGCCCAAACCCAAAAAATTTTGGGAAAGGTGCTGGGAAAGGAAAACCTTTAAACCCCAAAGTTGTATACATGGGATGAGGCTTTTCCCGGGGATGTTCGTGTACTTTAAAAATTCCCCCTCAACAGCTCGATCGGGGGAGACCCCTCTTTTTGCTTTGTATGGCTATGACAAGCGTTTTACCATAAAATTTGTTTGCCCCAAACCAAACCCTACTTACGTATTTAACCCCCCAGGTAGTAAAGATGAGGCAACGCGTTGTCTTCCAGCGGGTACGGAGATCCTTATGAAAGCTAGATAGGTTACGTTGACCCGAAATCCCCGGCACCAAGGAAAGCAAAGTGGAACCAGGTTGAAAAAGTTATTTTGCTAAACCCCAGGGGCGGGCCCCCAAAGGTATGCACAAATTTGGGCCCCAAAAAATTTTGGGGGGGTTTCCTTACCGTGTCCTAACCCGACGGGCTCCGTGGCAATAAGTTCGAGGTGGGGGGGAACTGCTACGGGAAACTATCAGGAAAAACCCCCCTTGATCACTTAAAAGTATGGGAATATGCAGGCTGAAGCAGGTGGGGGCGCGTGCGTTGAACCCCCACAATCAGACTAATGTAGGGAAAAAACCCGGCTACCCCTTCCCCCACTACTACTGGAAAAGGAAGACGGCCCAGTAAGGCTCCAACTTATGGCCTGCGCCCCCAGGAAAAAACAGTACATTTCTTTTAAACATTGCCGTCCTTGCCCTTGTCCGACCCTACGCTATTTAAGCTAATTTTTTTGCTTCCCAAAAAAGGGGTTTAAAAATGCACCACATTCCCATAGTATTTCGATATGGGTCGGGTGGAAACATCATGAAATTATTTTAAATATTTTTAGAAGGGTACCCAGAGGTAAAAAATTTCCCATGGATTTTAGTATTTTGTGGGTTTATGTGCACCAGTGTTTTTTTTATATAAAAAAAAAAAAGAGCCTGAAATTCCCGGTTTCCGGGCAGTGTTCCCCTCTGAGTCACATGTCACACCTTGGAAAATGTTTACGTGGGTCATTTTTTGCAAAATGTGAGGGTGCAAAAACTTTTCATAGACAAATTTTTTAAAACTGATGTTCAGCCCGGGGGCCAACCTGTTTATAGAAGTTTTTTATTTCCAGTGCTGAGGGTTCGGATCTCCCCTCGAGGGAAACAGCGCGGGGAAAAACCAGTTTTCTTTTCCCCCTGGGGGGAAAGATTTTTTTTTTTTGGCCTGTTGCTTTTTTATGCCCAATTTTTGATTTACTAGTGAGCGAAAACAGGGCCCTTCTGGGGTAGGTTTGTTAGTAAACCTTTATACCCACAGGCCACCAGTATTTTTTTTGCGTCGGGAAGACGCGAGGTGCGTGGCCCGGCAAATGTAGACAGCCTGTCTGTCGAACAAAACCCGCCTAGCCGTCTGCTTGGGTGTTTTATAAATTTCGGGCATTTAGGGGGTTCCTTTGTAGGGGTCACCCAAAGGGCGTGGGTGGGGTCAAACCCAAAATGCTCTTCCCAGGGCGCCTTTTATAGACACAAGTGCCCCCCCCTCCCGGTGGGTTGGCGGTCACCCCCAAAAATGAAGGGGGGGTAACCTAAAATTTAACCCTTTTGGGAAATAGGACGGGCCGGGGGGTCAATTGGTACCTACGGGATTTTTTCGGCATAAAATGTTTTTAAAGAAAAAAGGCAAAAAATAAATAATTTATAAATAAATAAAAAATAAATTAATAAATTTTAAATTTAAAAATTTTAAATAAATTTTAATTAATAACCCTTAAATTAAATAATTAAAATTTCATAAATTAATTAAATAAAATTAATATTAATAAAAATAATTAATAATTTTAATAATAATTTAATAAAAATTAATTAAAATAAAATTTAATTAAAATTTTTAAAAATTAAAATTTAATTTAAAAAATAAATTAATACCCAAATTTTACTTTACATACATATTTAATAAAAAATTAATAATTTTAAAAACAAAACATAATAATAAAAACCCAACATAATAAATTTAAGTTTTTAATAAATTTTAATAAATTAAAATAAAAAAATTGGTTAAAATAAAAATTTTTAAAAAAATTAAAAATTTAAAAAATTAACTAAAATAATTTAATAAATAAATAATAAATAATTCAATAAATTAATGAATTAATTCCCCCCTAAATAAATTAATAAATTATTAATAATTAAATAAATAATTAAAATAAATTAAATAAATTAATTTGGGATAAATTATTAATAATATTAAATAAATAAATTAAATAAATAATTTAAATTAAGCTAAAAATAAAAATTTAATAAATTTTATTAAAATTTAAAATTTAAATTTTTACCCAATATAATTAATAAAAATAATTAAATAATTAATTATAAATTAAAAAAAAACCTTAAATGTTAATAAATTTAAAATTTTAAATAAATTAAATTAAAACTAAAATAATTAATAAATAAATAAATTAATTAACCAAATCAATTTTCCCTTTAAAATTTAAAATAAATAAAATAAATTATTAATTTTAAAATAAATTAATAAATTTTTAAATTAAACCTAAATTAATAAAATTAAATTAAAATAAATAATTAAAAAATAAAATTCAATAAATTAAAATTAATTGAAATTTAATATTTAAATTTTAAATTACCCAATAATTGATTAATAATTTTAATAAATAAATTTAAAAATAAAAATTTTAAAATTTTAAAAAATACAACCCCCTATTAAATTTAAAATATTTAATAAATTTTAAATAATTAAAAGAAAATAATTAAAAATTAATTTAATTTGGAAATAATATAATACCCCTAATTAAAATAAAACCCAATTTAATAATATTAAATTTAACACCCAAATTTTTAATAATATTTAAATAAAACAATAAATTAAAATAAAATTACACCTTAAAATAATTTAAATTTTTAATACAATAATAAAATTTTATTATAAATTTTTAATACATAATTAAATTAATAAAAATTAAAAGTATAAAAATAAATTAAAAATTAAAAAATTAATAATTTAAAAAATTAAAATAAACCTAAATTTAACATAAATTTTAATTTAATAAAATTTTTAATTTAATAAAAATTTAAATTTTAATTTAAAATTAATAAATTTAAAAATTTTAAAAATATTTAAAAATTTAAAATAGGAAATTTAATTTTAATAAATTAATAAATTAAATAAATAAATTTAATTTAATTAAAAAATAAGTAAAATTTTAACTTAAAATAAAATTAATAAAATTTAATTAAAATAAAAATTAATAAATTAATTAATAAAATTTTAATTATATTAATAAATAAAATTTAATTAAACTAAAAATATAAATATTAAAATTTAATTTAAAATAAATAATTAATAACATAATTAATTTTAAATTTAAATTTAATAAATTAAATTAATAAAAATAAATTAATAAATTAATTAATAAATAATTAAATAAATTAAATTAATAAAATTTTAAAATAAAATAATTTAATAATTTTAATTAAATTAATCTAAATTTAATAATTTAATAAATAATTTCCATAAATTACATAAATTTAATAAACCCCTAAATTTAAAATAAATAAATTAAATTTTCAACCCCGATTTTAAAATAAAAAATTTAAAAATTTAAAAAATGGAATAATTAACCTAAATAAATTAAAATAAAAATTTTTAACCAATAAATTTCCATAATAATTAAACGAAATAATTTTAACCCTTAAAATTTAATTTAAAAATACATTAAAATAATAATTTTAATTTAAAGTATTTAAGAAATTAAAACAATAATTTATAAATAATTAGGGGTAATATTAACGATCAATAATTAATAATTTAATTAAAATTAATTTAAATTTTAAATAATTAATAACAATCTAATTAATACTAACCAAAATTAACCCCAATAAATTAAAATAAAATATTTAAATATTTAATTACAATAAGTAAAAATTTACCCCCTAAATAAATTTAATAAATTTAAATTAAAATTTAAAAAAATATTAAAATTTCAAAAAACCCAATTAATTTAATTAAATAATTACAATAAATTAATTTTTACCAAATAACCACCTAAATTCCACCCAAAACCACTCCATTTTCCCCTTTTAAAACCTTAAAACCCCACCCACCTTCTTTACCAATCCACCAAAATTCCTTTCATACCCACCTAAAAATTACCCCCCTAAACCCCCTTTCTTCCCTAAACCCCCAAATTTCCACCACACCAACACCCTTACCACCACAACCCCCCTACATTTTTAAAAATAAAACCCCTACACCCCCTACATTACCCCTACAAACCAAACTTCTTACCACCTTTTCCCACCCAACCCTTACCCCCTACATTTTTCCCCACCTTAAACCCCCTTTCCCATTACATTTTCCCCCTTCACCACCTACCCTTACCCTAACCCCCCTACATTACCCCCTACACCACCTTCATTACAACCCTACAAAACCTTCCCTTACCATACACCACCTACACCCCTTTCATCCCTACATTACCCCCTCACCATTTCATTACCACCACACCCCCCTACATTTCCACCCACACCACCCCATTCACCTACAAAACCTACATTTTCCCCCTCCCACCCCACATTCCACCTAAAACCCCCGGTGCTTACCAACCCAAAAATTTTGAGTCTGTTGTAATATACTAAAGGGCTGTTTTATACTCAAGTCTGGTAATTACCAAGTCTGTTATAATAATTTAAAATTTTTATATTAATTTTTGCTTTTTAATTATCAAACTGTTATAATATACTCAAGTTGGGTTTTACTCAAGTTGCTGTAAACATTTCTCAAGTTGGGCTGTAATTTTACTCAAGGGTTTTTTTAATTTTACCAAGGGCTTGCTGTAATATACTCAAATTTTTTTATAATTTTAATTTAAGTTGCTGTTTAAAATACTCAAGTTGTTATAAAAATATAAATCTGCGTAAAATTTTCTCGTCTGCGTAGTGTACTCAGTCCCGTTTTTTATTACTCAAGTCCGTTTTATAATATTTTTCAAGTCTGCTGTTAAAAATCAAGTTGCTGTGTGTACTCAAGTTGCGTAATATAAATCAAGGTTTTTATAAAACTCAAGTCTGTTATAATTATCAAGTTGTTATAATATATTCAAGTCGGGGGCTGTAAAAACTCAAGTCTGTTTTAATTTTACTCAAGTCTGTGTAATTTACTAAAATTGCTATAATTAATCAAAATCTGTTATTTAAAAACTCAAGTCTGCTGTAATATACTCAAGTTGTTATAATTAAATCAAGTCTGCTTTTAATTTTAAATCAAGTTTTGGGTTTTAATTTTACCCCCAAGTCTGCGGGAATATTTCTAAAATCGCTTTTAGTTTTACTCAAGGCTGTTATAATATATCAAGTCTGCTGTAATTTTACTCAATTTTTTTTATAATTATCAAAATCTGCTGTAATTTTACTCAAGTCTGTTTTAATTACTCAAGTCTGCTGTAAAAATACTAAGTCTGTTATAATATATCAAATCTGCTGTAATATACTCAAGTCTTTGTGTGTTTCCCCAAGTTGTTATAATTTTACTCAAGTCTGCTGTAATTACTCAATTTATTTTAATATAAACAAGTCTGCCTAATATATCAATTTGTTATTTTTTATACTCAAGCCCGCCCGTAATTTAATTAAGTCTGTTATAAAAATTTTTCAAGTCTGCTGTAATATCTCAAGTCTGTTATAAAATATCAAGTTGCTGTTTAAAAAAATCAAAAACTATTATAAAATACTCAAAATCTGCTGTAATTAATACTCAAAATTTGTTTTAATATCCCCGGCTGTTAATTTTTTTTACTCAAAATCGGTTTTACTCAAGTCTGCTTTTAAAATATCAAAATCTGTTTTTTAAAATAATCAAGTCTGTTTTTAATATATTTAAGTTGCTGTAATTTTACTCAATTCTATTATAAAATTCTCAAGTTGCTGTAATTACTCGAGTCTGTTTTAAAATTACCAAGTTTTTTAAAATACTAAGTTTTGTTATAATATACTCAAATCTGTTATTAAATTTATTCAAAATCTGCTGTAAAATACTCAAGTTCTCTTTTAATATACTCAATTTTTGTTATAATATAATCAAGTTGCCCGTAATATTTCTCAAGTCTGCTGTAAAAATACTCAAGGGCTGTCATTTAAAATACTCAAGGGTTTCGGTTTTAAAATACCCAAGTTGTTATATATACTAAGTCTGCTGTAATATATCAAGTCTGTTATAAAAACTCAAGTTTGCCCGTAATATACTCAAGTCTGCTGTAAAATACTTTAAGTCTGTTTAATATAATTTAAGTCCCGCTGTAATATACTCAAATCTGTTATAATAACTCAAGTCTGCTGTAATATACCCAAGTCTGTTTAATTCTCAAGTTTTGCTGTTTTTTATACTAAGTCTGTTTTTAAATTTTCTCAAGTCTGCTGTAAATACTAAAATCGCTGTAAATTTTCTCAAGGGGTTTTTTAATATACCCAAGTTTTATTTAAAATACTCAAGTCTTTCTTTAATATAAAATCAAAAATTGTTATAATATTCTCAAGTCTGTTATAAATACTCAAGTTTTGCTGTACTATACTCAAAAACTGTTATAAATATTTAAGTCTGTTTTTAAAATCTCAAATCTTTTAAATATACAAGTCTGTTTTTAATGTTTCTCAAGTCTGCTGTAATATACTCAAGTCTGTTATTTAAATACTCAAGTTGCTGAAAAATACTCAAGGGTTGGGTTTTAATTTTTCTCAAGTCTGGGTTTTAATACTCAAATTGCTGTAAATTTTTACCTTAAGTTTTTGTTATTATTTTACCAAATCTGCGGGAATTTTAAAACAGTCTGTTTATTAAAAATACTCAAATTTTTTATAAAATATCAAAAACTGCTGTAAAATACTCAAGTCGTTTATAATATACTCAAGTTGTTTTAAAATTTCTCAAGTTGCTGTAAAAATTTTCAAGTTGTTTTTAATATACTCAAAACTGCTTTTTAATATACTAAAGGGCTGTTATAATATTTTAAAATTAAATGTATTTTACTCAAATCTTTTTAATATACTCAAAACTGTTTTTTAAAATTTCAAGTCTTGTGTAAAATTTTCTCAAGTCTGTTATAATTTTATCAAGTCTGGGTTTAATATAAATCAAGTTGCTTTTAATATACTTTTAAGTCTGTTATAATATACTCAAGTCTGTTATAAAATACTCAAGCTGTTTAAAATACTCAAGTCTGTTATAATTTTTTAAGTTGTTATAATTTACTCAAGGTTTTGCTGTAAATTTCTAAAATCTGTTATAATTTTACTCAAATCTGTGTAATTTTAACCCCAAAAATTGGGTTTTAATATATTCAAATCTGCTTTTAAAATTTCTCAAGTTTTAATTTTAAAATTTTTTTAAGTCTGGGTGTAATATTTCAAATTGTTGAGTTACTTTAAGTCTGCTTAATATACCCTTTAAATTGTTATAATTAATCAAGTCTGCTGTAAAATTCTTTAAGCTGTTATAATTTTATAAGTCTGCTGTTAATATACCAAGTCTGTTATAATATTTTCTCAAATCCCGCTGTAGTGTACTAAGTCTGTTGTAATATACTAAAAAACCCGGCTGTAGTATACTCAGTCTGTTGTAAAATACCTCAAGTCTGCTGTAGTATACTAAGTCTGCTGTAGATACCAAGTCTGTTGTAAAATTTTAAACAAGTGTGCTAAGTATAATCAAAATCTGCTGTAGTATCTGAAAATTTTGCTGTTTGTATACTCAAGTTGCTGTGTTTTACTAAAATTTCGGGGTATTCCAAGTCTGCTGGGAAATTTTACTCAAAAACTGTAGTATATCAAGTCTGCTTTGTATACTCAAGTCTGCTGTAGTTTTAAATCAAATTGCTGTTATTTCACTTAAGTCTGCTGTAGTTTCTCAAGTCTGCTGTGTATACTCAAGTCTGCTGTGGTATACTGAAGTTTTGCTTTTGTATACCAAGGCTGCGGAGTATTTTTCCCAAAAATTTCTGTTTTTTTTACTTCCCAAAACGGGTTTTGTATACTAAAATCTGCTGTAGATATCAAAATCCCGTGTAGTTTACCAAGTTGCTGGATAATCAAGTTTCTGTGTCACTCAATCTGCTGTTTGTTTCATCAAGGGTTTCTGTACGTTTTACTTTAAGGGCTGCCTGTAGTACACTCAAGTTGTGTTGTATACTCAAGTCTGCTGTTTATTCTCAAGTCTGCTGTAGTACATCAAGGGCTGCTGTAGGGTTTCTCAAGTTTCCCCTGTTGTATATCAACTCTGCTGTTTTACACTAAGTCTGCTGTGTATACTCAAGTTGCCCGTGTACACTCAAGCTGCTGTAGTATACTCAAGTCTGCTTGTTATAATCAAGTCTGCTTTTAGGGATTCAAGGTTGTGTAGTAAAATCAAGTCTGCTGTAGATTTCTCAAGTCTGCTGTAGTACACTTTAAGTTTGCTGTAGTATACCAAATCTGCTGTAGTATACTAAGGGTTTCCCGTAGTAAGCTCAAGGGCGGGTGTAGTATACTCAAATTCCCCGCTGGTTTTGTACCTCAAAATCTGCTGTAGTACATCAAATTTGGTGTAGTTTATCAAAGTCTGCTGTAGTACCTTTAAGTCTGTGTAGTATACTCAAGTCTTTCTGTGTACACTCAAGTTGTGTAGTACAAATCAAGTCTGCTGTAGTTTACTCAAGTCTTTTCTTTTAAATATACTCAAGTTGGCCCGTAGTATACTAGGGCTGCTGTGGTATATCAAGTTTCTTTTAGTATACTCAAGGCCCGCTTTGTATATTTAAGTCTGCTGTAGTATACTCAAGTCGCTGTTTGTATATCAAATTGCTGTTTGAACACTCAAGGCTGGGGTAGTTTACTCAAGTTGCTGTTCACTAAATTGCTGTGTTTTTACTCAAGTTGCTGTTGGTTTTGCTCAAGTCTGCTGTAAATTTTTTTAAATCTGTGAGTATACTCAAGTCTGCTGTAGTATACTCAAGGGCTGTTTTTGGGGTTCTAAGTCTGCTGTAGTATACTCAAGTTGCTGTTGTATACTAAAATCTGCGTGGTATACTCAAGTCTGCCCGTTTTTAAAATACTTAAGTTTTGTTATAATTTTTATAGACGGAGGTTTTCTAAGATTCCTTGAAAATTTGCCATAAAAATTTCCTTTTTGGTTTAAACTGGTTTAAAAAAAAAATCTAAGTTAAAAAAACACATAAATATAGATTAGAACTGGGGCAAGATTCCAATTTCTCTATTTATTCTGTGGGAGATTTTAAAACCTCCAATTTATTTTCAAAAAATTTAGAAAAGATGTTGGGTTTGGGCAAATATTTTGTTAGTTTGGGGTGTCGGGGAAGGCCGGGCTAGTTGGGCCCGGGGCATTATGAGTGTTCCTCCCTTTTTTATTTTGTCAGGTGTCGTTTTGCGCGTTTAGGTGTTGCTTTGTTGTTTGGGGTGTGGGTGGTGGGTGTTTGGTTTTCCCACCCTTCATATGCCATCCTTTGTGTATTGTTTTATGTTTTCCCTTTATAATGTGGGGGGAAGAACGAAATCGCTTGGAAATTTCACTATTCTTTCACAGTGGTTGGTTTTTCAAAATTGTGATATTTACCTGTTTTTCTGTAAATTTTTATTGCATATATGGACCCTCCCCCCCACCTTCCCCCCTCCCCCCCTTCCTTCCCCCCCACCCTTTCCCCCCTTTTCCCCCCTTCCCCCCTCCCCCCCTTTCCCTTTCCCCCCCACCTTCCCTCCTCCCATTTTCCCTCCCCCCCCCTCTTCACCTTTTCCTCCCTTTTTTTCCCTTTCCCCCCACCCCACAGTGCCAATTTGTTCCAAGGGATCAAAACCCAAACATTTACACTTGAAGGCTGGCAGCCTCGAGGGCTGGCACCTTCGAGGGCTGGCACCTTCGAGGGCTGGCACTCTCTCCCTCTCCTCGTAGCCCCAATTGGCACCACCTTCACCTGGCACCCCATGTCTCGACCTTGGAAGGAAGCTTGGCACTTCCCCCACAAACACCATATGGGGGAATACCTTGGCACTCTATGACCTTACAGGTACGGCACTCTGGCACTCAATCACCCTGGCACTTATATTTTTTTTTACATTTAAAGAAAATCGCTACACTTGTGGGTGCCATTCATCATGACACTTACAATGACACTTTGTACCTTGATTACACACTTGTGTAGCACTTAATAATAATAATAATAATAATAATAATAATAATAATAATAATAATAATAATCTTTATTTGTACCAGTACATGATACAACTTATACAGACCATAGTTGACATCAGTGACATACTACTATATAGAAAGTCAATTGTTATGCTGAGCATTTCCCGCAAATTAGGTCAATTTATGCCCAGGATGCGACCCACACCAGTCCACTAACACCTAGGTACCTATTTTACTGCTAGGTGAACATGGACAGCAGGTGTCTTAAGGATACACGTCTTAATGTTTCCACCTGTACAGGGGGTCGAACCACGGACCTCTGTGTGAGCTGAGTGCACTACCAACCCAGCTAGGGGACACCTATATCTTTACTGAGAAAAAGTTTCGCCCCCACAGTGGCTTCATCAGTCACAATACAAAGAAGAATGGTGAAGATCAGAAGGAGTTTGAGGTAATCAGTCCCTCAGCCTGGAGTCCTCTTGACGCTGAGGGACTGATTACCTCAATCCACTTCTGATCTCCATTTTCCTCTTTGTACCGGACTGATGAAGCCACTGTGTATCGAAACTTTTCTAAAATAATGTTGCAACCCCTGAATGGGTCACAATGTATATGATGTAAATTATGTATATGTATATAATGTATATTACCTTTTCATATAATTTTATATTGCTTATATTTGCGATAATAGCTAAATCGTAAATATATTGCTTTATATTATTATTTGACTTAGTTATGTTGTTAGGATGTAACATTCATATATTATGTGCTCCTATACAGTTCAAGTCTTGATTGTCTACTGTAATTATCGCTTGTGGCTCGTTACTCTGCCGGCTTCTGTGTTGCTGAGCTGCAGCTGTCCACGGAGCTATCACGTGATCGAGGGGGGGGTGTACACACCTTGCCTGAAGTATTCAGTCTGGTCTAGACTCTCTTGGTGGTTGGACGTATTCCTGAGAAGTGCCTAACTCTCCCTTATTGGCCCTTGTTGGAAGATCGTCTCTGTAGCTTTCTTGTTAGTTCTGTAGAACTCTGTTCACAGAACACTGTCTAGACTTAGTGATTTTCGACGTTGTACTGAGGTTGTGTGTCGCAAGGACACTGTGAGCAACTCAGGTCCTGAGCTGTAGCTTCTGACCTAACTTGTACTGGTATCTGTGTACTGTCACAGTCGGGGATTTTCTTATGCTGAACTTAGATTCAGTTGTATGGGAGTTTGGTGACTTTTGTGGAGGATCTGCTGATGGTCCCTACTTAGTGTCGTTATATTATCTTCTTGTTCCTGATTCTGTGTCGCAGTTGCTTGTTATATTGCTATTGGGCTTAGCATTCTTTTTATTGTTCAAGCAGACTGTTCTGACTGCCAGTTGGTCAAGAACTTAGTTTATGAGAGGACTCTGTCAGTCACTTGTATAAGTCTAGTCGAGTCTTGAGACATAGCGAACTACTTAGAGCACTTACACACACATACACACAAACTTATTTGTATATTGTATTATTAAATATTAATGTACCAGACGGTACTTAAGACATATATGTGATATGTGCTTTCAGCACAATAATATTGTACACGAGAGAAGTGATTATTATTATTTTGATATTGATTTAATTTAATTTGATATACGCCTAGACAACTTAATTAATAAATTTATTAAATTTTAATTTCTCTAGTTAGTAGCCTACCAGTTGTAATCCTGAAGCACTATTGAATAATACTGAATTTTAATGGATAATTGGACCAGGATACTGACTACTTGTTAAGAAAACCCAGTAACAGGCTGGATGCTAGAAGGGCAGTCCTTTCTAGTATTACCTGGAGATCTCTAAGCTTTTAGAATCGCGTTTTTTGTAACAAATAAACATACCCAAGTGTTGCACATGTGTATAATTTACCATATAAATATGTCAGCACACACACACACACACACAAATATATATATAAATATATATATATATATATATATATATATATATATATATATATATATATATATATATATATATATATATATATATATATATATATATATATAACTGCACTACGTATAAAGGGCAGTGTATATTAGCTGTATAATGTAAATATACGAGGTGTAGGTGTAGGTGGTGGTGGTGGAGATGGTGTTGTTAATGGTATTGTACGGGGGTGGTGGTGTGGGAAGAGAGGAGGGGGAGCGGCCGGGCGGATCCCATGTACCAGGCTGCCTTAGTAAGGCAGTCTTACCTAGGTGCAAGCAGACAAGGGAGGGAGAGAGAGACAGAGAAAGAGATAGATAGATAGAGAGAGAGTGGGAGATACACAGTGTCGTGGGGGACACAGAAAGTGTCGTGGGAGACACAGGAAGTGTCGTGGGGGACACAAAGTGTCATGGGAGACACAGAAAGTGTCATGGGGGACACAGAAATTGTCATGGGAGACACAGGAAGAGTCATGGGGGACACAGAAAGTGTCGTCGGAGACACAAAGTGTCGTGGGGGACACAGAAAGTGTCGTGGGGACACAAAGTGTCACGGGGACACAGGAAGTGTCACGGGGACACAGGAAGTGTCACGGGGACACAGGAAGTGTCATGGGGACACAGGAAGTGTCGTGGGGAACACAAAAAGTGTCGTGGGGACACACGAAGTGCCGTTGGGGACACACAAAGTGTCATGGGGAGACAGAAAGTGTCATAGGGACACAGAAAGTGTCATGGGGACACAGAAAGTGTCGTGGGGAACACAGAAAGTGTCGTGGGGAACACAGAAAGTGTCATGGGGACACATAAAGTGTCGTGGGGAACACAGAAAGTGTCATGGGGACACAGAAAATGTCGTGGGGGACACACAAAGTGTCATGGGGACACAGGAAGTGTCATGGGGACACAGGAAGTGTCATAGGGACACAAAGTATCGTGGGGAACACAAAGTGTCGTGGGGAACACAGAAAGTGTCATGGGGACACAGAAAATGTCGTGGGGGACACACAAAGTGCCATGGGGACACAGAAACTGTCGTAGGGGCACAAACGTTCCACATAAATTTTCAGGGACCTACTCATTTCTGCAACATTGCAAGCTCCTGATAACGTGTTGATTACAACACGAAAGGCCTAGAGCTATCATTCAACTCCTCCCGTGGTTGTTTTGCATCATGTATAGCTTGTTCGTGATATATATGAGAGTAGGACAGGTGAGAGTACAGCAGGGGAAGTACCGTATATTGGTAGGGTACTTCCCCTCCCCATACTGTAAGACCACACCACAACACTCACAGACTGTTAATGTGTAGACGACAGCACAGTGGACGTTACCACACTTCAAGAGGGAGGGGGGAGAGGTGTACTCACCTATTTGTGGTTGCATGGGTCGACACTCAGCTCCTGGCCCCGCCTCTTCACTGGCGGCTGCTAGGCCCTCTCTCCCTGCTCCATGAGCTTTATCATACCTCGTCTTAAAGCTATGTATGGTTCCTGCCTCCACTACGTCACTTGCTAGGCTATTCCACTTCCTGACAACTCTATGACTGAAAAAATACTTCCTAACATCCCTGTGACTCATCTAAGTCTTCAACTTCCAACTGTGACCCCTTGTTTCTGTGTCCCCTCTCTGAAACATCCTGTCTCTGTCCACAGAGACTCTGTGTGTGTGTGTGTGTGTGTGTGTGTGTGTGTGTGTGTGTGTGTGTGTGTGTGTGTGTGTGTGTGTGTGTGTGTGTGTGTGTGTGCGCGCGCGCGCGCGTGTGTGTAGGGAACACAAGCCATCACCACTCAGTAGAAACTGTGCTGGGCCCAGGAGCTAAGACCCAACCCTTGTACACCCGTGCTACTCAATATTATTATTATTATATTTTAAATATCATTAGTACCTTCATTATTTTCATTATTACCATTATACGTACCATGGTACCACAGTAGTGACTGATGGTACCATGGTAGTGACTGATGGTACCATGGTAGTGACTGATGGTACCACAGTAGTGACTGATGGTACCATGGTAGTGACTGATGGTACCATGGTAGTGACTGATGATGGGTACCATGGTAGTGACTGATGGTACCATGGTAGTGACTGATGGTACCACAGTAGTGACTGATGGTACCATGGTAGTGACTGATGGTACCATGGTAGTGACTGATGATGGGTACCATGGTAGTGACTGATGATACCATGGGAGCGACTGATGATGGGTACCACAGTAGTGACTGATGGTACCATGGGAGCGACTGATGATGGGTACCATGGTAGTGACTGATGGTACCATGGTAGTGACTGATGGTACCATGGGAGCGACTGTTACAAAAAACGGCGATTCTAAAAGCTTAGAGATCTCCAGGTAATACTAGAAAGGACTGCCCTTCTAGCATCCAGCCTGTTACTGGGTTTTCGTAACAAGTAGTCAGTATCCTTGTCCAATTATCCATAAGAATTCTGTATTATTCAATAGTGCTTTAGGATTACAACTGGTAGGCTACTAACTAGAGAAATTAAAATTTAATAAATTTATTAAGTCTATAAGTTGTCTAGAGGTATATTATCAAATTAAATTAAATTACAGCAATCAAAATAAAATCAATCTCTCGAGTTCAATATTATTGTGCTGAAAGCACATATCACATTTATAATTCTTAAGTACCGTCTGGTACATTAACATTTAATAAGATATTACAAATATGTACAAGTAAGTGTGTATGTGTGTAAGTGCTCTTAAGTAGTTCACTATGTCTCAATACTCGAATAAGACTTAAACAAGTGACTGACAAACTCCTCAAATAAACAAACTTCTTGACCGACTGGCAACCCGAACAGTCTGCTTGAACAACAAAGAATGCTAAGCCCAATAGCAATGCAATATCAAGCGACTGCGACACAGAATCAGGAACAAGGAAATAATATAACGACACTAAGTAGGGACCATCAGCAGATCCTCCACAAAAGTTACAAAACTCCCATACTACTGAATCTTCGTTCAGCATAGGAAAACTCGACTGTGACAATACACAGAAACCAGTACAAAATTAGGTCAGAAGCTATAGCTAAGGACCTGAGATGTTCAGAGTGTCTATGTGACACACAACCTCAGTACAACGTCGAAAATCACAAAGTCTATACAATGTTCTGTGAACAAAGTTCTACAGAACTAACAAGAATAATGAGACAGACAATCTGTCCAACCACTAAGCGAGTCTCCAGCAGACTGACTACTTCACGAGAGGTGAGGACACCCCCCCCTCGATCACGTGATAGCCCCGTGGACAGCACAGCTCAGAAGCCGGCAGTATAACGAGCGACAAGCGATAATTACAGTAGTTTGACAATCAAGACTAACTGAGCACATTTTATATACATCCTAACAATATGTAATATGTAACATCCTAACAACATAAGCTACGTCAAATAACAATATAAGGCAATACATTTGCGATTTAGCTATTATCGCAAATATAAGCAATATAAAATTAAATGAAAAGGTAATATACATTACATATATACATAATAATCATTGTAACCCATTCAGGGGTTGCAACAGCGACTGATGATGGGTACCATGGTAGTGACTGATGGTACCATGGTAGTGACTGATGGTACCATGGTAGTGACTGATGATGGGTGCCATGGTAGTGACTGATGGTACCATGGTAGAGACTGATGGTACCATGGTAGTGACTGATGGGTACCATGGTAGTGACTGATGGTACTATGGTAGTGACTGATGGGTACCATGGTAGTGACTGATGGTACCATGGTAGTGACTGATGATGGGTGCCATGGTAGTGACTGATACCATGGGAGCGACTGATGATGGGTACCATGGTAGTGACTGATGGTACCATGGTAGTGACTGATGGTACCATGGGAGCGACTGATGAGGGGTACCATGGTAGTGACTGATGGTACCATGGTAGTGACTGATGGTACCATGGTAGTGACTGATGGTACCATGGGAGCGACTGATGAGGGGTACCATGGTAGTGACTGATGGTACCATGGTAGTGACTGATGGTACCATGGTAGTGACTGATGATGGGTGCCATGGTAGTGACTGATGGTACCATGGTAGTGACTGATGGTACCATGGTAGTGACTGATGATGGGTACCATGGTAGTGACTGATGGGTACCATGGTAGTGACTGATGGTACCATGGTAGTGACTGATGATGGGTACCATGGTAGTGACTGATGGTACCATGGTAGTGAGTGATGATGGGTGCCATGGTAGTGACTGTTGATGGGTGCCATGGTAGTGATTGATGGGTACCATGGTAGTGACTGTTGATGGGTGCCATGGTAGTGACTGATGGATACCATGGTAGTGACTGTTGATGGGTGCCATGGTAGTGACTGAGGGTGAGTACTATTGTACCGACTGATGATGGGTACCATGATAGTGACTGATGAGGGATACCATGGTAGTGACTGATGATGGGTATGATGGCAGTGACTGATGATGGGTACCATGGTAGTGACTGATGAAGGATACCATGGTAGTGATTGATGATGGGTACCATGGTAGTGACTGATGGATACCATGGTAGTGGCTGATGATGGGTACCATGGTAGTGACTGTTGATGGGTACCATGGTAGTGACTGATGGTGGGTACTATGGTACTGACTGATGATCGGTACCATGGTAGTGACTGAAGGATACCATGGTAGTGACTGTTCATGGGTACCATGGTAGTGACTGTTGATGGGTACCATGGTAGTGACTGATTAAGGATACCATGGTAGTGACTGTTGATGGGTGCCATGGTAGTGACTGATGAAGGATACCATGGTAGTGACTGATGATGAGTACCATGGGAGTGACTGATGATGGGTACCATGGTTGTGACTGATGATGGGTACCATGGTAGTGACTGATGGTGGGTACTATGGTACTGACTGATGATCGGTACCATGGTAGTGACTGATGAAGGATACCATGGTAGTGACTGTTGATGGGTACCATGGTAGTGACTGATGGTACCATGGTAGTAACTGTTGATGGGTGCCATGGTAGTGACTGATGATGGGTAAGATGGCAGTGACTGATGATGGGTACCATGGTAGTGACTGATGAAGGATACCATGGTAGTGACTGTTGATGGGTGCCATGGTAGTGACTGATGAAGGATACCATGGTAGTGACTGATGATGGGTACCATGGGAGTGACTGATGATGGGCACCATGGATGTGACTGATGATGGGTACCATGGTAGTGACTGATGAAGGATACCATGGTAGTGACTGATGATGGGTACCATGGTAGTGACTGATGAAGGATACCATGGTAGTGACTGATGGGTACCATGGTAGTGACTGATGGTACCATGGTAGTAACTGTTGATGGGTACCATGGTAGTGACTGTTGATGGGTACCATGGTAGTGACTGATGGTACCATGGTAGTGATTGATGGGTACCATGGTAGTGACTGATGGTTCCATGGTAGTGACTGATGGGTACCATGGTAGTGACTGATGTAACATGGTAGTGACTGATGGTACCATGGTAGTGACTGATGGTACCATGGTAGTGCCTGATAGATACCATGGTATTGACTGATGGGTACCATGGTAGTGACTGATGGTACCATGGTAGTGACTGATGGGTACCATGGTAGTGACTGATGGTACCATGGTAGTGATTGATGGTGCCATGGTAGTGACTGATGGGTACCATGAAAGTGACTGATGGGTACCATGGTAGTGAGTGATGGTACCATGGTAGTGGCTGATGGTACCATGGTAGTGACTGATGGTACCATGGTAGTGAGTGATGATGAGTGCCATGGTAGTGACTGTTGATGGGTGCCATGGTAGTGATTGATGATGGGTACCATGGTAGTGACTGTTGATGAGTGCCATGGTAGTGACTGATGGATACCATGGTAGTGACTGTTGATGGGTGCCATGGTAGTGACTGATGGTGGGTACTATTGTACCGATTGATGATGGGTACCATGATAGTGACTGATGAGGGATACCATGGTAGTGACTGATGATGGGTAAGATGGCAGTGACTGATGATGGGTACCATGATAGTGACTGATGAAGGATACCATGGTAGTGATTGATGATGGGTACCATGGCAGTGACTGATGAAGGATACCATGGTAGTGACTGATGATGGGTACCATGGTAGTGACTGTTGATTGGTACCATGGTAGTGACTGATGGTGGGTACTATGGTACTGACTGATGATCGGTACCATGGTAGTGACTGATGAAGGATACCATGGTAGTGACTGTTGATGGGTACCATGGTAGTGACTGTTGATGGGTACCATGATAGTGGCTGATGAAGGATACCATGGTAGTGACTGTTGATGGGTGCCATGGTAGTGACTGATGAAGGATACCATGGTAGTGACTAATGATGGGTACCATGGTAGTGACTGATGAAGGATACCATGGTAGTGACTGTTGATGGGTACCATGGTAGCGACTGATGGTACCATGGTAGTAACTGTTGATGGGTACCATGGTAGTGACTGTTGATGGGTACCATGGTAGTGACTGATGGTACCATGGTAGTGATTGATGGGTACCATGGTAGTGACTGATGGTTCCATGGTAGTGACTGATGGGTACCATGGTAGTGACTGATGTAACATGGTAGTGACTGATGGTACCATGGTAGTGCCTGATGATGGGTACTATGGTAGTGACTGATGGCACCATGGTAGTGACTGATGGTACCATGGTAGTGACTGATGATGGGTACTATGGTAGTGACTGATGGTACCATGGTAGTTACTGATGATGGGTACCATGGTAGTGACTGATGTACCATGGTAGTTACTGATGATGGGTACCATGGTAGTGACTGATGGTACCATGGTAGTGACTGATGATGGGTACCATGTTAGTGACTGATGGTACCATGTTAGTGACTGATGATGGGTACCATGGTAGTGACTGATGGTACCATGGTAGTGACTGATGATGGGTGCCATGGTAGTGACTGATGATGGGTACCATGGTAGTGACTGATGGTACCATGGTAGTGACTGATGATGGGTACCATGGTAGTGACTGATGGTACCATGGTAGTGACTGATGATGGGTACCATGGTAGTGACTGATGGTACCATGGCATCATGGTAGTAGCACTGTCAATAAGAGTAATTAGGAAGGCACCAGAGAGTCGTAAATCCCAGCTTCGATCCCCAGCTAGACGACCTTAATGACCAAACTCGTTAACATCGGTTAAATTTCCCATAAATTACTTAATAAGTCATCACCGGAAGAGAGATGATTGGGGGGTGTGGGGGGAGTTGGGGGTTGTTGGTGGTGGTCGGGGGTGGGGGTTGGTGGTGGTGGTCGGGGGTGGGGGTTGGTGGTGGTGGTGGTCGGGGGTGGGGGTTGGTGGTGGTGGTCGGGGGTGGGGGTTGGTGGTGGTGGTCTGGGGTGGGGGTTGGTGGTGGTGGTCGGGGGTAGGGGTTGGTTGTGGGGTTGTTGGTGGTGGTCGGGGGTGGGGGTTGGTGGTGGTGGTGGTGGTGGTCGGGGGTGGGGGTTGGTGGTGGTGGTCGGGGGTGGGGGTTGGTGGTGGTGGTCTGGGGTGGGGGTTGGTGGTGGTGGTCGGGGGTAGGGGTTGGTTGTGGGGTTGGTGGTGGTGGTCGGGGGTAGGGGTTGGTGGTTGGGTTGGTGGTGGTGGCTGGGGTAGGGGTTGGTTGTGGGGTTGGTGGTGGTGGTCGGGGGTTGGGGTTGGTGGTGGGGTTGGTGGTGGTGGTCGGTGGTGGTGGTCGGGTGCAGGGGTTGGTTGTGGGGTTGGTGGTGGTGGTCGGGGTAGGGGTTGGTGGTGGGGTTGGTGGTGGTGGTCGGGGTGGGGGTTGGTGGTGGGGTTGGTGTGAGAGTTGTTGGTTGTCGGGGGTGGGGAGTAGTATTAGATACTGGGGTGGTTGTAGGTAGCAGTAGTTATTGGATGGTAGTAGGTGGCAGTGGGTAGCAACAAGTGGTGGTGGGTACTAGTAGACAGTGGGTGGTAGTGGGTAGTAGTGGATGGTAGTGGGTAGTATTGGGTGGTAGTAAGTGGTAGCAGGCAGTAGTGGGTGGTAATGGGTGGTAGTAGATGGTAGGTGGTGATGGGTGGTAATAGGTGGTAGGTGGTGGTGGGTGGCAGTGGGTGGTAGTAGGTGGTAGTGTGTGGTAGTAGGTGGTAGGAGGAAGTTGTGGGTGATACTGGGAGGTAGGTGCTAGTAGGTGGTTGTGGGTGGTATTGGGTGGTAGGTGCTAGTAGGTGGTGGGTGATAGGTGGTAATGGGTGGGAGTGGGTGGTAGTAAGAACCACACTGAGATCATACACTTGGAGGCAGTTGGAAGAGCCAGACTAACACTTGGAGGCAGCTGGAAGAGCCAGACTAACACATGGAAGCAGATGGAAGAGCCTGATTAACACTTGGAGGCAGCCGGAAGAGCCAAACCAACAACTGGAGGCAGCTGGAAGAGCCAGATTAACACTTGGAGGCAGCTGGAAGAGCCAGACTAACACTTGGAGGCAGCTGGAAGAGCCAGACTAACACTTGGAGGCAGCTGGAAGAGCCAGACTAACACTTGGAGGCAGCTGGAAGAGCCAGACTAACGCTGTGATTTACAGAGGGTCCCTGACAGGTGCTCCGGGCCCACAGTTATGACAGATTTTTCCAGTTCATCATGATGCTGCTTCCTGTGTCACTGACGTATGTTCCAAGTTCCTTAGACGTTCCTGGCGACCACCATGACTCAGTCAACCATCACCTCCACCATGAAGGCTTCAGTCAGTCTCCTCCACCATGAAGGCTTCAGTCAGTCTCCTCCACCATGAAGGCTTCAGTCTCTTTGGACCATAAAAATTTCAGTCAGTTTCGATTACCATGAAGCGACTTAAAGACAACTAGATTCCAGGACCATGATGTGACCTGAAGACAACTAGATTCTAGGATCATGAAGTGACCTGAAAACATCTAGATTCCAGGACCATGAAGTGACCTGAAAACATCTAGATTTCAGGACCATGAAGTGACCTGAAGACAACTAGATTCTAGGACCATGGAGTGACCTGAAAACATCTAGATTCCAGGACCATGAAGTGACCTGAAAACATCTAGATTCCAGGACCATGAAGTGACCTGAAGACAACTAGACTCCAGGACCATGAAGCGACCTGAAAACTAGATTCCAGGACCATGAAGTGGCCTAAAGACAATTAGATTCCAGGACCATGAAGTGACTTGAAGACAACTAGATTCCAGGATCATGAAGCGACCTGAAAACAACTAGTTTCCAGGACCATGAAGCGACCTGAAGACAACTAGCTTCCAGGACCATGAAGTGGCCTAAAGACAACTAGTTTCCAAGACCATGAAGTGGCCTAAAGACAACTAGTTTCCAGGACCAAAAAATATTCTAAAGATAATTAGACTTGAGGACCATAAAGGAGGTTTGAGTTGGCTGTCTTCCAGGACCATAAAACGTGTAGACATGGCTAGCTGGAAGATCTGCATACATCTTCCAGGAGAACTGAGACACAGGGGATAAAGCTACACTTGATGACGCATGCAAGAACTCACTCCTTCCAGGCTACGAGACACTGGAAGGAACTGCGAGACACGGAAGACATTTACAGTCCATGGCTGGAAGAAACCGCAAGATACAAAAAGAGACTTTAGTTCATGGCTGGAAGACACTACAAGACATGGAAGACCTTTCCAGTCCATGGCTGGAAGGAACGATGCAAGACATGATAGAGACTTTAGTCCATGGAGGCTACTCTCTTTCCATACTATAAGGCCTGGAAGATACTTAAGGGAGTCCATAGCAGATGCCTCATTCCAGAGTAAAAGACTTGGAAGAGACTCAGAGTCCATGGAGGAAGCTGGAAGAGACAATAATATCGACCATATTTACGAGAAAGCGCAGAATCCGCAAGGGCAATCAGACTTAAGAAAGAGAACAGCTCCATTATTTCAGATAAAGACCGCTTTATTATCCTCTGTGCCTCTTCCTCCCTTAATGGGAGGGGAGAGATTGGAGATGAGTCAAGGGAAGCTGGAGATGAGTCAAGGGAGGCTGAAGATGAGTCAAGGGAGGCTGGAGATGAGTCAAGGGAGGCTGGGGATGAGTCAAGGGAGGCTGAAGATGAGTCAAGGGAGGTTGGAGATGAGTCAAGGGAGGCTGGAGATGAGTCAAGGGACGCTGGAGATGAGTCAAGGGAGGCTGGAGAGTTTCATGGGTAAGTGACATAGGGAAAGATTTAATGCCACTCTATAATTATCCAACCAATCTCACCACCATGGTTCCCCTCCTCCTCCTCCTCCTCCTCCTCCTCCTCCTCCTCCTCCTCTCCTACTGCTCTTACCTCCTCTTATCTCTTTTCTCCTCCTTCATTCTGCCTCTTCCTCCTGCTTCTCCTCCTCTTCCTACCACTTCGACCCACCCTTCTCCTTTCTCATTCCACTCCTATTCTTCCCACTCATCCTCCCTCTTCCTACATACCTTCTCATACCTCTTTCCTTTAATCTTGCCTCTTCCCTTTACTCTTTCGCCTCTTACCGCTTTCCGTTTCTCACCTTCCCCACCCTACCTTCTCTTTCTTATCTTGTCACCTCATTTTTCCCCACCTCCTCCTCCTTCCTAATACAAAACATGTTAATACCTGACATGAACACAAAACTTGGTAGTCCTGGGTACCAGGAAACTGAAGACAAGACTCTGTAGTCCTGGGTACCAGGAAACTTGAAGACAAGACTCTGTAGTCCTGGGTACCAGGAAACTGAAGACAAGACTCTATAGTCCTGGGTACCAGGAAACTGAAGACAAGACTCTGTAGTCCTGGGTACCAGGAAACTTGAAGACAAGACTGCAGTCCTGGGTACCAGGAAAATGAAGACAAGACTGCAGTCCTGGGTACCAGGAAACTGAAGACAAGACCCTGTAGTCCTGGGTACCAGGAAACTTGAAGACAAGACCCTGTAGTCCTGGGTACCAGGAAACTGAAGACAAGTCCCTGTAGTCCTGGATACCAGGAAACTGAAGACAAGACTGTAGTCCTGGGTACCAGGAAACTAGAAGACAAGACTCTGTAGTCCTGGGTACTAGGAAATTTGAAGACAGGACTGTAGTCCTGGGTACCAGGAAACTTGAAGACAAAACTGTAGTCCTGGGTACCAGGAAACTTGAAGACAAGACTGTAGTCCTGGGTACCAGGAAACTGAAGACAAGACTCTATAGTCCTGGGTACCAGGAAACTGAAGACAAGACTCTATAGTCCTGGGTACCAGGAAACTTGAAGACAAAACCGTAGTGCTGGGTACCAGGAAACTTGAAGACAAAACTGTAGTTAGGGGTACCAGGAAACTTGAAGACAAGACTGTAGTCCTGGGTACCAGGAAACTGAAGACAAGACTCTATAGTCCTGGGTACCAGGAAACTGAAGACAAGACTCTATAGTCCTGGGTACCAAGAAACTGAAGACAAGACTCTGTAGTCCTGGGTACCAGGAAACTTGAAGACAAGACTCTGTAGTCCTGGGTACCAGGAAACTTGAAGACAAGACTATAGTCCTGGGTACCAGGAAACTTGAAGACAAGACTCTATAGTCCTGGGTACCAGGAAACTGAAGACAAGACTCTATAGTCCTGGGTACCAGGAAACTGAAGACAAGACTCTGTAGTCCTGGGTACCAGGAAACTGAAGACAAGACTGTAGTCCTGGGTACCAGGAAACTTGAAGACAAGACTCTATAGTCCTGGGTACCAGGAAACTTGAAGACAAGACTGTAGTCCTGGGTACCAGGAAACTGAAGACAAGACTCTGTAGTCCTGGGTACCAGGAAACTTGAAGACAAGACTGTAGTCATGGGTACCAGGAAACTTGAAGACAAGACTTTAGTCATGGGTACCAGGAAACTTGAAGACAAGACCCTGTAGTCCTGGGTACCAGGAAACTGAAGACAAGACTGTAGTCCTGGGTACCAGGAAACTGAAGACAAGACCCTGTAGTCCTGGGTACCAGGAAACTGAAGACAAGACTCTGTAGTCCTGGGTACCAGGAAACTTGAAGACAAAACTCTGTAGTCCTGGGTACCAGGAAACTGAAGACAAGACTCTGTAGTCCTGGGTACCAGGAAACTGAAGACAAGACTTTGTAGTCCTGGGTACCAGGAAACTTGAAGACAAGACTGTAGTCATGGGTACCAGGAAACTTGAAGACAAGACTCTGTAGTCCTGGGTACCAGGAAACTGAAGACAAGACTTTGTAGTCCTGGATACCAGGAAACTTGAAGACAAGACTGTAGTCCTGGGTACCAGGAAACTGAAGATAAGACTGTAGTCCTGGGTACCAGGAAACTGAAGACAAGACTGTAGTCCTGGGTACCAGGAAACTTGAAGACAAGACTGTAGTCCTGGGTACCAGGAAACTGAAGACAAGACTGTAGTCCTGGGTACCAGGAAACTTGAAGACAAGACTGTAGTCCTGGGTACCAGGAAACTGAAGACAAGACTGTAGTCCTGGGTACCAGGAAACTGAAGACAAGACTGTAGTCCTGGGTACCAGGAAACTTGAAGACAAGACTGTAGTCCTCGGTACCAGGAAACTTGAAGACAAGACTGTAGTCCTGGGTACCAGGAAACTTGAAGACAAGACTCTGTAGTCCTGGGTACCAGGAAACTTGAAGACAAGACTCTGTAGTCCTGGGTACCAGGAAACTAAAGACAAGACTCTGTAGTCCTGGGTACCAGGAAACTTGAAGACAAGACTCTGTAGTCCTGGGTACCAGGAAACTTGAAGACAAGACTCTGTAGTCCTGGGTACCAGGAAACTAAAGACAAGACTCTGTAGTCCTGTTTACCAGAAAACTTGAAGACAAGACTCTGTAGTCCTGGGTACCAGGAAACTGAAGACAAGACTGTAGTCCTGGGTACCAGGAAACTGAAGACAAGACTGTAGTCCTGGGTACCAGGAAACTTGAAGACAAGACCCTGTAGTCCTGGGTACCAGGAAACTGAAGACAAGACTCTGTAGTCCTGGGTACCAGGAAACTTGAAGACAAGACTGTAGTCCTGGGTACCAGGAAACTGAAGACAAGACTGTAGTCCTGGGTACCAGGAAACTGAAGACAAGACTGTAGTCCTGGGTACCAGGAAACTGAAGACAAGACTGTAGTCCTGGGTACCAGGAAACTTGAAGACAAGACCCTGTAGTCCTGGGTACCAGGAAACTGAAGACAAGACTGTAGTCCTGGGTACCAGGAAACTGAAGACAAGACTGTAGTCCTGGGTACCAGGAAACTGAAGACAAGACTGTAGTCCTGGGTACCAGGAAACTGAAGACAAGACTGTAGTCCTGGGTACCAGGAAACTGAAGACAAGACTGTAGTCCTGGGTACCAGGAAACTTGAAGACAAGACTGTAGTCCTGGGTACCAGGAAACTTGAAGACAAGACTGTAGTCCTGGGTACCAGGAAACTTGAAGACAAGACTCTGTAGTCCTGGGTACCAGGAAACTGAAGACAAGACTGTAGTCCTGGGTACCAGGAAACTGAAGACAAGACTGTAGTCCTGGGTACCAGGAAACTTGAAGACAAGACTGTAGTCCTGGGTACCAGGAAACTGAAGACAAGACCCTGTAGTCCTGGGTACCAGGAAACTGAAGACTAGACTGTAGTCCTGGGTACCAGGAAACTTGAAGACAAGACTCTGTAGTCCTGGGTACCAGGAAACTGAAGACAGGACTGTAGTCCTGGGTACCAGGAAACTGAAGACAAGACTGTAGTCCTGGGTACCAGGAAACTTGAAGACAAGACTGTAGTCCTGGGTACCAGGAAACTGAAGACAAGACTGTAGTCCTGGGTACCAGGAAACTGAAGACAAGACTGTAGTCCTGGGTACCAGGAAAACTGAAGACAAGACTGTAGTCCTGGGTACCAGGAAACTTGAAGACAAGTCTGTAGTCCTGGGTACCAGGAAACTTGAAGACAAGACTGTAGTCCTGGGTACCAGGAAACTTGAAGACAAGACTGTAGTCCTGGGTACCAGGAAACTTGAAGACAAGACTGTAGTCCTGGGTACCAGGAAACTGAAGACAAGACTGTAGTCCTGGGTACCAGGAAACTGAAGACAAGACTGTAGTCCTGGGTACCAGGAAACTTGAAGACAAGACTGTAGTCCTGGGTACCAGGAAACTTGAAGACAAGACTGTAGTCCTGGGTACCAGGAAACTTGAAGACAAGACTGTAGTCCTGGGTACCAGGAAACTGAAGACAAGACTGTAGTCCTGGGTACCAGGAAACTGAAGACAAGACTGTAGTCCTGGGTACCAGGAAACTGAAGACAAGACTGTAGTCCTGGGTACCAGGAAACTTGAAGACAAGACTCTGTAGTCCTGGGTACCAGGAAAACTGAAGACAAGACTGTAGTCCTGGGTACCAGGAAACTGAAGACAAGACTGTAGTCTGGGGTACCAGGAAACTGAAGACAAGACTGTAGTCCTGGGTACCAGGAAACTTGAAGACAAGACTCTGTAGTCCTGGGTACCAGGAAACTGAAGACAAGACTGTAGTCCTGGGTACCAGGAAACTGAAGACAAGACTGTAGTCCTGGGTACCAGGAAACTTGAAGACAAGACTGTAGTCCTGGGTACCAGGAAACTGAAGACAAGACTGTAGTCCTGGGTACCAGGAAACTGAAGACAAGACTGTAGTCCTGGGTACCAGGAAACTTGAAGACAAGACTGTAGTCCTGGGTACCAGGAAACTTGAAGACAAGCCTGTAGTCCTGGGTACCAGGAAACTTGAAGACAAGACTGTAGTCCTGGGTACCAGGAAACTGAAGACAAGACTGTAGTCCTGGGTACCAGGAAACTGAAGACAAGACTGTAGTCCTGGGTACCAGGAAACTTGAAGACAAGACTGTAGTCCTGGGTACCAGGAAACTTGAAAACAAGACTGTAGTCCTGGGTACCAGGAAACTGAAGACAAGACTGTAGTCCTGGGTACCAGGAAACTGAAGACAAGACTCTATAGTCCTGGGTACCAGGAAACTTGAAGACAAGACTGTAGTCCTGGGTACCAGGAAACTGAAGACAAGACTGTAGTCCTGGGTACCAGGAAAACTGAAGACAAGACTGTAGTCCTGGGTACCAGGAAACTTGAAGACAGGACTGTAGTCCTGGGTACCAGGAAACTGAAGACAAGACTGTAGTCCTGGGTACCAGGAAACTGAAGACAAGACTGTAGTCCTGGGTACCAGGAAACTTGAAGACAAGACTGTAGTCCTGGGTACCAGGAAACTGAAGACAAGACTGTAGTCCTGGGTACCAGGAAACTGAAGACAAGACTGTAGTCCTGGGTACCAGGAAACTGAAGACAAGACTCTATAGTCCTGGGTACCAGGAAACTGAAGACAAGACTGTAGTCCTGGGTACCAGGAAACTGAAGACAAGACTCTGTAGTCCTGGGTACCAGGAAACTGAAGACAAGACTATAGTCCTGGGTACCAGGAAACTGAAGACAAGACTCTATAGTCCTGGGTACCAGGAAACTTGAAGACAAGACTGTAGTCCTGGGTACCAGGAAACTGAAGACAGACTGTAGTCCTGGGTACCAGGAAACTGAAGACAAGACTGTAGTCCTGGGTACCAGGAAACTTGAAGACAAGACTGTAGTCCTGGGTACCAGGAAACTGAAGACAAGACTGTAGTCCTGGGTACCAGGAAACTTGAAGACAAGACTGTAGTCCTGGGTACCAGGAAACATGAAGACAAGACTCTGTAGTCCTGGGTACCAGGAAACTTGAAGACAAGACTGTAGTCCTGGGTACCAGGAAACTTGAAGACAAGACTGTAGTCCTGGGTACCAGGAAACTTGAAGACAAGACTGTAGTCCTGGGTACCAGGAAACTTGAAGACAAGACTGTAGTCCTGGGTACCAGGAAACTGAAGACAAGACTGTAGTCCTGGGTACCAGGAAACTGAAGACAAGACCCTGTAGTCCTGGGTACCAGGAAACTTGAAGACAAGACTGTAGTCCTGGGTACCAGGAAACTGAAGACAAGACTGTAGTCCTGGGTACCAGGAAACTTGAAGACAAGACTGTAGTACTGGGTACCAGGAAACTTGAAGACAAGACTGTAGTCCTGGGTACCAGGAAACTTGAAGACAAGACTGTAGTCCTGGGTACCAGGAAACTTGAAGACAAGACTGTAGTCCTGGGTACGAGGAAACTTGAAGACAAGTCTGTAGTCCTGGGTACCAGGAAAACTTGAAGACAAGACTGTAGTCCTGGGTACCAGGAAACTTGAAGACAAGACTGTAGTCCTGGGTACCAGGGAAACTTGAAGACAAGACTGTAGTCCTGGGTACCAGGAAACTGAAGACAAGACTGTAGTCCTGGGTACCAGGAAACTGAAGACAAGACTGTAGTCCTGGGTACCAGGAAACTTGAAGACAAGACTGTAGTCCTGGGTACCAGGAAACTGAAGACAAGACTGTAGTCCTGGGTACCAGGAAACTGAAGACAAGACTGTAGTCCTGGGTACCAGGAAACTTGAAGACAAGACTGTAGTCCTGGGTACCAGGAAACTGAAGACAAGACTGTAGTCCTGGGTACCAGGAAACTGAAGACAAGACTGTAGTCCTGGGTACCAGGAAACTTGAAGACAAGACTGTAGTCCTGGGTACCAGGAAACTTGAAGACAAGACTGTAGTCCTGGGTACCAGGAAAACTTGAAGACAAGACTGTAGTCTGGGGTACAGGAAACTGAAGACAAGACTGTAGTCCTGGGTACCAGGAAACTGAAGACAAGACCCTGTAGTCCTGGGTACAAGGAAACTGAAGACAAGACTGTAGTCCTGGGTACCAGGAAACTTGAAGACAAGACCCTGTAGTCCTGGGTACCAGGAAACTTGAAGACAAGACTGTAGTCCTGGGTACCAGGAAACTTGAAGACAAGACTGTAGTCCTGGGTACCAGGAAACTGAAGACAAGACTGTAGTCCTGGGTACCAGGAAACTGAAGACAAGACCCTGTAGTCCTGGGTACCAGGAAACTTGAAGACAAGACTGTAGTCCTGGGTACCAGGAAACTGAAGACAAGACTGTAGTCCTGGGTACCAGGAAACTTGAAGACAAGACTGTAGTACTGGGTACCAGGAAACTTGAAGACAAGACTGTAGTCCTGGGTACCAGGAAACTTGAAGACAAGACTGTAGTCCTGGGTACCAGGAAACTTGAAGACAAGACTGTAGTCCTGGGTACGAGGAAACTTGAAGACAAGTCTGTAGTCCTGGGTACCAGGAAACTTGAAGACAAGACTGTAGTCCTGGGTACCAGGAAACTTGAAGACAAGACTGTAGTCCTGGGTACCAGGAAACTTGAAGACAAGACTGTAGTCCTGGGTACCAGGAAACTGAAGACAAGACTGTAGTCCTGGGTACCAGGAAACTGAAGACAAGACTGTAGTCCTGGGTACCAGGAAACTTGAAGACAAGACTGTAGTCCTGGGTACAGGAAACTGAAGACAAGACTGTAGTCCTGGTACCAGGAAACTGAAGACAAGACTGTAGTCCTGGGTACCAGGAAACTTGAAGACAAGACTGTAGTCCTGGGTACCAGGAAACTGAAGACAAGACTGTAGTCCTGGGTACCAGGAAACTGAAGACAAGACTGTAGTCCTGGGTACCAGGAAACTGAAGACAAGACTGTAGTCCTGGGTACCAGGAAACTGAAGACAAGACTGTAGTCCTGGGTACCAGGAAACTTGAAGACAAGACTGTAGTCCTGGGTACCAGGAAACTGAAGACAAGACTGTAGTCCTGGGTACCAGGAAACTGAAGACAAGACTGTAGTCCTGGGTACAGGAAACTTGAAGACAAGACTGTAGTCCTGGGTACCAGGAAACTTGAAGACAAGACTGTAGTCCTGGGTACCAGGAAACTGAAGACAAGACTGTAGTCCTGGGTACCAGGAAATGAAGACAAGACTGTAGTCCTGGGTACCAGGAAACTGAAGACAAGACTGTAGTCCTGGGTACCAGGAAACTGAAGACAAGACTGTAGTCCTGGGTACCAGGAAACTGAAGACAAGACTGTAGTCCTGGGTACCAGGAAACTGAAGACAAGACTGTAGTCCTGGGTACCAGGAAACTTGAAGACAAGACTGTAGTCCTGGGTACCAGGAAACTGAAGACAAGACTGTAGTCCTGGGTACCAGGAAACTTGAAGACAAGACTGTAGTCCTGGGTACCAGGAAACTGAAGACAAGACTGTAGTCCTGGGTACCAGGAAACTGAAGACTGTAGTCCTGGGTACCAGGAAACTGAAGACAAGACTGTAGTCCTGGGTACCAGGAAACTTGAAGACAAGACCCTGTAGTCCTGGGTACCAGGAAACTTGAAGACAAGACCCTGTAGTCTTGTCTGTTTATCATTCAACACCTGTGTACCACAACACCTGTGTACCATCAACACCTGTGTACCATCAACACCTGTGTACCATCAACACCTGTGTACCATCAACACCTGTGTACCATCAACACCTGTGTACCATCAACACTTGTGTACCACCAACTCCTGTGTATCAGCACCTGTTTACCACCAACACCTCTGTATCATCAATACCTATGTACCATCAACACCTGTGCACCATCAACACTTGTGTTATCACCAACACCTGTATACCATCAGCAGCAGTGGTACAAAACACAGATGTTGCACATAATACCTGTGCACCATCAACACGTGGCACGACACACAGGTGTTGCACATATCGACACGTGGTACGACACACAGGTGTTGCACACAACACGTGATACGACACACAGGTGTTGCACATATCAACACCTATGCATCATTAACATCTGTGGCGCAACTCAGATGTTGCACATAACACCTGTGCACTATGAACACCTGTTGCACGACACAGATGTTGCACATAACACCTGTGCACCATCAACAGCTGTGGTACGACACACAGCTGTTGTACATATCAATACATGTGGCACGACACACAGGTGATGCACATAACACCTGTGCACCAACAACTGTGGCACGACACACAGGTGTTGCACATATCAACACGTTACACAACAAAGAGGTGTTTCACATATCAACATCTTTAGCACGACACACAGGTGTTGCACATAACACCTGTGGCACGACTCGCAGGTGTTGCACATAACACCTATGCACTATCAACACCTGTGGCACGATACACAGGTGTTGCACATTGCACCTGTGCACTATCAACACCCATGGCACGACACAGATGTTGCACATATCAACACCTGTGGCACGACACACAGGTGTTGCACAAAACACCTGTGCACTATCATCTGTACCACGACACATAGGTGTTGCACGCAACACCTGTGCACTATCAACACCTGTGGCACGACACACAGGCGGTACAAATGGCACCTGTGCTCTATCAACATCTGTACCACGACACACAAGTGTTGCACATAGCACCTGTTCACTATTAACACCTGTGACACGATACACAGGTGTTGCACATAACACCTGTGCACTATCAACACCTGTGGCACGACACACAGGTATTGAACATAATACCTGTGCACTATCAACACCTGTAGCACGACACACAGGTGTTGCACATACCTGTGCACCATCAACACCTGTGGCACGACACACAGTTGTTGCACATAATACCTGTGCACTATCAACACCTGTGGCACGGCACACAGGTATTGAACATAACACCTGTGCACTATCAACACCTGTGGCACGGCACACAGGTGTTGCATATAACACCTGTGCACCATCAATATCTGTGGCACGACACACAGGTATTGAACATATCACCTGTGCACTATCAACACCTGTGACACGACACATAGGTGTTGCACATAACACCTGTGCACTATCAACACCTGTGGCACGACACACAGGTATTGCACATAACACCTGTGCACTATCAACACCTGTGGCATGACACACAGGTGTTGCACATAACACCTGTGGCACGACACACAGGTGTTGCACATAACACCTGTGCACTATCAACACCTGTGGCATGACACACAGGTGTTGCACATAACGCCTGTGGCACGACACACAAGCGTTGCACATAACACTTGCGCACTATCAACACCTGTGGCACGACACACAAGTGTTGCACATAACACCTGTGCACTATCAACACCTGTAGCACGACACACAGGTGTTGTACATAACACCTGTGCACTATTAACACCTGTAGCACGACATACAGGTGTTGCACATAACACCTGTGCACTATCAACACCTGTAGCACGACATACAGGTGTTGCACATAACACCTGTGCACTATCAACACCTGTAGCACGACACACAAGTGTTGTACATAACACCTGTGCACTATCAACACCTGTAGCACGACATACAGGTGTTGCACATAACACCTGTGCACTATCAACACCTGTAGCACGACATATAGGTGTTGCACATAACACCTGTGCACTATCAACACCTGTAGCACGACACACAGGTGTTGCACATAACACCTGTGCACTATCAACACCTGTAGCACGACATACAGGTGTTGCACATAACACCTCTGCACTATCAACACCTGTAGCACGACACACAGGAGGAAGACAACAGTCAAAGACCAGGTGATCAGATTAAGGACAGAAGGTGGAGAACTCACAAGAAATGATCAGGAGGTATGTGAGGAGCTGAACAGGAGATTTAAGGAAGTTTTTACAGTAGAGACAGGAAGGGCTGTGGGAAGACAGCACAGAAGGGAACATCAAGAGGGAATATACCAACAAGTGTTGGATGACATACGAACAACTGAGGAGGAGGTGAAGAAGCTCTTAAGTGACCTTGACACCTCAAAGGCGATGGGACCGGACAACATCTCCCCATGGGTCCTTAGAGAAGGAGCAGAGATGCTGTGTGTGCCTCTAACCACAATCTTCAACACATCCCTTGAAACTGGGCAACTACCTGAGAAATGGAAGACAGCTAATGTAGTCCCCATATTTAAGAAAGGAAACAGAAACGAGGCACTAAACTACAGACCTGTGTCTCTGACATGTATTGTGTGCAAAGTCATGGAGAAGATTATCAGGAGGAGAGTGGTCGAACACCTGGAAAGGAACAAGATTATAAATGAAAACCAGCATGGGTTCATGGAAGGCAAATCTTGTATCACAAACCTCCTGGAGTTTTATGACAAGGTAACAGAAGTAAGACACGAGAGAGAGGGTTGGGTAGATTGCATTTTCCTAGACTGCAGGAAGGCCTTTGACACAGTTCCCACAAGAGATTAGTGCAGAAGCTGGAGGATCAGGCACACGTAAAAGGAAGGGCACTGCAATGGATAAGGGAATACCTGACAGGGAGGCAGCAACGAGTCATGGTACGTGAAGAGGTATCACAGTGGGCGCCTGTTACGAGCGGGGTCCCACAGGGGTCAGTTCTAGGACCAGTGCTATTTTTGATATATGTGAACGACATGATGGAAGGAATAGACTCTGAAGTGTCCCTGTTCGCAGATGACGTGAAGTTGATGAGAAGAATTAAATCGGACGAGGATGAGGCAGGACTGCAAAGAGACCTGGAGAGGCTGGACATGTGGTCCAGTAACTGGCTCCTCGAATTCAATCCAGCCAAATGCAAAGTCATGAAGATTGGGGAGGGGCAAAGAAGACCGCAGACAGAATATAGGCTAGGTGGACAAAGACTACAGACCTCACTCAGGGAGAAAGACCTTGGGGTGACCATAACACCGAGCACATCACCGGAGGCACACATCAACCAAATAACCGCTGCAGCATACGGGCGCCTGGCAAACCTGAGAATAGCGTTCCGATACCTTAATAAGGAATCGTTCAAGACACTGTACACTGTGTATGTTAGACCCATACTGGAGTATGCAGCACCAGTCTGGAACCCACACCTGGTCAAGCACGTCAAGAAGTTAGAGAAAGTACAAAGGTTTGCAACAAGGCTAGTCCCAGAGCTCAAGGGAATGTCGTACGAGGAAAGGTTAAGGGAAATCGGACTGACGACACTGGAGGACAGAAGGGTCAGGGGGGACATGATAACGACATACAAGATACTGCGGGGAATAGACAAGGTGGACAGAGATAGGATGTTCCAGAGAGGGGACACAGGGACAAGGGGTCACAACTGGAAGCTGAAGACTCAGACGAGTCACAGGGACGTTAGGAAGTATTTCTTCAGTCATAGAGTTGTAAGCAAGTGGAATAGCCTAGCAAGTGAAGTAGTGGAGGCAGGAACCATACATAGTTTTAAGAAGAGGTATGACAAAGCTCAGGAAGCAGAGAGAGAGAGGATCCAGTAGCGATCAGTGAAGAGGCGGGGCCAGGAGCTGAGTCTCGACCCCTGCAACCACAATTAGGTGAGTACAATTAGGTGAATTAGGTGAGTACACAGGTGTTGCACATAACACCTGTGCACTATCAACACCAGTGGCACGACACACTCTTAATTACCACATAACGCAGTACTATAACAATAATTAACGTATATATTACAACGCTGTTTGCTAAATACCACAAAATCCATAAAATTGTTTGCAGACGAGAGAAGCGTAAAATAAATCAGAGGAAAGAAATCTGTGAACAAAATAGAGAATTTTTTATTCAAAATTTGGACACTCTGGTGAAGGAGTTGCCAGTTCTCCCCAGAGACATTAAACGAAGCTAATATTTCTAACTGATTACACGAATAAGCTTATTACTCCAGCCATATCACCAAAGGCGAACGAATTTAGCTTTGTTTAAGCAAACACAGGTACAAACAAAGGCCTTTTAACATGTGATATTTAAGTAATGACGTTCGAAACTGCAGCTTTTCTCCAGGACCTTAACTTAAGTAAGTCACCCTGACCTTATGCAGCGTTATACCAGGTAATTAACAACTTTCTCACTCCTCAAGACAACCATAATTGCGTAAAATGGTGGAACTGAACCGTTAATGAGGTTACTAGGTAATTTAATGGGTAGTTAAGAGTGTTGGTTGAGTGCCCATGAAGGCAGGTGGAGGTGGCCTGGCTGGGCGGAGTCAGGCAGCGACCTTGACAAGTATGAGGTACAACCCACCTGATTGTTACCCCATGTAAACACTGCCATCCCCCACTACCATACACCTGATTGTTACTCCATGTAAACACTGCCATCCCCCACTACCATACACCTGATTGTTACCCCATGTAAACACTGCCATCCCCCACTACCATACACCTGATTGTTACTCCATGTAAACACTGCCATCCCCCACTACCATACACCTGATTGTTACCCCATGTAAACACTGCCATAACCCACTACCATACACCTGATTGTCACTCCATGTAAACACTGCCACTCCCCACTACCATACACTGATTGTTACCCCATGTAAACACTGCCATAACCCACTACCATACACCTGATTGTTACCCTATGTAAACACTGCCATAACCCACTACCATACACCTGATTGTTACTCCATGTAAACACTGCCATCCCCCACTACCATACACCTGATTGTTACCCCATGTAAACACTGCCATCCCACACTACCATACACCTGAGTGTTACTCCATGTAAACACTGCCATCCCCCACTACTACCCACCTGATTGCTAACCCATGTAAACACTGCCATCCCCCACTACTACCCACCTGATTGCTAACCCACGTAAACACTGCCGTCCCCCACTACCATACACCTGATTGTTACCCCATGTAAACACTGCCATCCGCGCTGCCATACACCTGATTGTTAACCCATGTAAACACTGCCATCCCCCACTACCATACACCTGAGTGTTAGCCAATGTAAACACTGCCATCCCCCACTACCATACACCTGATTGTTACCCCATGTAAACAATGCCATCCCCCACTACCATACACCTGAGTGTTACCCCATGTAAACAATGCCATCCCCCACTACCATACAACTGAGTGTTACCCCATGTAAACAATGCCATCCCCCACTACCATATACCTGAGTGTTACCCCATGTAAACACTGCCATCCCCACTACCATACACCTGATTGTTACCCATGTAAACACTGCCATCCCCACTACCATACACCTGAGTGTTACCCCATGTAAACAATGCCATCCCCCACTACCATATACCTGAGTGTTACCCATGTAAACACTGCCATCCCCCCCACTACCATACACCTGATTGTTACCCCATGTAAACACTGCCATCCCCCACTACATACACCTGAGTGTTACCCCATGTAAACACTGCCATCCCCCACTACCATACACCTGAGTGTTACCCCATGTAAACACTGCCATCCCCCACTACCATACACCTGATTGTTTACCCCATGTAAACACTGCATCCCCCACTACCATACACTGAGTGTTACCCCATGTTAAACACTGCCATCCCCCACTACCATACACCTGATTGTTACCCCATGTAAACACTGCCATCCCCCACTACCATACACCTGACTGTTACCCCATGTAAACACTGCCATCCCCCACTACCATACACCTGATTGTTACCCATGTAAACACTGCATCCCCACTACCATACACCTGACTGTTACCCCATGTAAACACTGCCATCCCCCACTACCATACACCTGATTCTTACCCCATGTAAACACTGCCATCCCCCACTACCATACACCTGACTGTTACCCCATGTAAACACTGCCATCCCCCATTACCATACACCTGAGTGTTACCCCAAGACTGGTAGTGAGTGGTGGACAGGGCGAAACATCGGCACTTCAGGGGACCAAACGTGCTAGTTTCTTGGAAGTGGCTCACGTCACCACGTGATATCAGAAATTCCTGTCGCGGACTCTCACACTCTGTAGCACAGCTATAGAGTCACCGCCACAGGAGAGTGGTACAGTCACTGGAGAGTGGTACATAGTCAATGGAGAGAGGTTCACAGTCACAAGAGTGGTACACACTCACTGAAGAGAGGTACACAGTTACAAGAGAGTGGTGCACAGTCACAAGAGAGTGGTACACAGTCACAGGAGTGTAGTACAGTCACAGGAGATTGGTATACAGTCATTGGAGAGAAATACACAGTCACAAGAGAGTGATACAGTCACGGGAGAATGGTACAGTCACAAGAGAGAGGTACACAGTCACTGGAGAGTGGTACAGTCACAGGAGAGAGGTACACATTCACAGGAGAGTGGTACAGTCACAGGAGTGTGGTACAGTCACAAGAGAGAGGTACACAGTCACAGGAGAGTGGTACAGTCACAGGAGAGAGGTACACAGTCACAGGAGAGAGGTACACAGTCACAGTAGAGAGGTACACAGTCACAGGAGAGAGGTACACAGTCACTGGAGAGTGGTACAGTCACAGGAGAGAGGTACACAGTCACTAGAGAGTGGTACAGTCACAGGAGAGAGGTACACAGTCACAGGAGAGAGGTACACAGTCACAGGAGAGGTACACAGTCACAGAAGAGGTACACAGTCACTGGAGAGAGGTACACAGTCACTGGAGAGTGGTACAGTCACAGGAGAGAGGTACACAGTCACAGGAGAGTGGTACAGTCACAGGAGAGAGGTACACAGTCACAGGAGAGAGGTACACAGTCACAGGAGAGAGGTACACAGTCACAGGAGAGAGGTACACAGTCACAAGAGAGAGGTACAGTCACAGGAGAGAGGTACACAGTCACAGGAGAGAGGTACACAGTCACAGGAGATAGGTACACAGTCACAGGAGAGAGGTACACAGTCACAGGAGAGAGGTACACAGTCACTGGAGAGAGCTACACAGTCACAGGAGAGAGGTACACGGTCACAGGAAAGAGGTACACAAACACAGGAGAGAGGTACACAGTCACTGGAGAGTGGTACAGTCACAGGAGAGAGGTACACAGTCACAGGAGAGAGGTACACAGTCACAGGAGAGAGGTACACAGTCACAGGAGAGAGGTACACAGTCACAGGAGAGAGGTACACAGTCACAGGAGAGAGGTACACAGTCACAAGAGAGAGGTACAGAGTCACAGGAGAGAGATACACAGTCACAGGAAAGAAGTACACAGACACAGGAGAGAGGTACAGTCACAGGAGATAGGTACGCAGTCACAGGAGAGTGGTACAGTCACAGGAGAGAGGTACACAGTCACTGGAGATGGTACAGTCACAGGAGAGAGGTACACAGTCACAGGAGAGAGGTACACAGTCACAGGAGAGAGGTACACAGTCACAGAAGAGAGGTACACAGTCACTGGAGAGAGGTACACAGTCACTGGAGAGTGGTACAGTCACAGGAGAGAGGTACACAGTCACAGAAGAGTGGTACAGTCACAGGAGAGAGGTACACAGTCACAGGAGAGATTTACACAGTCACAGGAGAGAGGTACACAGTCACAGGAGAGAGGTACACAGTCACAGGAGAGAGGTACACAGTCACAGGAGAGAGGTACACAGTCACAGGAGAGAGGTACACACAGGAGAGAGGTACACAGTCACAGGAGAGAGGTACACAGTCACAGGAGAGAGGTACACAGTCACGGGAGAGAGGTACACGGTCACAGGAAAGAGGTACACAGACACAGGAGAGAGGTACACAGCCACAGGAGAGAGGTACACGGTCACAGGAAAGAGGTACAGAGTCACTGGAGAGTGGTACAGTCACAGGAGAGAGGTACAGTCACAGGAGAGAGGTACACATTCACAGGAGAGAGGTACACAGTCACAGGAGAGAGGTACAGAGTCACTGGAGAGTGGTACAGTCACAGGAGAGAGGTACAGTCACAGGAGAGAGGTACACAGTCACAGGAGAGAGGTACACAGTCACAGGAGAGAGGTACACAGTCACAGGAGAGAGGTACACAGTCACAGGAGAGAGGTACACAGTCACAGGAGAGAGGTACACAGTCACAGGAGAGAGGTACACAGTCACAGGAGAGAGGTACACAGTCACAGGAGAGAGGTACACGGTCACAGGAAAGAGGTACACAGACACAGGAGAGAGGTACACAGCTACAGGAGAGAGGTACACGGTCACAGGAAAGAGGTACAGAGTCACTGGAGAGTGGTACAGTCACAGGAGAGAGGTACAGTCACAGGAGAGAGGTACACAGTCACAGGAGAGAGGTACACAGTCACAGGAGAGAGGTACACAGTACAGGAGAGAGGTACACAGTCACAGGAGAGAGGTACACAGTCACAGGAGAGAGGTACACAGTCAAAGGAGAGAGGTACACAGTCACAGGAGAGAGGTACACAGTCACAGGAGAGAGGTACACGGTCACAGGAAAGAGGTACACAGACACAGGAGAGAGGTACACAGTCACAAGAGATAGGTACACAGTCACAGGAGAGTGGTACAGTCACGGGAGAGAGGTACACAGTCACTGGAGATGGTACAGTCACAGGAGAGAGGTACACAGTCACAGGAGAGAGGTACATAGTCACAGGAGAGAGGTACACAGTCACAGGAGAGAGGTACACAGTCACAGGAGAGAGGTACACAGTCACAGGAGAGAGGTACACAGTCACGGGAGAGAGGTACACAGTCACAAGAGAGAGGTACACAGTCACAGGAGAGAGGTACACAGTCACAAGAGAGAGGTACACAGTCACAAGAGAGAAGTACACAGTCACAGGAGAGAGGTACACAGTCACAGGAGTGGGGTACACAGTCACAGGAGAGAGGTACACAGTCACAGGAGAGAGGTACACAGTCACAGGAGAGAGGTACACAGTCACTGGAGAGAGGTACACAGTCACAGGAGAGTGGCAAACAGTCATTGGATGGACAGCAGTCAATACCCACAGAAAAGGCAGCAGAACTCTCTGAAGTATACAAGTCACACAAGACAGTTACCAGAGATCTGAATGACAGTGAACGCAGAGCCTATAGTTAAGACAGGAGATATAGGCAGGAGGCCCTGAACCATAGGGCAGTGTGGCTGACCTGTGGTTCATGCAAGGTAGAGAAGGAGGTAGTCAGAGGGAGGAGAGTACTGCTGCACCTGGAGAAACCTGGTTTTGTTAAACAATAGCCAACATAGGTTCGCAGATAGCAAGTTTTGTCTTACCTTTCAGAATTATGTGAAGTAGAGTTGAGACAGGAGAGAGAGAGTTGAGTGGACTGTAATTACAGTGATCCGGTGGATTACAGAGTATTAAGGGAAGCTGCCCAGAGAACTTTTGTTCCGAGTAGGGAAATTAGATCTAACAAAAATGATCCCAAATGGATGAACAATAGATTAAAACATTTCATTGGTCAAAAGAGAGGCATATACAGGCGTATCAAATGAGGGGATGGGCAGTTAAGAAATCAATATATTCAATTAGAGAGAGAAATAAAGAAAGGAATAAGAAAAGCAAAAAGGGATTATGAAGCTAAGATCGCAAGGGATTCAAAGACTAACCCAAAAGGGTTCTTTCAGGTATACAGAAGTAAGATTAGGGACAAGACTGGCCCACTTAAGAGTAACTCTGGTCAGATCACTGACAGTGATAAGAATATGTGTGAAATTCTCAATACCTACTTCCTCTCAGTTTTCACCCAGGAAAATACTAGCAATATTCCTGAAGTAATAGATTATGTAGAACAGGATGACAATAAACTATGTACGATTGCAGTAACTAGTGACATGGTCCTCAGACAATAGAGAAACTAAAACCTAACAAATCCCCAGGTCCTGATGAATGTAAAGAGGAACTTAGCATACCTTTGGCTAATCTTTTTAACATATCACTACAAACTGGCATAGTGCCTGATAAGTGGAAAATGGCGAATGTAATACCTATTTACAAGGCAGGTGACAGGTCCTTGGCTTCGAACTATAGACCAATAAGCCTTACCTCTATAGTGGGAAAATTTATGGAATCAATAATTGCCGAAGAAATTCATAGCCATCTTGATAGGCACATATTGATTAATGAATCTCAACACGGTTTTACAAAGGGGCGTTCCTATCTTACGAATTTACTAACTTTTTTCACTAAGGTGTTTGAGGAGGTAGATCATGGTAATGAATATGATATTGTGTATATGGACTTCAGTAAGGCTTTCGGTAGAGTTCCACACCAGAGGCTATTGAGGAGACTTAAGGCACACGGAATAGGAGGAGAAATTTTTTCCTGTGTAGAGGCATGGTTGACAAATAGGCAGCAGAGAGTTTGCATAAATGGGGAGAAATCAGAATGGGGGCACGTCACAAGCGGTGCTCCTCAAGGGTCAGTGTTGGGCCCGTTGTTGTTCACAATTTACATAAACGACATAGATGAGGGAATAAATAGCGACATAAGCAAATTTGCTGATGACACCAAAATAGGCAGTCCAATTCATTCTAATGAGGACACTAGAGCACTCCAGGATGATTTGAATAGACTGATGCAATGGTCGCAGAAGTGGCAGATGCAGTTTAATATTGACAAATGCAAAGTTCTAAATGTTGGACAGGTAAATAATCATGTCACATATAAACTAAATAATGTAGATCGTAATACTACTGATTGCGAAAAGGATTTAGGAGTTCTGGTTAGAAGTAATCTAAAACCAAGACAACAGTGCATTAGTGTTCGCAATAAAGCTAACAGAATTCTTGGCTTCATATCTAGAAGTATAAATAATAGAAGTCCTCAGGTTGTTCTTCAACTCTATATATCCTTGGTTAGGCCTCATTTAGATTATGGTCACCGTATTACAGAATGGATATAAATGCTCTGGAAAACGTACAGAGGAGGATGACAAAGATGATCCCATGTATCAGAAATCTTCCCTATGAGGACAGACTGAGGACCCTGAATCTGCACTCTCTCGAAAGGCGTAGAATTAGGGGGGATATGATCGAGGTGCATAAATGGAAAACAGGAATAAATAAAGGGGATGTAAACAGCGTGCTGAAAATTTCCAGCCAAGACAGGACTCGCAGCAATGGTTTCAAGTTGGAAAAATTCAGATTCAGTAAGGATATAGGAAAGTACTGGTTTGGTAATAGAGTTATGGATGAGTGGAACAAACTCCCGAGTACATTTATTCAGGCTAAAACGTTGTGTAGTTTTAAAAATAGGTTAGATAAATATATGAGTGGGTGTGGTTGGGTGTGAGTTGGACCTGACTAGCTTGTGCTGCTGGGTCTGGTGCCGTGCTCCTTCCTTGAGTGGAGGTGACCAGACTGGGTGGGTCATTGGGCTAATCTGGGGGAGGGGACATGGCCTTGCTCCGCATGGGTCAGTAGGCCTGTTGCAGTGTTCCTTCTTATGTTCTTATGTTAACAAGCGGGGTGCCACAAGGATCGGTATGAAGGCCACTGTTGTTTCTAGTTTATGTCAACGACTTTCCAGGTGGTGGAATTATGTCAGATGTAACTGAAAGGAACATGAGAAAGTAGGAGCACTGCAGCAGGCCTACTGGCCCATGTTAGGCAGGTCCAAGTCACTCACTGGCCCAAGTCAGTAAAACTAATGAGGAGAATACAAACAGGTGCGTTAAGACTACAAATAGATCTGAACAACCTGCAAGACTGGTAAGATAAGTGGCTGCTGGAATTCAACCACAATAAATGCAAGATTATGAAGACTGAGGAAGGTACCAGAAGACCAGATACAGAGTATAGACTCTGAGGACAGAGGCTGCAGACATCATTCAAAGAGAAAGGTCTGGGAGTAAGCATAGTGCCTAACATATCACCAGACACTCACTTAGCCAATGTTTGCCTGATACATCTGAGATGACCTTCAGGAATATTAACAAAGAATCATTCTGGATGTAAGATTATTTAGATACACGTTCACATGAGTACAATTATCATACATAGTTTAACATACGTATAAATTACCTAGGATGTTTTATACAACGTGTCACGTTCATCTTAGAGTACTTAGCACCACTATGGAACCCACACCTGAGGAAGCAGGTTAAGAAACTAGAGAAAGTGAAGAAATATGCAACAGGATTAGTTCCAGAGCTGAGGTACATGACAGGAGAGAAGACCAGAGGGAGACATGATAACAACATACAAAATACTCAGAAGAACTGATAGGACAGAGAGGGACAGGCTCTTTGAGAGGCGGAAAACAAGTATTATGGGGAGCGCGCGAGCACACACACACACACACACACACACACACACACACACACACGATAATGGGATAAACGTGATAAAACACATGGCAAGTATTTAGAGACCGGTTCACCTAACTCACCTAGCACGTAGCCCACCTTAACTACCTAGGTTACCTAGCACCTAGCCCACCTTAACTACCTAGGTTACCTAGCACCTAGCCCACCTTAACAACCTAGGTTACCTAGCACTTAGCTCACCTTAACTACCTAGGTTACCTAGCACCTAGCTCAACTTAACTACCTAGGTTACCTAGCACCTAGCCCACCTTAACTACCTAGGTTACCTAGCACCTAGCCCACCTCAACTACCTAGGTTACCTAGCACCTAGCCCACCTTAACTACCTAGGTTACCTAGCACTTAGCTCACCTTAACTACCTAGGTTACCTAGCACCTAGCTCACCTTAACTACCTAGGTCACCTAGCATCTAGCCCACCTTAACTGCCTAGGTTACCTAGCACCTAGCCCACCTTAACTACCTAGGTTACCTAGCACCTAGCCCACCTTAACTACCTAGGTTACCTAGCACCTAGCCCACCTTAACTACCTAGGTTACCTTGCACCTAGCCCACCTTAACTACCTAGGTTACCTAGCACCTAGCTCACCTAAACTACCTAGGTTACCTAGCACCTAGCTCACCTTAACTACCTAGGTCACCTAGCACCTAGCTCACCTTAACTACCTAGCTTACCTAGCACCTAGCTCACCTTAACTACCTAGGTCACCTAGCACCTAGCCCACCTTAACTACCTAGGTTACCTAGCACCTAGCCCACCTTAACTACCTAGCTTACCTAGCACCTAGCTCACCTTACCTACCTAGCTTACCTAGCACCTAGCTCACCTTAACTAGCTCACCTAGCACCTAGCTCACCTTAACTAGCTCACCTAGCACCTAGCTCACCTTAACTACCTAGCACCTAGCTCACCTTAACTAGCTCACCTATCCCACCTTAACTACCTAGGTTACCTAGCACCTAGCCCACCTTAACTACCTAGCTTACCTAGCAACTAGCTCACCTTAACTACCTAGGTTACCTAGCACCTAGCTCACCTTAACTACCTAGCACCTAGCTCACCTTAACTAGCTCACCTATCCCACCTTAACTACCTAGGTTACCTAGCACCTAGCCCACCTTAACTACCTAGCTTACCTAGCACCTAGCCCACCTTAACTACTTAGGTTACCTAGCACCTAGCACACCTTAACTACCTAGCTTACCTAGCACCTAGCCCACCTTAACTACCTAGCTTACCTAGCCCACCTTAACTACCTAGGTTACCTAGCACCTAGCCCACCTTAACTACCTAGCTTACCTAGCCTACCTTAACTACCTAGCTTACCTAGCACCTAGCCCACCTTAACTACCTAGCTTACCTAGCCCACCTTAACTACCTAAGTTACCTAGCACCTAGCTCACCTTAACTACCTAGCTTACCTAGCACCTAGCCCACCTTAACTACCTAGCTTACCTAGCACCTAGCCCACCTTAACTACCTAGCTTACCTAGCACCTAGCCCACCTTAACTACCTAGCTTACATATCCCACCTTAACTACTTAGGTTACCTAGCACCTAGCCCACCTTAACTGCCTAGGTTACCTAGCACCTAGCCCACCTTAACTACCTAGTTTACCTAGCACCTAGCCCACCTTAACTATCTAGTTTACCTAGCACCTAGCCCACCTTAACTACCTAGGTTACCTAGCACCTAGCCCACCTTAACTATCTAGTTTACCTAGCACCTAGCCCACCTTAACTACCTAGTTTACCTAGCACCTAGCCCACCTTAACTACCTAGCTTACCTAGCCTACCTTAACTACCTAGCTTACCTAGCACCTAGCCCACCTTATCTATCTAGCTTACCTAGCCTACCTTAACTACCTAGCTTACCTAGCACCTAGCCCACCTTAACTACCTAGCTTAACATAAGAACATAAGAAAGAAGGAACACTGCAGCAGGCCTACTGGCCCATGCGAGGCAGGTCCAAGTCTCCTATCGGGTTAAGCCAATGCCCCAACCTAGTCAGGTCAGGTCACATTGACTTAAGGGAGGAACACGACAACTGACCTAGTAGCACAAGCTAGTCAGGTCCAACTCACACCCACCCACACCCACTCATGTATTTATCTAACCTATTTTTAAAGCTACACAACGTTCTGGCTGCTTTGGGGATTAGCGTGGACGGTTACAAAGCATGGCTTGCTTCTGCAGTGTTTTAAAAACTGAGGTTGGAGAGTTGAAGGAGGAGGTCTTGCTTCTCCAGGAGGAGATTAGGAGGCTGAAGGTCCACCTCAATGGGTCTGGGAGAGAGTGTGAGGTGGCTGGAGTTGTGGGGAATGAGACTTCTAGCAGTGAGGTGCAGTCTGTCTCTCGCTGTGAGGAGGCTGTAGTTGGGGAGGTAGCAACAGCTACCAGCAGTGAGGTGCAGCCCAGCACCTGCTGCAAGTGGCGAGTTGTTCACAGTAATGGGAGGCGCATCAGAGTAAGGAAAGTTAAGAGTGAAGATCTGAAGGTAGGAAATCGCTTCTCTGTTCTCCAGGATGAATGTACTTCAGTGGCCAGTGAAGGTAAGGGTACTACTGCCCCTGCTAATGAAGGTAAGCGCATTCTTGTGGTTGGGGACTCTCAGGTAAGATATATTGACCGTGCTTTTTGTAATAGGAATAAGAAGATGAGAGACAGAGTGTGCTTCCCTGGAGCTGGTGTTGGGGACATTGTCAACAGGCTGGATAATATCATGTCAGGTAATGGAACAAGCCCATTATCTGTCTCAGTGCTGGTGGAAATGATATTGGGAAGGGTAGGAGAGAAGAGCTGCTAGATAAGTACAGGTCAGCTATAGATTTCATTAAGTCTAAGGGAGGGATCCCAATCATATGTAGCATCTTGCCTAGAAGGGGAGTAGGAAATGAATGGTTGTCTAGGGCAATTGGTGTAAATTGCTGGCTAGACAGATACTGCAAGGAACTTGCAATCCCATTCATTGACAACTGGAACAACTTTTATGGCAAACATGATATGTATGCAAGGGATGGGGTACATCTCTCTGGGGCAGGGATGGTAGCACTTGCAGACTCGATTGAGAAGGCCATTGGTGAAATGCCTATGATTTTAAACTGATGGAGATAGAGGTATGGGTGTGTGTGTGGGAAACAAGCAGGTTGCAACACTAGGGTTGGAAACAGTAAATGTATAAAAGGCATTCAGCATGAAGTTATAAATAAAGACAATAGAACAGGTCAGCTAACAAAGGGGGGCAGCAGAGGGCAGCAAGGGACTAGCTCCCTTAAGGTTTACTATACTAATAGCAGGAGTGTTAGAAATAAGATAGATGAGCTAAGATTAATTGCAAGTGCAGGAAACATAGATATTATTGCTATAACAGAGACCTGGCTCAATCTGAAAGATAGAGAGATGCCCTCTGAATGTCACATACAAGGCTAAAAATTATTCCACACTGACAGGGTCAACAGGAAAGGTGGTGGAGTAGCGATGTATGTCAGAGACAATTTAAATTGTTGTGTAAGACAAGATATTAAATTAGAAGCGTCAGCCACTGAATCTGTTTGGTTACAGCTTCTCGAGGGCCGAGAAAAACTAATTTTGGGTGTGATTTACAGGGCCCCAAATCTTGATAGGGAGTGCAGTAAACTTCTATGGGACGAAATTCGTAAGGCATTTTACATACGAAAATGTTGTGCTAATGGGAGATTTCAACTATAGACAGATTGACTGGAGCAATTTGACAGGAAATTTAGAGTCGGGTGACTTTCTTGATACGATCCAGGATTGTTTTTTATAAACAGTTTGTGACAGAGCAACTAGGGGAAATAACCTCCTTGACTTGGTTCTTGCCAGTAGGGAAACACTAATTAATAATCTTGAGGTTAATGATGAGCTTGGGGAGAGTGATCACAATCACTCAGTTTTAATATATTATGGAATTCCCCTAATAATGGCAATCAAGTCTCCGTCCCTGACTTTCGCTTGGCTGATTTCATAGGACTGAAAAATTACTTAGGTGGGCTGAACTGGAATGACCTGACTAAGGGTCAGGTAGGTGGTGATGGTTGCCGATATGATGCTTTCCAGGGCATAGTTCTAGCTGCTCAGTCAAATTATGTTCCAAATAGGGAAATCAGATCAAACAAAAATGATCCTAAATGGATGAACAATAGATTAAAATATCTGATTGGTCAAAAGAGAGGCATATATAGGCAAATCAAAAGAGGAGAGGGCCAATTAAGAAATCGATATATTCAGTTAAAGAGAGAAATAAAAAAAGGGAATTAGAAAAAGCGAAAGAGATTATGAGGTTAAAATTGCAAGAGAATCGAAGACTAACCCAAAGGGATTCTTTCAGGTATACAGAAGTAAGATCAGGGACAAGATAGGCCCACTCAAAAGTTCCTCGGGTCAGCTCACTGACAGTGATAAGGAAATGTGTAGAATTTTTTAACACATACTTCCTCTCAGTTTTTACACAGGAGGATACCAGCGATATACCAGTAATGATAAATTATGTAGAACAGGACGATAATAAACTGTGCACTATTAGGGTCACAAGTGACATGGTCCTTAGGCAAATAGATAAATTAAAACCTAACAAATCCCCAGGCCTGATGAATTGTATGCAAGGGTTCTAAAGGAATGTAAAGAGGAGCTTAGCACACCTTTGGCTAATCTTTTCAACATATCACTACAAACTGGCATGGTGCCAGATAAGTGGAAAATGGCAAATGTGATACCTTTTTCAAAACAGGTGACAGGTCCTTAGCTTCGAACTATAGACCAATAAGCCTAACCTCCATAGTGGGAAAATTTATGGAATCAATAATTGCCGAGGCAGTTCGTAGCCACCTTGAAAAGCATAAATTAATCAACGAATCTCAGCATGGTTTTACAAAGGGGCGTTCCTGCCTTACAAATTTATTAATTTTTTTCACTAAGGTATTTGAGGAGGTAGATCATGGTAATGAATATGATATTGTGTATATGGACTTCAGTAAGGCTTTTGACAGGGTCCCACATCAGAGACTATTGAGGAAAATTAAAGCACATGGAATAGGAGGAGAAATTTTTTCCTGGATAGAGGCATGGTTGACAAATAGGCAGCAGAGAGTTTGCATAAATGGGGAGAAATCAGAGTGGGGAAGCGTCACGAGCGGTGTTCCACAGGGGTCAGTGTTGGGGCCCCCTGCTGTTCACAATCTACATAAACGACATAGATGAGGGCATAAAGAGCGACATCGGCAAGTTGCCGATGACACCAAAATAGGCCGTCGAATTCATTCTGACGAGGACATTCGAGCACTCCAGGAAGATTTGAATAGACTGATGCAGTGGTCGGAGAAGTGGCAGATGCAGTTTAATATAGACAAATGCAAAGTTCTAAATGTTGGACAGGACAAAAAACCATGCCACATATAAACTAAATAATGTAGATCTTAATATTACGGATTGCGAAAAAGATTTAGGAGTTCTGGTTAGCAGTAATCTGAAACCAAGACAACAGTGCATAAGTGTTCGCAATAGAGCTAATAGAATCCTTGGCTTCATATCAAGAAGCATAAATAATAGGAGTCCTCAGGTTGTTCTTCAACTCTATACATCCTTGGTTAGGCCTCATTTAGATTATGCTGCACAGTTTTGGTCACCGTATTACAGAATGGATATAAATTCTCTGGAAAATGTACAAAGGAGGATGACAAAGATGATCCCATGTATCAGAAACCTTCCCTATGAGGATAGACTAAGGGCCCTGAAACTGCACTCTCTAGAAAGACGTAGAATTAGGGGGGATATGATTGAGGTGTATAAATGGAAGACAGGAAAAAATAAAGGGGATGTAAATAGTGTGCTGAAAATATCTAGCCTAGACAGGACTCGCAGCAATGGTTTTTAAGTTGGAAAAATTCAGATTCAGGAAGGATATAGGAAAGTACTGGTTTGGTAATAGAGTTGTGGATGAGTGGAACAAACTCCCAAGTACCGTTATAGAGGCCAGAACGTTGTGTAGCTTTAAAAATAGGTTGGATAAATACATGAGTAGATGTGGGTGGGTGTGAGTTAGACCTGATAGCTTGTGCTGACAGGTCGGTTGCCGTGTTCCTCCCTTAAGTCAATGTGACCTGACCTGACTAGGTTGGGTGCATTGGCTTAAGCCGGTAGGAGACTTGGACCTGCCTCGCGTGGGCCAGTAGGCCTTCTGCAGTGTTCCTTCGTTCTTATGTTCTTATGTTCTTATGTTCTTATAACTGTACTTGGGAGTTTGTTCCACTCATCCACAACTCTATTACCAAACCAGTACTTTCCTATATCCTTCCTGAATCTGAATTTTTCCAACTTAAAACCATTGCTGCGAGTCCTGTCTAGGCTAGATATTTTCAGCATGCTATTTACATCTCAGTGGTCAGTCAGTCGTCAGTGGTCAGTCGTCACGTGAGGTCACAGACCCTGAGCTGCTTTGGGGATTAGCGTGGACGGTTACAAAGCATGGCTTGCTTCTGCAGTGTTTTAAAAACTGAGGTTGGAGAGTTGAAGGAGGAGGTCTTGCTTCTCCAGGAGGAGATTAGGAGGCTGAAGGTCCACCTCAATGGGTCTGGGAGAGAGTGTGAGGTGGCTGGAGTTGTGGGGAATGAGACTTCTAGCAGTGAGGTGCAGTCTGTCTCTCACTGTGAGGAGGCTGTAGTTGGGGAGGTAGCAACGGCTACCAGCAGTGAGGTGCAGCCCAGCACCTGCTACAAGTGGCGAGTTGTTCACAGTAATGGGAGGCGCATCAGAGTAAGGAAAGTTAAGAGTGAAGATCTGAAGGTAGGAAATCGCTTCTCTGTTCTCCAGGATGAATGTACTTCAGTGGCCAGTGAAGGTAAGGTACTACTGCCCCCGCTAATGAAGGTAAGCACTTCTTGTGTTGGTGACTCTCAGGTAAGATATATTGACCGTGCTTTTTGTATAGGAATAAGAAGATGAGAGATAGAGTGTGCTTCCCTGGAGCTGGTGTTGGGGACATTGTCAACAGGCTGGATAATATCATGTCAGGTAATGGGAACAAGCCCATTATCTGTCTCAGTGCTGGTGGAAATGATATTGGGAAGGGTAGGAGAGAAGAGCTGCTAGATAAGTACAGGTCAGCTATAGATTTCATTAAGTCTAAGGGAGGGATCCCAATCATATGTAGCATCTTGCCTAGAAGGGGAGTAGGAAATGAATGGTTGTCTAGGGCAATTGGTGTAAATTGCTGGCTAGACAGATACTGCAAGGAACTTGCAATCCCATTCATTGACAACTGGAACAACTTTTATGGCAAACATGATATGTATGCAAGGGATGGGGTACATCTCTCTGGGGCAGGGGTGGTAGCACTTGCAGACTCGATTGAGAAGGCCATTGGTGAAATGCCTATGATTTTAAACTGATGGAAGATAGAGGTATGGGTGTGTGTGGGAAACAAGCAGGTTGCAACACTAGGGTTGGAAACAGTAAATGTGTAAAAGGCATTCAGCATGAAGTTATAAATAAAGACAATAGAACAGGTCAGCAAACAAAGGGGGACAGCAGAGGGCAGCAAGGGACTAGCTCCCTTAAGGTTTACTATACTAATAGCAGGAGTGTTAGAAATAAGATAGATGAGCTAAGATTAATTGCAAGTGCAGGAAACATAGATATTATTGCTATAACAGAGACCTGGCTCAATCTGAAAGATAGAGAGATGCCCTCTGAATGTCACATACAAGGCTATAAATTATTCCACACTGACAGGGTCAACAGGAAAGGTGGTGGAGTAGCGATGTATGTCAGAGACAATTTAAATTGTTGTGTTAGACAAGATATTAAATTAGAAGCGTCAGCCACTGAATCTGTTTGGTTACAGCTTCTCGAGGGCCGAGAAAAACTAATTTTGGGTGTGATTTACGGGGCCCCCAAATCTTGATAGGGAGTGCAGTAAACTTCTATGGGACGAAATTCGTAAGGCATCTACATACGAAAATGTTGTGCTAATGGGAGATTTCAACTATAGACAGATTGACTGGAGCAATTTGACAGGAAATTTAGAGTCGGGTGACTTTCTTGATACGATCCAGGATTGTTTTTTAAAACAGTTTGTGACAGAGCCAACTAGGGGAAATAACCTCCTTGACTTGGTTCTTGCCAGTAGGGAAACACTAATTAATAATCTTGAGGTTAATGATGAGCTTGGGGAGAGTGATCACAAATCACTCAGTTTTAATATATCATGGAATTCCCTAATAATGGCAATCAAGTCTCCGTCCCTGACTTTCGCTTGGCTGATTTCATAGGACTGAAAAATTACTTAGGTGGGCTGAACTGGAATGACCTGACTAAGGGTCAGGTAGGTGGTGATGGTTGCCGATATGATGCTTTCCAGGGCATAGTTCTAGCTGCTCAGTCAAATTATGTTCCAAATAGGGAAATCAGATCAAACAAAAATGATCCTAAATGGATGAACAATAGATTAAAATATCTGATTGGTCAAAAGAGAGGCATATATAGGCAAATCAAAAGAGGAGAGGGGCAATTAAGAAATCGATATATTCAGTTAAAGAGAGAATAAAAAAGGGAATTAGAAAAGCAAAAAGAGATTATGAGGTTAAAGTTGCAAGAGAATCGAAGACTAACCCAAAAGGATTCTTTCAGGTATACAGAAGTAAGATCAGGGACAAGATAGGCCCACTCAAAAGTTCCTCGGGTCAGCTCACGGACAGTGATAAGGAAATGTGTAGAATTTTTAACACATACTTCCTCTCAGTTTTTACACAGGAGGATACCAGCGATATTCCAGTAATGATAAATTATGTAGAACAGGACGATAATAATCTGTGCACTATAGGGTCACAAGTGACATGGTCCTTAGGCAAATAGATAAATTAAAACCTAAACAAATCCCCAGGCCCTGATGAACTGTATGCAAGGGTTCTAAGGAATGTAAAGAGGAGCTTAGCACACCTTTGGCTAATCTTTTCAACATATCACTACAAACTGGCATGGTGCCAGATAAGTGGAAAATGGCAAATGTGATACCTATTTTCAAAACAGGTGACAGGTCCTTAGCTTCGAACTATAGACCAATAAGCCAAACCTCCATAGTGGGAAAATTTATGGAATCAATAATTGCCGAGGCAGTTCGTAGCCACCTTGAAAAGCATAAATTAATCAACGAATCTCAGCATGGTTTTACAAAGGGGCGTTCCTGCCTTACGAATTTATTAACTTTTTTCACTAAGGTATTTGAGGAGGTAGATCATGGTAATGAATATGATATTGTGTATATGGACTTCAGTAAAGGCTTTTGACAGGGTCCCACATCAGAGACTATTGAGGAAAATTAAAGCACATGGAATAGGAGGAGAAATTTTTTTCCTGGATAGAGGCATGGTTGACAAATAGGCAGCAGAGAGTTTGCATAAATGGGGAGAAATCAGAGTGGGGAAGCGTCACGAGCGGTGTTCCACAGGGGTCAGTGTTGGGCCCCCTGCTGTTCACAATCTACATAAACGACATAGATGAGGGCATAAAGAGCGACATCGGCAAGTTTGCCGATGACACCAAAATAGGCCGTCGAATTCATTCTGACGAGGACATTCGAGCACTCCAGGAAGATTTGAATAGACTGATGCAGTGGTCGGAGAAGTGGCAGATGCAGTTTAATATAGACAAATGCAAAGTTCTAAATGTTGGACAGGACAATAACCATGCCACATATAAACTAAATAATGTAGATCTTAATATTACGGATTGCGAAAAAGATTTAGGAGTTCTGGTTAGCAGTAATCTGAAACCAAGACAACAGTGCATAAGTGTTCGCAATAAAGCTAATAGAATCCTTGGCTTCATATCAAGAAGCATAAATAATAGGAGTCCTCAGGTTGTTCTTCAACTCTATACATCCTTGGTTAGGCCTCATTTAGATTATGCTGCACAGTTTTGGTCACCGTATTACAGAATGGATATAAATTCTCTGGAAAATGTACAAAGGAGGATGACAAAGATGATCCCATGTATCAGAAACCTTCCCTATGAGGATAGACTGAGGCCCTGAATCTGCACTCTCTAGAAAGACGTAGAATTAGGGGGGATATGATTGAGGTGTATAAATGGAAGACAGGAATAAATAAAGGGGATGTAAATAGTGTGCTGAAAATATCTAGCCTAGACAGGACTCGCAGCAATGGTTTTAAGTTGGAAAAATTCAGATTCAAGAAGGATATAGGAAAGTACTGGTTTGGTAATAGAGTTGTGGATGAGTGGAACAAACTCCCAAGTACCGTTATAGAGGCCAGAACGTTGTGTAGCTTTAAAAATAGGTTGGATAAATACATGAGTAGATGTGGGTGGGTGTGAGTTAGACCTGATAGCTTGTGCTAACTGGTAGGTTGCCGTGTTCCTCCCTTAAGTCAATGTGACCTGACCTGACTAGGTTGGGTGCATTGGCTTAAGCCGGTAGGAGACTTGGACCTGCCTCGCATGGGCCAGTAGGCCTTCTTCAGTGTTCCTTCGTTCTTATGTTCTTATGTTCTGTCTTCCATTTATACACCTCAATCATATCCCCCTTAATTCTACGTCTTTCTAGAGAGTGAAGATTCAGGGCCCTTAGTCTATCCTCATAGGGAAGGTTTCTGATACATGGGATCAACTTTGTCATCCTCCTTTGTACATTTTCCAGAGCATTTATATCCATTCTGTAATACGGTGACCAAAACTGTGCAGCATAATCTAAATGAGGCCTAACCAAGGATGTATAGAGTTGAAGAACAACCTGAGGACTCCTATTATTTATGCTTCTTGATATGAAGCCAAGGATTCTATTAGCTTTATTGCGAACACTTATGCACTGTTGTCTTGGTTTCAGATTACTGCTAACCAGAACTCCTAAATCTTTTTCGCAATCCGTAATATTAAGATCTACATTATTTAGTTTATATGTGACATGGTTATTGTCCTGTCCAACATTTAGAACTTTGCATTTGTCTATATTAAACTGCATCTGCTACTTCTCCGACCACTGCATCAGTCTATTCAAATCTTCCTGGAGTGCTCTAATGTCCTCGTCAGAATGAATTCGACGGCCTATTTTGGTATCATCGGCAAACTTGCCGATGTCGCTCTTTATGCCCTCATCTATGTCGTTTATGTAGATTGTGAACAACAGGGGGCCCAACACCTAGTACCTAGCTCACCTAAACTACCTAGCTTACCTAGCACCTAGCCCACCTTACCTACCTAGCTTACCTAGTACGTAGCCCACCTTAACTACCTAGTTTACCTAGAACCTAGCCCACCTTAACTACCTAGCTTACCTAGCACCTAGCCCGCCTTAACTACCTAGCTTACCTAGCACCTAGCCCACCTTAACTACCTAGCTTACCTAGCACCTAGCCTACCTTAACTACCTAGCTTTCCTAGCACCTAGCCCACCTTACCTACCTAGCTTACCTAGCACCTAGCCCACCTTACCTAGCTTACCTAGCACCTAGCCCACCTTACCTAGCTTACCTAGCACCTAGCTAACCTAGCACCTAGCTAACCTAACTTTCCCTACCTTTCCTTTCGTCTTATATTTGCTTAGCCTCAGCCAAGACACTGGTGGGTTGGTTGAGCGGAGGGGTGATGGGGAGGGAAGGGGGTGGGGATGGGAGGTGCTGTGGGGGGTGGTGGTGGAGGAGGGGGTGGAGGAGGGGGTGGAGGGGGAGGGTGGCGGAGTGGCAGATAGGGAGAAGAGGTAGGGAGCGAGATGGGAAGGTGGGAAGTGGGGAGGGGAGTTGGGGAGGGGTGGTGGGGAGGGGAGTTGGGGAGGGGAGGTGGGGAGGGGAGGTGGGGAGGGGAGAACCAACACGGACGACCTTAAACCTGCCCAAGCAGGGGTGAGTGTACTCTCAAGGTGGCCGCCTCCCCATTACCTCCCCCTCCCCATTACTTCCACCCCTCCCATTACCTCCACCCCCTCCCATTACCTACACCCGTCCCCATTACCTCCACTCCTCCCCACTGCCTCCATTCCCCTTTCCATTACTTCCACCCCTCCCCATTACTTCCATCCCTATTACCTCCCGTCCCCATTACGTCGACCACTCCCCCTCACCTCTGCCTCCCTATTATCTCCTCTCTCTCTTCCCCTTTCCTTATTCCATCAGAGCACCATAAAGTCGACCATGGCACCATAGTCAACCGTAGCACCATAAAGTCAACTTACTTACTTACTTACTTACTTAAGTCGACCATGGCATCATAAAGTTGACCATGGTACCATAAAATCAACCATGGCACCATAGAGTCGCCCATGACACCATAAAGTCGACCATTGCACCATTAAGTCAACCATGGCACCATAGAGTCGTCCATGGCGCCATAAAGTCGACCATGGCACCATAAAGTCGACCATGGCACCATAAAGTCGACCATGGCACCATAAAGTCGACCACAGCACCATAAGTCAAAAGAGAGAGAAAAAGAGAGAGAGTGGTACCAGGGCACTAGTGGCACTAGTGGGCCAGCAGGTGCCAGTCTTCACCCGGAACAAGGTGAAAACCATCACCAGGTGAGGAGGAGGAGCAGGTTAGGTGGTCAAGTTCACGGCCGACTCTCTCTCTCTCTCTCTCTCTCTCTCTCTCTCTCTCTCTCTCTCTCTCTCTCTCTCTCTCTCTCTCTCTCTCTCAAAACTTGTAAAAATGTATACTTTAAACCATCACTGCCAGAGAGAGAGAGAGAGAGAGAGAGAGAGAGAGAGAGAGACTCAACCTGTAAGAGAAATGCTTTCATACCATCACTACCACGGAAGCGGAGAAAGATAGGCAGATAGATAGATAGATAGATGGCCAGAGAGAGAGAGAGAGAGAGAGAGAGAGAGAGAGAGAGAGAGAGAGAGAGAGAGAGAGGTAACTTTCACATCCGCGTGTCAGCAAGAGTGAGAGTGTGGCAGGCGGACGCGGCCTCTCAGCTGACTTTTGTATACTTGATCAGCTGATTTTTGTTTACCTTCCTGCCCACACCTGTGACACACTTCTACCACACCTGTGATCCCTTTATACACACCTGTGATCTCTTCAACCACACTTGTAACACCTTTATACACACCTGTGACCTCTTCAACCTCACCCGTGACCCCTCCCACGTCTGTGACCTTTTCATACACTGTGACCCCTATGTCCACACCTGTGGCCTTTGTGCCCACACCTGTGACATCTTCATACACACCTGTGACCCCTGTGCCCACACCTGTGACCCTTGTGCCCACACCTGTGACCTCTTCATACACACCCGTGACCCCTTAGCCACACCCGTGACTCCTTTATCCACACCTGTGACCCCTTAGCCACACCTGTGACCTCTTCAACCACACATGTGACCCCTTCATACGAATTAGAACAATTTATATGATGGAACAATTTGTGATGGGACAATCTGTGCAATCCGTGTAATGGAACAATGTGTGTGATACAACCTGAATAATCTGTGATGGAACAATCCATGTGGTGGAACACTGAATAATCCACGTGATGGAACAATCCATGTGATGGAACAATAGATAAAACCTGAATAATCTATGTGATCGAACAACGTGAACAAAAACAATGGGGGGGGGGAGGTCAGGGCTGGTACAACAACAGGAACTAACACACAACCTGTGTGACCCTTGTTGCAGTCTGACCTGCAAGGTCAACAGCTGCGACCTGGGTCATTCACAGGTCACCATTATTATTATTATTATTAATAATAATAATTATTATTATTAGGGTCAGCTTTAAATCCTGGGATCAAGAGCCCCTTACCAGCGTCAAGGTCCCCCACCCTACACAGCTTAAAGACCAGGTATGACAGGGGGGAAAGTAACCAGGTGGAGGTAGAAGACTCGACCCCCTCCCCTCACCTCCCCTCCCCCCTCTCCATTACACCCCACACGGTGACCAGCACAACAAGGCCAGGCAAATTCCAGGCAGCAGCAAGCAACAGGCAGTAGCAGGCAGCAGGCAAGCAGCAAGCAACAGGCAGTAGCAGGCAAGCAGCAAGCAACAGGCAGTATCAGGCAGCAGGTAAGCAGAAAGCAACAGGCAGTATCAGGCAGCAGGCAAGCAGCAAGCAACAGGCAGTAGCAGGCAGCAGGTAAGCAGAAAGCAACAGGCAGTATCAGGCAGCAGGCAAGCAGAAAGCAACAGACAGTAGCAGGCAGCAGGTAAGCAGAAAGCAACAGGCAGTAGCAGGCAGCAGGTAAGCAGAAAGCAACAGGCAGTAGCAGGCAGCAGGTAAGCAGAAAGCAACAAGCAGTATCAGGCAGCATGCAAGCAGAAAGCAACAGGCAGTAGCAGGCAGCAGGTAAGCAGAAAGCAACAGGCAGTATCAGGCAGCAGGCAAGCAGAAAGCAACAGGCAGTAGCAGGCTGCAGGTAAGCAGAAACCAACAGGCAGTAGCAGGCAGCAGGTAAGCAGAAAGCAACTGGCAGCAGCAGGCAGCAGGTAAGCAGCAGCAAGTAGCAGCAAGAAGCAAGGTGAAAGCAGCAGTAAGCAGAAAGTAGCAGGCAACATCAAGCAGCAACCAGCAGGCAAGCAGTAGCAAACAGAAGCAAGCAGCAACAAGCAGGTACAAGCAGCAGGTACAAGCAAGCAGGTACAAGCAGCAGGTACCAGCAAGCAGGTACAAGCAGCAGGTACAAGCAAGCAGGTACAAGCAGCAGGTACAAGCAAGCAGGTATAAGCAGCATGTACAAGCAAGCAGGTACAAGCAGCAGGTACAAGCAAGCAGGTACAAGCAGCAGGTACAAGCAAGCAGGTACAAGCAGCAGGTACAAGCAAGCAGGTACAAACAGCAGGTACAAGCAAGCAGGTACAAGCAGCAGGTACAAGCAAGCAGGTACAAGCAGCAGCAAGCAAGCGGTAGCAAACAGAAGCAACAACAAGCAGGTACAAGCAGCAGGTACAAGCAAGCAGGTACAAGCAGCAGGTACAAGCAAGCAGGTACAAGAAAGCAGGTACAAGCAGGCACAAGCAAGCAAGTACCCTGGCATGCACAACAGATGCCCACCATGAAGGTACGGGGCAGGGTGAGAGGAAAGGTAGGAGGGGGTGATAGAGAGAGCGAGAGAGAGAGAGAGAGAGAGCGAGAGAGAGAGAGAGAGAGAGAGGGGGGGGGGAATGGGAGAGGGGGTTGATGTTCCTGGGTTAGGCCCCTAGCGTGTCCACATACCAGTTAGGTCGGGGGAAGGGAGGTGAGGGGAAGTGTGGGGAGAGGGGAGGTGAGGAGAGGTGTGGGGCAGGGAGGGGGAGGGTTGCTGGGCAGGGGGAACCACGGGTCAAGGACACGTACAAAAAAAAATTCTCAGCATTAAATACCAGAGAAGATACCAACCCCGGCAGAACCCCGGAGAACCCCCAGCAGAACCCTGGTAGAACCCCGGAGAACCCCCAGCAGAACCCTGGTAGAACGCCGGAGAACCCCCAGCAGAACCCTGGTAGAACCCCGGAGAACCCCCAGCAGAACCCTGGTAGAACGCCGGAGAACCCCCAGCAGAACCCTGGTAGAACGCCGGAGAACCCCGGTAGAACCCTGGTAGAACCCTGGAGAACCCCCAGCAGAACCCTGGTAGAACGCCGGAGAACCCCGGTATAACCCTGGTAGAACCCCGGAGAACCCCCAGCAGAACCCTGGTAGAACGCCGGAGAACCCCGGTAGAACCCTGGTAGAACCCCGGAGAACCCCCAGCAGAACCCTGGTAGAACCCCGGAGAACCCCGGTAGAACCCCCAGCAGAACCCTGGTATAACCCCTGAGAACCCCCAGCAGAACCATGGAGAACCCCAGTAGAACCATGGAGAACCCCAGTAGAACCCTGGAGTCTACCTGGAGGTCATTCCGGGGATCAACGCCCCCGCGACCCGGTCTACGACCAGGCCTCCCGGTGGATCAGGGCCTGATCAACTAGGCTGTTACTGCTGGCCGCACGCAGTCCAACGTAACAGCCATAGCCCGGCTGATCCGGCACTAACTTTAGATATCTGTCCAGCTCTATCTTGAAGGCAGCTAGGGGTTTATTGGCAATTCCCCTAATGTTTGATGGGAGGCTGTTGAACAGTCTTGGGCCCCGGACATTTATGGTGTTTTCCCTTAGTGTACCAATGGCGCCCCTACTTTTAATTGGGGGTATTTTGCATCGCCTGCCCAGTCTTTTACTTTCGTAGGGAGTGATTTCTGTGTGCAGATTTGGGACCATTCCTTCCAAGATTTTCCAAGTGTAGATTATGATATATCTCTCCCACCTGCGTTCCAACGAGTACAAGTCAAGTGCTTCCAAGCGTTCCCAGTAGTTAAGATGCTTGACAGAACTTATTCGTGCAGCAAAGGATCTCTGTACACTCTCTAGATCTGCGATTTCACCTGCTTTGAATGGAGATGTTAATGTACAGCAGTATTCTAGCCTAGAGAGAACAAGTGATTTGAAAAGGATCATCATTGGCTTGGCATCTCTCGTTTTGAAAGTTCTCATTATCCATCCTATCATCATCTTTGCACTTGTGATCGTGGCACTGTTGTGATCCTTGAAAGTGAGATCCTCAGACATTACTACTCCCAGGTCCCTTACATTATTTTTCCGCTCTATTGTATGGCCGGAGTCAGTAGTATACTCTGTTCTAGTTATTATCTCCTCCAGTTTTCCATAACGGAGTAGTTGGAATTTGTCCTCATTGAACATCATATTGTTTACCGTTGCCCACTGGAAAACTTTGTTTATATCTTCTTGGAGGTTAACCGCGTCCTCAGCAGATGACAGCCTCATGCAGATCCTAGTATCATCCGCAAAGGATGATACGGTGCTGTGGTGTATATCTCTGTCTATGTCTGATATGAGGATAAGGAACAGGATGGGGGAAGTACTGTGCCTTGTGGAACAGAGCTCTTCACTGGTAGAACATATAATGGAGGAACACTGAAGAAGGCCTACTGGCCCATACAAGGCGGAGAACCCTGGCAGAACCCTGGTAGAACCCTGGTAGAACCCCGGTAGAACCCCGGTAGAACCCTGGTAGAACCTTGGCAGAACCCTGGTAGAACCCTGGTAGAAGGACCACTACGACAAGGTCCTAAATGCACTAGAAGACAAAAAGAATGCAGATGTAATATATACAGACTTTGCAAAAGCCTTCGACAAGTGTGACCATGGCGTAATAGCGCACAAAATGCGTGCTAAAGGAATAACAGGAAAAGTCGGTCGATGGATCTATAATTTCCTCACTAACAGAACACAGAGAGTAGTCGTCAACAGAGTAAAGTCCGAGGCAGCTACGGTGAAAAGCTCTGTTCCACAAGGCACAGTACTCGCTCCCATCTTGTTCCTCATCCTTATATCCGACATAGACAAGGATGTCAGCCACAGCACCGTGTCTTCCTTTGCAGATGACACCCGAATCTGCATGACAGTGTCTTCCATTGCAGACACTGCAAAGCTCCAGGCAGACATCAACCAAATCTTTCAGTGGGCTGCAGAAAACAATATGAAGTTCAACGATGAGAAATTTCAATTACTCAGATATGGTAAACATGAGGAAATTAAATCTTCATCAGAGTACAAAACAAATTCTGGCCACAAAATAGAGCGAAACACCAACGTCAAAGACCTGGGAGTGATCATGTCGGAGGATCTCACCTTCAAGGACCATAACATTGTATCAATCGCATCTGCTAGAAAAATGACAGGATGGATAATGAGAACCTTCAAAACTAGGGAGGCCAAGCCCATGATGACACTCTTCAGGTCACTTGTTCTATCTAGGCTGGAATATTGCTGCACACTAACAGCACCTTTCAAGGCAGGTGAAATTGCCGACCTAGAAAATGTACAGAGAACTTTCACGGCGCGCATAACGGAGATAAAACACCTCAATTATTGGGAGCGCTTGAGGTTCCTAAACCTGTATTCCCTGGAACGCAGGAGGGAGAGATACATGATTATATACACCTGGAAAATCCTAGAGGGACTAGTACCGAACTTGCACACGAAAATCACCCACTACGAAAGCAAAAGACTTGGCAGACGATGCACCATCCCCCCAATGAAAAGCAGGGGTGTCACTAGCACGTTAAGAGACCATACAATAAGTGTCAGGGGCCCGAGACTGTTCAACTGCCTCCCAGCACACATAAGGGGGATTACCAACAGACCCCTGGCAGTCTTCAAGCTGGCACTGGACAAGCACCTAAAGTCAGTTCCGGATCAGCCGGGCTGTGGCTCGTATGTTGGTTTGCGTGCAGCCAGCAGCAACAGCCTGGTTGATCAGGCTCTGATCCACCAGGAGGCCTGGTCTCAGACCGGGCCGCGGGGGCGTTGACCCCCGGAACTCTCTCCAGGTAAACTCCAGGAAGGAGAGGGAGCATGGACACGGGGGTCGTCCCACAGTTACTAAAAACAACAAACATAGCCCCACTCCACAAAGGGGGCAGTAAAGCAACAGCAAAGAACTACAGACCGATAGCACTAACATCCCATATCATAAAAATCTTTGAAAGGGTCCTAAGAAGCAAGATCACCACCCATCTAGAAACCCATCAGTTACACAACCCAGGGCAACATGGGTTTAGAACAGGTCGCTCCTGTCTGTCTCAACTATTGGATCACTACGACAAGGTCCTAGATGCACTAGAAGACAAAAAGAATGCAGATGTAATATATACAAACTTTGCAAAAGCCTTCGACAAGTGTGACCATGGCGTAATAGCGCACAAAATGCGTGCTAAAGGAATAACAGGAAAAGTCGGTCGATGGATCTATAATTTCCTTACTAGCAGAACACAGAGAGTAGTCGTCAACAGAGTAAAGTCCGAGGCAGCTACGGTGAAAAGCTCTGTTCCACAAGGCACAGTACTCGCTCCCATCTTGTTCCTCACCCTCATATCCGACATAGACAAGGATGTCGGCCACAGCACCGTGTCTTCCTTTGCAGATGACACCCGAATCTGCATGACAGTGTCTTCCATTGCAGACACTGCAAGGCTCCAGGCGGACATCAACCTAATCTTTCAGTGGGCTGCAGAAAACAATATGAAGTTCAACGATGAGAAATTTCAATTACTCAGATATGGTAAACACGAGGAAATTAAATCTTCATCAGAGTACAAAACAAATTCTGGCCACAAAATAGAGCGAAACACCAACGTCAAAGACCTGGGAGTGATCATGTCGGAGGATCTCACCTTCAAGGACCATAACATTGTATCAATCGCATCTGCTAGAAAAATGACAGGATGGATAATGAGAACCTTCAAAACTAGGAAGGCCAAGCCCATGATGACACTCTTCAGGTCACTTGTTCTATCTAGGCTGGAATATTGCTGCACACTAACAGCACCTTTCAAGGCAGGTGAAATTGCTGACCTAGAAAATGTACAGAGAACCTTCACGGCGCGCATAACGGAGATAAAACACCTCAATTACTGGGAGCGCTTGGGGTTCCTAAACCTGTATTCCCTGGAACGCAGTCGGGAGAGATACATGATTATATACACCTGGAAAAATCCTAGAGGGACTAGTACCGAACTTGCAAACGAAAATCACTCACTACGAAAGCAAAAGACTTGGAAGACGATGCAACATCCCCCCAATGAAAAGCAGGGGTGTCACTAGCACGTTAAGAGACCATACAATAAGTGCCAGGGGCCCGAGACTGTTCAACTGCCTCCCAGCATACATAAGGGGGATTACCAACAGACCCCTGGCAGTCTTCAAACTGGCACTGGACAAGCACCTAAAGTCGGTTCCTGACCAGCCGGGCTGTGGCTCGTACGTTGGTTTGCGTGCAGCCAGCAGTAACAGCCTGGTTGATCAGGCTCTGATCCACCAGGAGGCCTGGTCACAGACCGGGCCGCGGGGGCATTGACCCCCGGAACTCTCTCCAGGTAAACTCCAGGAACCCCGGTAGAACCCCAGCAGACACAGTTCTACCTAACCCCAGCACACACAGTTCTACCTGTCTAACCCCAGCAGAGACAGTTCTACCTGTCTAACCCCAGCAGACATAGGTCTACCTGTCTAACCCCAACAGACACACAGGTCTACCTGTCTAACCCCAGCAGACACACAATTCTACCCGTCTAACCCCAGCAGACACACAGTTCTACCTGTCTAACCCCAGCAGACACGCAATTCTACCCGTTTAACCCCAGCAGACACACAGTTCTACCTGTCTAAGCTCAGCAGACACAATGGAAGTAGGTCGTGTCTACAGATTAGACAAGTTTTGAAGAAATCCCCGCATCGGGATCCAAAGATGTCGCCGTGTCCGACAGGATGTCAATAAACGGTGTACAAAACCGAGATGTCTCTCAATTTCATGCAGTTCATCGTGGAAATAAATGGTATAAAATACCGACACAATGGAAATATAAACACAAATGCAGTATAATGTGATCCTTTATTGACAACGTTTCACCCACACAGTGGGCTTTTTCAAGTCACAACCCCAGGTAGATCCGTGTGTGACTTGAAAAAGCCCACTGTGTGGGTGAAACGTTGTCAATAAAGGATCACATTATACTGCATTTGTGTTTATATTTCCAGTTCATCGTGTTCTCTTCTCAATGCTCTACCTACGTCACATAAACACACAGCCATAAGCTAAAAACCTTGGTAATAGATACCAACAAATTGGTTTGGAAAGATACGTGTGTAAATATTAGGACATATCAGAAAACGCTTCCGTCCTGGGACCCTGATCACTTCTGATCACTTAAGTTATCAAGGTCCCAGGGCCGAAACGTTTTCTTATATATCCTGGTGTTTGATTGTCTTTCTAAACCCGCTATAAGCTATGTTGATGACACAACACGGCATAAGAAGGTGAGTTCCATTCTTAATGAAGTACAATGTCATCTACTAGACCTCAACACATCTTCATCTAAAACGAAGTTATTGACAAAAAAACGACATGCCCTACCCACTTATTTTTGACGGGTGAAAACATCAGCTGGGTTAAAGTGGTATACAATACCGACAGCATAAGAACGTAAGAATGGAGGAACACTGCAGAAGGCCTACTGGTCCATACAAGGTAGGTCCTTATCAAAACTACCCCTACTCAAAGCTACCCATGAATTTACTCCCGTACCCAATGACACCTATCAAACCCCGCCCCTCCCACTCATATATGTAGGCCACTAGTATAAGCAATGATTACCTTCTTGCTTCTACTAGTGGCCTACATCTCACTTTCTGACAGTATACAAGGCTCTGTACTGTCACTTCAACTTGAGGCGCTGCTGTATTAAGCCCTGGCTCTATTTCTACGACTTAGAACACTCTTCTCCAGCACTAGTCTTCGTCTGTCCCGTCTTCCCCGCTCATCCCATTTGGGATCTTACCTGAACTTTCGTTCGTTCGTTCGTTCGCACTTCAACTTCACACTGTTTCACACTATGGAACCAATACTCTTCTCCAGACAGAGGGACTGACCACCTCAAAACTAGATCTTCAAGGGTGATGGACTGATTACATCGTCTTCACATCTCTCCTGCTTCTACCAACTTTTCTGTACTCGACTGAAGAAGCCTACTGTGTAGGCGAAACGCTTCGAAATAATGATACCTAAATGTTGCATGTGTGTCTTACCTTACAACCATATACGATGCTGCTGTAACAGTGAGAATCACGTACACAACAATTAGATCCTTAATTGTCCTCGGCTCATCTTAATAATAAACTACATTACCAGTAATAATAATAATAATAACTACATTACCAGTAATAAACAGGACAAGCTTCAACCCTTTGTAGGAGTATACATAATCCCTTGTTATGACTGCAGCAAATTATACGTGGACGTAACATCCAGAAACCTCCAAACACGTACTTCAGAACACCAGTAAGCAGGCAGATCTGACGATACAAGGAATGCCTGTGTTCAACACCGAAATTCACACAACCATTTAATCAACTACAGAAACTCAAGACTTATCGCCAGAGAAGACAACACTCAATACCGAAGAATCCTAGAATCATCGCTTATCTCTATATCCAACAATTTCAACCAGAAAAATGGCTTCTATAACATAGTTGAACTACTTGCCAAGAAACTCCCTCATCGCTATCCCACATAAGAACATAAGAATGGAGGAACACTGCAGAAGGTCTACTCATATACTTATCCAATCCCTTTTTAAAGCTACCCAAGGTCCTAGCCTTTATCATCCTGCTCAGAAGATCGTTGCATGCAGCATTCTCCACCTGTCCAATACAAAGTAGAAATGGGTAAGGAGACTAGGAGTTTGAGGTAAGAAGTCCCTCAGCCTGGAATCGATGTGTTCAGTCCATCACTCTTGTAGAAAGTGCAGCATATGACCGTAGACGTGGCTTATATACTGTAGTCAGGTGAGTCGAAGCAGGAGGAGGCGGGATCATAGTGGTACCATCCACTAATCTAAGTAGGTCCTCGACCAAAGGTTGGACAAGTATTGAAGAATTTCTTGTATCAAGTTCCCATGATGTTGCAGTGTCTGACAGATGTGATAAATGATTTTGAAAAACCGACAAATTGAAGACACTTATGCAACATATGGGAATCCTTATTACTTGTCCAACCTTTGGACGAAGACCTACTTACACTAGTGCATGGTACCACTATTACCCCGCTTCCTCCTGCTTCGACTCACTTGACTACAGTATATAAGCCAGTACCATCCACAGGATGGATATGAGGTACACAATAAACTAGCCACTACCATCCACAGGATGGATATGAGGTATACAATAAACTAGCCAGTACCATCCACAGGATGGATATGAGGTACACAATAAACTAGCCACTACCATCCACAGGATGGATATGATGTACACAATAAACTAGCCACTACCATCCACAGGATGGATATGAGGTACACAATAAACTAGCCACAACCATCCACAGGATGGATATGAGGTACACAATAAACTAGCCACTACCATCCACAGGATGGATATGAGGTACACAATAAACTAGCCACTACCATCCACAGGATGGATATGAGGTATACAATAAACTAGCCACTACCATCCACAGGATGGATATGAGATACACAATAAACTAGCCACTACCATCCACAGGATGGATATGAGGTACACAATAAACTAGCCACTACCATCCACAGGATGGATATGAGGTATACAATAAACTAGCCACTACCATCCACAGGATGGATATGAGGTACATAATAAACTAGCCACTACCATCCACAGGATGGATATGAGGTACACAATAAACTAGCCACTACCATCCACAGGATGGATATGAGGTACACAAACTAGCCACTACCATCCACAGGATGGATATGAGGTTCACAATAAACTAGCCACTACCATCCACAGGATGGATATGAGGTTCACAATAAACTAGTCATTTTGGTGGCAAAAATCTAAACTCTGCTATGTATGGATAATTTGTGTACTGGTGTACCTAGTATCAATAACAGAATAACTCAGCTCAACACTAATTTGTAACAAAATGCTTGGAAATAAAGCAGACACTGATATTAATAATCTTGCTAAGTGTATAGAAACAAACACAGACCTAAATATGTTAAAACATGCGCTTATATTAGGTTCAATGACGTGCACGAACTGCATCACTGTAGACAACAAGACCATTTCTTGTATACATCAACTGATTCACCGAACACATGGACTCCAGGCTGAGGGACTGGTTACCTCAACCTCCTCTTTTTCCACCGTTCTTCTCTGTATTGGACTGAAGAAGCCACTGGCTGGCGAAACGTTTCCTCAATAATCATTCCCTCATCGCCAACACTTACACCCTCATCACCAACGCTTACACCCTCGCCACCAACACTTACACCCTCATCACCAACACTTACACCCTCACCACCAACACTTACACCCTCACCACCAATACTTACACCCTCACCACCAACTTACACCCTCACCACCAACACACACCCTCACCACCAACACTTACACCCTCACCACCAACACTTACACCCTCACCAACACCAGCCACGAATACTATCAATACCATCGTTAGTTTAAGCACAAGCAACGAGCATTTGTCAGAGGTCTTCAGAGTTCGGTCAATGACCTCTCTCCTTCCTCTCTTCTCTCTCTCTCTCTCTCTCTCTCTCTCTCTCTCTCTCTCTCTCTCTCCTTCTCTCTCTCTCTTCCTTCTCTCTCTCTCTCTCTCTCTATGTACAGATAGTACCTGTATGTATGTATGTATATATACACGTATATATACATGTATATATATATATATATATATATATATATATATATATATATATATATATATATATAATATATATATATATATATATATATATTATATATATATATATATATATATATATATATATATATATATATATATATATGTTTGCGAGGTTGAGCTGTAAATCTTGGGCTCTGTAAATCTTGAGCGGATAGCCAGTTTTTTCCTACCTTGGGAGACTGGCCTGGGGCATCAAGGCTTTTCTGCCGACTGCCTGGTCAACCAGGCTGTTGCTGTGTGTGCAGCAGCAGCAGCCACATGTCCATCACAGTCTTGGCTGATCTGACACCTGGGTGAACACCTCCCACTTCATTCTAGCTCTTCACTATTACGTTTAGGTTTCATTCCAATCTGAATACCTATTTGTAGTTACAAGATATAAGAACATAAGATAGAAGGAGCACTGCGGCAGGCCTACTGGCTCATGCGAAGCAGGTCCAAGTAACCTGTAAGACTAGACCTATGTAGTTGATGTGCCGCCAGCAAGAGCACATAGCTCTGCAGGCAGGAGCAGAGCACATAGCTCTGCAGCAGGGAGCAGAGCACATAGCTCTGCAGGCAGGAGCAGAGCACATAGCTCTGCAGGCAGGAGCAGAGCACATAGCTCTGCAGCAGGGAGCAGAGCACATAGCTCTGCAGGCAGGAGCAGAGCACAGCTCTGCAGGCAGGAGCAGAGCACATAGCTCTGCAGCAGGGAGCAAAGCACATAGCTCTGCAGGCAGAAGCAGAGCACATAACTCTGCAGCAGGGAGCAGAGCACATAGCACTGCAGGCAGGAGCAGAGAACATTGCTCTGCAGGCAGGAGCAGAGCACATAGCTCTGCAGCAGGGAGCAGAGCACATAGCTCTGCAGGCAGGAGCAGAGGACAGCTCTGCAGGCAGGAGCAGAGCACATAGCTCTGCAGCAGGGAGCAAAGCACATAGCTCTGCAGCAGGGAGCAGAGCACATAGCTCTGCAGGCAGGAGCAGAGCACATAGCTCTGCAGCAGGGAGCAGAGCACATAGCTCTGCAGGCAGGAGCAAAGCACATAGCTCTGCAGCAGGGAGCAGAGCACATAGCTCTGCAGCAGGGAGCAGAGCACATAGCTCTGCGGGCAGGAGCAGAGCACATACCTCTGCAGCAGGGAGCAGAGCACATAGCTGTGCATGCAGGAGGGAGCAGAGCACATAGCTCTGCAGCAGGGAGCAGAGCACATAGCTCTGCGGGCAGGAGCAGAGCACATAGCTTTGCAGCAGGGAGCAGAGCACATAGCTCTGCAGCAAGGAGCAGAGCACATAGCTCTGCAGCAAGGAGCAGAGCACATAGCTCTGCGGGCAGGAGCAGAGCACATAGCTCTGCAGGCAGGAGCAGAGCACATAGTTCTGCGGGCAGGAGCAGAGCACATAGCTCTGCGGGCAGGAGCAGAGCACATAGCTCTGCAGCAGGGAACAGAGCTCATAGCTCTGCAGGCAGGAGCAGAGCACATAGCTCTGCAGGCTAAAGCACAGCACACAGCTCTGCAGGCAAGGGCAGAGCCCATAGCTCTGCAGGCAAGAACAGAGCCCATAGAAACCATACCCCCGGCCGGGATTGAACCCGCGGTCATAGAGTCTCAAAACTCCAGCCCATAGCTCTGCAGCAGGGAACACAGCACATAGCTCTGCAGGCAGAAGCAGAGCACATAGCTCTGCAGGCAAGAGCAGAGCCCATAGCTCTGCAGGCAAGAACAGAGCCCATAGAAACCATACCCCCGGCCGGGATTGAACCCGCGGTCATAGAGTCTCAAAACTCCAGCCCATAGCTCTGCAGCAGGGAACACAGCACATAGCTCTGCAGGCAGAAGCAGAGCACATAGCTCTGCAGGCAAGAGCAGAGCCCATAGCTCTGCAGGCAAGAACAGAGCCCATAGCTCTGGAGCAGGGAACAGAACACATAGTTCTGCAGGCAGTAGCAGAGCACATATCTCTGCAGCAGGGAGCAAAGCACATAGCTCTGCCGCAGGGAGCAAAGCACATAGCTCTGCAGCAGGGAGCAGAGCACATAGCTCTGCAGGCAGGAGCAGAGCACATAGCTCTGCAGCAGGTAGCAGAGCACATAGCTCTGCAGGCAGTAGCAGAGCACATAGCTCTGCAGCAGGGAACAGAGCACATAGCTCTGCAGGCAGAAGCAGAGCACATAGCTCTGCAGGCAAGAGCAGAGCCCATAGCTCTGCAGCAGGGAACAGAGCAAATAGCTCTGCAGG
>NC_069406.1:42322740-42337740 GCF_026875155.1 Cherax quadricarinatus | reverse complement strand
CAACCCACAAAAGGACCTTACGTTTTTTTTGTCGGTTTTCAACTAAGATGGAGAAAGCTGAGGTTTCAAGCCTTATGTTGGTAGGTCTCCAGTCCAGACCAGGTCACCAGTCCAGACCAGGTCTCCAGTCCAGCCATCCCAGTCCGTCCGGGTCTCCACCCCAGACCAGGTCCCCAGTCCAGCCCGCCCGCCAAACCCAGGTCTCCGCCCAGCCGGGGTCTCCAGTCCTCCAGTCTCCATCCAGACCAGTCACCATCCAGCCCAGGTCTCCAGTCCACCCCCAGGTCTCCTCCAGTAGGCTCCACCCAGACAGGTCCCGTCCAACCAGGTCACCAGTCCGCCCAGGTCTCCAGCCAGCCCAGGTCTCCAGTCCAGTCCAGGTCTCCACCAGACCAGGTCACCAGCCAACCGGGGGTCTCCAGTCCAGTCCGGGGTCTCCGTCCACCCGGGTCTCCAGTCCGCCCAGTTCCCCCAGCCAGGTCCCACCCAGCCCAGGTCCCCAGTCCAGTCCAGGTCTCCATCCAGTCCGGGGCTCCGTCCAGACAGGTTCCCATCCCCCGGCCCCCAGTCCAGACCGGGTCTCCAGCCCCAGTCCAGGTCCCAGTCCAGTCCAGGCTCCAGTCCAGCCCAGGTCTCCAGTTCAACCGGGTCTCCATCCGACCGGGTCTCCAGTCCGACCGGGTCCCATCCAGTCCGGGGTTCCAGTCCATCCGGTCTCCAGCCCAACCAGGTCTCCAGTCATCCGGCTCCATCCAACCAGGTCCCCACCAGTCCAGGTCTCCAGCCCAGGTCCCCAGTCCGGGCCCGGGTTTTCCCAGTCCACCCCATTCCAGCCCGGGTTCCAGTCCAGCCAGGTCTCCAGCCCAACCCAGGTCTCCAGTCCACCCAGGTCTCCAGTCCAGTCCAGGCCCATCCACCCCAGTCCCCCAGTCCTGCCCAGGTCTCCGTCCATCCGGGTCTCCACCCCGGTCCAGGTCTCCAGTCCCCCCAGGTCTCCAGTCCTGCCCAGGCTCCACCAGCAAGGTCTCATCCAGTCCGGTCTCCATCCAGCCCATCTCCGCCCAGACCAGGTCTCCAGTCCAGCCCAGGTCTCCGTCCAGGTCCCAGTCCGGTCTCCAGCCCCGTCCAGGTCCCCAGTCCAGTTTGGGTCTCCAGTCCACCCGGGTCTCCAGTCCAGTCCAGGTTCCAGTCCGCCCGGGGTTCCAAGCCAGTCCATCTCCAGTCCAGACCGGGTCCCCCTTCAGTGGGTCCCAGTCCAGTCCAGGCCCCCCGTCCAGGTCCCAGTCCAGTCCAGGTCTCCAGTCCAGTCCAGGTCTCCAGTCCAGGTCCCCAGTCCCTGCCCGGTTCCCCCATCCATCGGGTTCCATCCATCCGGGTCTCCCCCTGACCGGTTTCTCCATCCACCCAGGTCTCCTCCAGTCCGGTCTCCATCCAGCCCCAGGTCCCCTCCAGACCGGGTCCCAGTCCGCCGGGTCCCAGTCCGGTCCCCAGCCCAGTCCGGTCTCCAGCCCGCCATTTTCCCAGTCCAGTCCAGGTCTCCAGTCCATCCAGGTCTCCAGCCCAAACCAGGTCTCCATCCAGCCCAGGTCTCCATTCCTGACCAGTCCCAGTCCATCCGGGTCTCCAGCCCCACCGGTCCCCATCCAGTCCAGGTCTCCAGACCAGTCCAGGCTCCAGACCGCCCGGGTCCCAGTCCCGTCCAGGCTCCAGTCCAGACCAGGTCTCCAGTCCTCCAGGTCTCCAGTCCAGTCCAGGTCTCCAGTCCAGTCCAGGTCTCCAGTCCAGACCAGGTCTCCAGTCCAGACCAGGTCTCCAGTCCAGTCCAGGTCTCCAGTCCAGTCCAGGTCTCCAGTCCAGTGTTATTACTGTTCTTACGTTGAACAGGGGTTTAGTCCCGTGAAGTTGCGTAGGTAGCAATGATACGGGCCTGGACAATTGGTTTTAAATCGGGTAGGAGGATTACACAACGGGCGTGTGGGGGAAGTGACCGCAAGCCAGTCCTGGGGGGGGAGTACCTGGTACCTCAAGCGGTGAAGCGGATGGAGAGGGGGACTGTGGGGCCCCAGCCCTGGGTAGGCCTACGAGGGCAGCACTGAATGCCGCGAAATATGAAACTAGTCAGAGCAGTACGGCTAGGCTGTGTGCTCTGCCAGTACAGGCTGTCTACATTTGCTCGGCCACGCACCTCGCGTCGTCCCGACGCGACAATACTGGTGGGCCCATAGGTATAAAGGAATTACACTAGCTACCCCAGAGAGGGACTGGCTTTCGCTCACTAGTAAATAAAAAATGGACAAAAAAATGCAACAGGCAAAAAAAAAACTCTCCCATCCAGGGGAAGAGAAAACTGGTTTGCCCGCGCTGTTTCATCGAGTAGAGAGCCGGGAGACGTCAGCACTGGAACTAAAATCTTCTATATACAGGTTGTCCGCAGGGCTGAACATCAGTTGACCACTCGTCTACTAACGTTGTTGCACGCTCACATCTGCAAACAATGACTGACAGTAGCATTTCCTAAGGTGTGACATGTAACTCAGAGGGCAGCACTGCCCTGACCGTAATACAGGCTTTTTTTCTTTAGTAGAAAAAACACTGGTGCACATACATACAATAATACTATATCCATGGAATTCATTACACTCTGGGTACCCTTCTAAAAGTATTTACATAATTACATGATGTTGTCCACCCTGACTCTATTATCGACTAGCTATACAATGTGTGTGCATTTATACCATTTCTGCAAGCAAACAATTAGCATAACTAGCGTTAGGAGTCGGACAAGTCAGTAGGTACGTCAATGTCACAGAAATGTACTGTTGTCCCTGGGTCGCAGGCCATAAGTATGGAGCCTTACTGGCCGTCTTCCGTACCAGCAGTAGCGGGAGAAGGGGTAGATCGGTTTGTTCCCTAACATTAGTCTGATCGTGGCGTTGCAACGCACGCGCCTCCAGCTCTACTTCGGCCTGCATATGGTCCACATACTTCATGTGATCAAGGTGGGCTTCCTTGATAGCTCCCGTAGCAATCTCCCTCACCTCGAACTTATTGCACGGAGCTGTCGTAGGACACGGTAAGGCCCCACAAACTTTGGGACAAGTTTGTGCATACCTGGGGTCTGCACTGGTTGAGCAACATAACTTTGCAACCTGGTTCCACTTTGCTTTCCTTGGCGCGGGCATTGCGCTCTGACGTGAACCTATCAGTAGCTTTCATAAGGTTCTCTTCGTACCCGCTGGAAGACAAGCTGCGTTGTCCTCATCTTTACTACACTGGGGTTATCAGTATCGTAAGTAGTCTAGGTGGAGTAAACAGAATTTCATATGGTAAAGCGCTGTCATAGCCATACAAAGCAAAATGAGGTGTCTCACCGATCGAGCTGTTGAGGGAGGAATTTAATGTACATGAACATCTGGGATAGCCTCATCCCATGTAGTACAACTTGGGTTAACGGTTACTCTGAGCACCTCCAGGACTTTGCGATTTGTACGTTCAGCAAGACCATTACTACGCAGGGTGGCGTGGAGCTACTGGCGCTTGATGAATGTTGAATCTGGAGCAAAGATCCTGCATTATGCCCATTTATAAACTCAGACCCATTGTCTGACAGAAGGACACGTGGGCAAGTATGACGAAGAACAACATGCTCACGGAAAGCACTAGCGACCGTTTCAGCGGTTTTTATCAGGAATGGGTACTAATTCACTGTACCGCGTCAAGTTATCTACCATTACAAGCAGGTGCTTATTTCCCTTCTCCGAGGTCGAGAAGTTCGTCAAACAGGTCGACAGAGTTCTCTCCCAGGGCTCCTTTGTAATGGGATACTTTAGAATGGGGTTAGGACCTGTAATGGTACCCTTGTTGCTGTAGGCAGACAACACACTGGTGTACATGCTTGGCAATGTCCGATGCCATCTTAGGCAGAAATATTTCATTCGTGCCTGTTTGATACTGCGGTCCTTCCCGGGGTGCGCTACACCTGGGACATTGTGGATCAACCTAAGAGTAGCTGGTATCATGGACTCTGGTATCACCAGTTGGTATACGGTTCTGCCGGGGTCCACCAGCTGTGCAACACGGCACAGTACTCCTTGGTTGACCACTAATCCTTCAGTGGAACGGGAGACTTGACCTGTAAGTCAACGTCTCTTGGTAAGGAAACGAAGGACTGGAGACCACACAGGGTCCTGTCGTTGGGCTCTCTCGAGATCCTCAACAGAGAACGAATTGCCGACACTCACGAATGCTATATGTCTCGACAGGGCGTCAGCTACAACATTTTGCTTACCTGGGACATAGCAAATTTCAGGGTTGTAGTCATTGAACGTGAGCGACCACCGAGCATGCTTTCCCGAGAGGTTTCTATTTGCAAAAAGGGCCAATAAGGGTAAATGATCTGTATAAATCTTGATAGGATAATGATAGATGATATCCCGAAAATGACTCAGGGCCCATACAATGGCTAAAGCTTCTAGCTCTGTCACTGAATAATTGACTTCCGCTTTAGTAAGAACACGGCTAGCATAGGCAATAGGCTGTTGCTTCCCATTAGATTCTTGTGACAAGACTGCACCGATGCCAACTTTGCTGGCATCAGTCGTCAAGGTAAATGCCTTGGTGAAATCAGGGAATCTAGGGTTGGGGCTGATGTTAACTTGTTCTTAAGAATGACAAAAAGCTCGTTCCTGATCGCACGTCCACTCAAAAGGAGCATCCTTCTTGAGTAAGCGTGTCAGGGGTGCCGCAATGGTGGAGAAACCTGCGATAAAGGTGCGTGTAGAAACCGCCAGGCCTATGAAGGACCGGACTGCATCCGCCGTCATGGGTCTGGGGAATTTCTGCACGGCCGAGATTTTAGACTCGTCCGTCTTTATGCCATTCTGAGTTACTACGTGACCAGAAATTTTATTTCCTCCGGAGGAAATGACATTTGGAGAGCTTTACCTTAAGATTTGCCTGAGCTAGCCTTGTCCAATACCCTGTCAAGTTTCTCAAGATGTGACGGGACATCTTGCGACATGACTATGGAGATCATCCAGGTAGACCATGAGCGTGCCACCTAGGAGGGTACGGAAAAATTGTCGTCATCAAACGACTAAACGTGATTGGGCTTCCGCGCAAGCCGAAGGGCATCCTCCTGAACTGGTAATGACCAGTTGGAGTAGAGAAAGCTGTCAACTCTCTACTCTCATCATCGAGGGGGATCTGCCAGAACCCTTGAAGAAGATCAAGAGTTGAAAAGACCTTATTATCGCCGATGTTCTGCAACAGGTCGTTCAGAACTGGCAATGGAAAACGGTCTGGGATGGTACATGCATTCAGTTTCCTGTAACGATAACAGGCGCCAGGTTCCGTCTTTCTTGGGAACCGAATAAGGGGAGCATTCCACGGGGAAGTGGACTCCTCAATAACTCCATCACGGAGCATCCGTGTAATGAGTTCTTCGGCGAAGACTCTTTGCGCATGTGGCAGGCGATACGCAGGTACATAAATGGGTTTAGTACCTTTGTCAAGTGGAATACGGTGAGAGATCAGTGAGGTCAAACCCATGGACTCACCATCTAGTGCAACTGCAGAACGTGCACGATTGAGAACCTGGAGAAGTTTTGGAACCTCTTCAGGATAGTCTGTCAAAGCTAGATCATCTTCCTGCACTGGCCGGGTGTTGGAAGAGTCAGCAGCAGACTCGCCTGGGAGAACTGCACTCACAAGGAAGTCAGCTGGGGCTTCACCCTCCACTCTCACCGGGAGAGGGAATCTGACAAGGTCAACAAGTGAGGTATTCTTCCGCAGGGGAAATTCTCGACTATGCATGTTGACAACAAGGACTTGCAACTTACCACGTTGCACTGTGTGCAAGGATGGTTCAAGGGAGAGGCCCTTGACTCGGCATGTGTCGTTGTCAACCAGCACATGGTCTCCTTCAAAAGCTCTGCTCACGTACACCGTAACAGGAGTGAGCGAGTTAGCTGACAAGTGACGTCATACTTTGTACAAGCAGTAACTCTGCTCGCTGATGCCATGACACGAGTCAGACAGTCGCCTGCCGACAGGGATACTGCGGCTTGACAACTGCTGGTCTCTACAACAGCGTCAGAGTTAGAGTGAAGGTTAGACTGGGCGTCCCCAGACTGGGTTTCACTGGTAACTACGCGCTGATGGCCAGGAGGTGATGGGCAACGAGCTCTACTACGAGGTCGATCAGGACGAGAGACCGACCCCGGGGAGAATGTGCTATGGAAACCACCGGTTTCCAACGATTCTAGGCACTGTGCATACTCTGAGACAGAGTAGCACGTAGTGGATCCTAAGCGCACGCCCCAGAAGGGCACATCCACTCCGTTGAATTCCGCTTTCCACTCAGCTGGATCTAAACGGATCCTAAGATCTGCCATGGTTTTGAACCCTATGAGCAGGTCACCATGGAAAACAATACCATCTACGACTAAGAATTTTGCGGACAGCTTGTGACCCTGGACCACAAATTCTAGCGTTGTGCGACCGCGAACCGTCAGCGGTTTACCTGAGACTCCTCTCAAGGTCTGAATGGCAGATGGCTCTGTCAACATGGCCGCGTGAAGGCCAATGTCTCGGAAAAAGGTGGAGCGGACAATGTTAACCACCGAACCTGTGTCTAGGAAAAGCTGAACAGGCTTATTGTGGACAGTGGACTCGATGAGCGGTCCAGTCCAGACCAGGTCTCCAGTCCAGACCAGGTCTCCAAGCCAGACCAGGTCTCCAGTCCAGATCAGGTCTCCAGTCCAGACCAGGTCTCCAGTCCAGACCAGGTCTCCAAGCCAGACCAGGTCTCCAGTCCAGAACAGGTCTCGTCCAGACCAGGTCTCCAAGCCAGACCAGGTCTCCAGTCCAGACCAGGTCTCCAGCCCACACCAGGTCTCCAGTCCAGACCAGGTCTCCAAGCCAGACCAGGTCTCCGGAGACACCACAGTGTCTGCAGGACAGACCAGGTCTCAGGAGACACCACAGTGTCTGCAGGACATAACAGGTCTCCGGAGACACCACAGTGTCTGCAGGACATAACAGGTCTCCGGAGACACCACAGTGTCTGCAGGACATAACAGGTCTCCGGAGACACCACAGTGTCTGCAGGACATAACAGGTCTCCGGAGACACCACTGTCTGTAAGACAGACCAGGTCTCCGGAGACACCACAGTGTCTGCAGGACATAACAGGTCTCCGGAGACACCACAGTGTCTGTAGGACAGACCAGGTCTCCGGAGACACCACAGTGTCTGTAGGTGAGGGCAGGACGCTAGATGAGCACACTAATCATCAGAGAATAAGACAAAACAATGGTCACGAACTATTCTCCAACTGCTTGGCCATGTTGTGTGGGTGGACGCAACATTCTCACATCCATAACAATCTCGAACACAATTTACATAAGAAAGGAGGAACACTGTAGCAAGCCTATTGGCCCATACATTGTTTACAATCGACTGATGTTTATATACACAATTTAAATTCGACGAAGCTGTGTTGAAGGCAACATGACAATATTGCCTTCGATGAAAATATATAAGCAGGGGTGGATAAATTCAGATTTAGACGGAACACAGGAAAGCATTGGCTTAACAGAGTTGTGGATGAGTTGAGTTGGGTATGCCTGACATTTTCGACATTCCTTACTTCAGAAAGGGCTATGGGCAGGACTTACCACAGTCCTATCACCGAGTTGTGTGTAAACTACAAGTGCTTCTCCTTCAGTAACTTTACAAGCAGTAGACAGTTATGGTCATGGGGGTCACCAATCAGTGTAGTCCTCGTGAACCTCCACATGGAGTTTCATGGAGCAGAGACTCCATAACATTTCTCTGGAGTATGGTATACAATACCGACAAGACTACGGTACTCTTCAACTCCAAGGCCGAGGGACTGATTACCTCGTCATTTGTATATAGTTCTACCGTCTTCCCATTATGTCCTTGAACTTGTATTGATAAAGCCACTGGATGGCGAAACGTCTACAATAAAGATACCCAGATGTTGCACATGTGTCTAAATCTTCATCTCTGGAGTATCTTGGAAGGGATATGTTGATGAGATCTTCACCATCACACCAACATACATGATTTCTCCTGGTTCAGAGACGATCTCAGATGACTCTTGCAGTCAGTTCATCTTAGAAGAGGAAAACAGCCACACACTTGATATATACAGTGAACCACTAATCAGTCACCTCATTTCTGGCCTCACTATAACACAACCAAGAGATGTTAAGTTTGCTCCTTTTAATTAAGGTCTTTTAGAATATACAGCCCCAATATTTTGAAAGAGAAGTAACTCAAAATCACTGAGATTTCCACAGTTTATTTTCCCCTGGCACCTTCATACAAGATTGCTGAAGGAAAGTTTATTTAACAACTTTATGACGTACCTTATACCCATCCTGTGGGCGGTGGTCAAAAGATTACCGAGGCACAAAATGAGTCCCGATCTTATTGAAGCTAGCTGGCCCAGCGGCTAACGCGACGGTCTGGAGTTTTGAGAAACTCTGATCGCGGGTTCTAATTCCACCCGTGGTATGGTCTGAGTCCAGAGACTGGTCCTAAAAGTGTTGATATCTAAGCAAGTTACGGTGGTAATGAACGATTTTCAAATGAATGATCTGGTAACAATCGTAATGAAATGTCTAAACATATACACTCACACACCCAAAAAAAAAAAAAACACAAGGAAAGCATGGCAAATACTGAACACTGCAAGAATCCATAACAACAGTAACTGTTTTTGGATCTCCCTTCCAAGGTGTATCTTACAATGCTTCTGAATAATTTAAATCCAGTTACATTACCATCATCACTACCACCATTTCCTTACAATCATCTCCAGAACTCTTGACAGTACGCATGTTAGAGATACCGACCTCTAACACAGCATCTCTTATCTGTCTTTTTATATACGAGGACCACATTTGCCTCGTCCAGTTTTCTAGCACTCGACTTGACTGGAGAGATCGGTTGTATAACGTAATTGTTGGGTCATACACCGTACCGGCTCTGCGTCTCTCAGCATCCATGAAAACTGTAAGTTATCTGGTCCCAATTGCTCTTGTTACATCAAGCTCATTGAGTAGTTCCATCACTGGTTTTGTTGTGCTAATGCTTTCTCAGCAGCTCTAGATCTGCCTTAACCATAGTTCCTTCTGGTAGCTGATCCAATTTCTTTTGTAAACACCTTTGTGTATCTTTCCAGTTCTTGGCTTACTTCTCTCTCATTCTCCGTCAGCAAACATTTTTCCCCGTCATCATCACTTGGTCCTTCACATTCTTGTTTCTTACGTAGCTGTAAAGTAACTTTGGTTCTTATTACGAACACAGGTACAGTTAGATGGCCTCACCGTACACATATAATACCAGCAATTGAGCAAAAATTATCCAATAAAGTTAAGGCCTGTACATACCCACCATCGAAGTTATATACACATGAATAACTAAAGTGTAATGAAAACTTGTCTTATGTTCAACGGTCGATAATAACTCACATGGAGACAAACACGTATTTACACTATGTACAATGAACTTAGCAGATACCATACTATGGGCAACATAAGAGAGCAAGAATGAATGCGCTACTGGCGATACTTCATATACTCTCTGGTCTGGAACGATATCGCTCCTGACCAGAGAGCCCAACTCTTCTCCAGGCTGAGGGACTTACCACCTCAAATACTTTTTCTCCAAGGTTTATGGACTGATTACATCTTTATTTCACTACCACACCTTCTACCTCCGTATCTGACTGAAGAAGCATACTGTGTAGGCGAAACATTTCATCAATAAAGATACCTGAACTGTACATAAGTGTCTTTTTCCACATCTTGTCGGTATCACCATACCATTTCCTCTTAATCTTCAGTGTATATAAATCAGCCTAAGGGTATTGAAGAACTGACCTCCAGACCCGGGTGTAGCTATAAGGTCAGCTACCTTCTGGTTAACTTGTACAAGGGGCAGTTTATCCCCGGACAGAGACGGGGGCCCCAACACCTGTACCGGCAGTAAGCTACCAGGCTTTCTGCTAGTTATGGATGGAACGCAGCACGTGTGGCTGTGTGGTGCACATTGAATAACAAGTGACGTACTCGGTGCACGCCACAGTTCTGTTTTGGTCTTTGATGCCGCATCATCTTTCAAGTCGTCTTTCAGCTTCCCCTTCTTACCGATGCTTCTTTGTTTCTGGTTCTCGTGTTTGAGATCCCGGTTTTCTGCGGTTTGACTTACTGTGCATATCTTCCAGGTTCTCTTGCACCTTCCCTCGGTCTCTCTACATTCCTGACGGTGATAAATGAAATAATATACCGACTCGACGGGAAAATAAACACAAATGCAGTAAAATGCGAGCCTTTATTTACTACGTTTCGCCCACATAGTGAGCTTTATCAAGTCACAAACAGATCTACCTGGGTAAAGATTACATAAGTATATACAGTGTGGAGAGTCGGGTGGAGATTCCTGAGACGGATCTGCACCTGCAGGTCCATCTGTGTTTGTTTTTTCCAGTCCTGATGGAACCACAGACTCTCAATCTCTTCTTTAAGTCTGCTACAGCTTTTTTTTTCTCTTGACTCTTTGGCATTGATTCTATTATCTCTCTCTCTCTCTGCCTACACAGTTTTGTCCTCTCGCTCCTCTTCCCAAGAGGAATGGAGGGGGAAACAGAGGAAGTAGCAAAAATATCTGACTTCAGAAGGATGGAGGAGAGGGAACTACGATGGAAAGAAGAATTGAGACACTTATGCAACGTTTCACCACACAGTGGCTTCATCAGTCCAATACAAAGCAGAAAGGTATAAGGAGAGGAGGAGTTGAGGTAATCAGTCCCTCAGCCTGGAAGCTGTGTGCTCAGACCATCACTCTTGTAGGAAGTACAGCATAGGGCCAGAGAAGTGGCTTATATACTGCAGTCAGGTGAGTCGAATGAGAGAGCTTCTGAGAGAAGTGCAACGATTTTGATATTCAGATTAGAATTTGTCACCGACATGGCTAGTTTATTGCACCCAACGTCAATGAGGTGCACAATAAAACTAGCCACGTCGGTGACTATTATCACCAGGTACTCAAAACTTACCACCACATGATAGACGGTGTCGAGTGCTTCTCTAAAAGTAATTTCAGTTATGTCTTAATCATTGTGTGTAAAGACCAAGTCTAGTCTCGTTGGCACATCACAACTCGGTTACCTTCACACGCTGTCTCGGGGAAAAAAAAAAACTTTCAATACTCTTTCCATAACTTTCACTTTCCATGTTTTTGTTTCTCCAGGGTAAAAAAAAAAGGGAGTCCACATTTACCATCAATATCCTTATGGTTGAAATATCTTAGTAGCAGGAGCTGGGGTGGTAGCACACTCATTTCACATACTGAGGTCCGCGGTTCGATCCCCGGTACGGGAGGAAACATTTGGGCGTGTTTTCTTAAGACACATGCTGCCCATGTTCACCTAGCAGTAAGCAGGTACCTGGGTGTTCGTCGACTGGTATAGGTGGCATCCTGGGAGACAAAATTAACATAATTTGCGGGAAATACTCTACATAACAAGGGGCTGTATATATAAGACGTCACTGATGTCAGCTATGGTCTGTATAAGTTTTATCATTTACTCATAGAAATTAAGATTATTATAATTTTATTTTTTCTTGCTTTGTTGGTTCGTACGTTGGTTTACATGCAACTAGCAATAACAGCCTGATTGATCAGACCCTGATCCACAGGGAGGCCTGGTCGTGGACTGGGCCGCGGGGGCGCTGATCCCAGGAATACCCTCCAGGTTGGTCTTGTGTTTGCTGTGGGATTATACTCAACTTCCATCATCATTTTGGTCTCTCTGGCTAACACAGTACCTGCTATATAGTCTTTAAATCCATTGTATCCAGCTTCCTCAGTTTCTCCAGTCTCGTATCGTCTGCTGACCATCAGTATTACTCTTTTTCCTCATTTGTTTTGTTCCCTTTCTTTGCGTGTTATGCGGTAGCCTAGGGGGGAATATCACATTTGATATACTTGCGAGTTTCGTCTCTATTATAGCTATAATATCAGGGTCTTCCTCTGCTACTCTTTCTCTCATTATCTAACATCTCTTAGTGATTCCATCTACAGTTGAGTTCCACACTCTGAGTTCTCTCTATCTCTTGCTATTCTCTGGGTACACTGCTTTCTTTCCTTCTAGAGAAAGTGTGTGTGTGTGGGGGGGGGGTACACGTGGTGGTCAAATCACTTACACAAGACGACCTGGACCCGTCGACCTGTGAACGTAGTTCAGAAGGTTAAACAGTAACCCTCCCACTCCCTAGTACTCTCCCACTCCCCTAGTACTCTCCCCACTCCCTAGTACTCTCCCGCTCCCTAGTACTCTCCCACTCCCCTAGTACTCTCCCCACTCCCTAGTACTCTCCCGCTCCCTAGTACTCTCCCACTCCCCTAGTACTCTCCCACTCCCCTAGTACTCTCCCCACTCCCTAGTACTCTCCCCACTCCCTAGTACTCTCCCACTCCCCTAGTATTCTCCCACTCCCCTAGTATTCTCCCATTCCCCTAGTATTCTCCCACTCCCCTAGTACTCTCCCACTCCCCTAGTACTCTCCCCACTCTCCTGGTACTCTCCCACTCCCTAGTACTCTCCCGCTCCCTAGTACTTTCTCACTCCCCTAGTACTCTCCCACTCCCTTAGTACTCTCCCCAGTCCCTAGTACTCTCCCACTCCCTAGTACTCTCCCACTCCCCTAGTACTCTCCCCACTCCCCTAGTACTCTCCCACTCCCTAGTACTCTCCCCATTCCCTAGTACTCTCCCACTCCCCTAGTACTCTCCCCACTCCCCTAGTACTCTCCCCACTCCCCTAGTACTCTCCCACTCCCCTAGTACTCTCCCACTCCCCTAGTACTCTCCCACTCTCGTAGTACTCTCCCCACTCTCCTAGTACTCTCCCACTCCCTAGTACTTTCCCACTCCCCTAGTACTCTCCCACTCCCCTAGTACTCTCCCCACTCCCTAGTACTCTCCCACTCCCTAGTACTCTCCCACTCCCCTAGTACTCTCCCCACTCCCTAGTACTCTCCCCACTTCCCTAGTACTCTCCCCACTCCCTAGTACTCTCCCCACTCCCTAGTACTCTCCCACTCCCCTAGTATTTCTCCCCACTCCCTAGTACTCTCCCCACTCTCCTAGTACTCTCCCACTCCCTAGTACTCTCCCCACTCCCCTAGTACTCTCCCACTCCCCTAGTACTCTCCCACTCCCCTAGTACTCTTCCACTCCCCTAGTACTCTCCCACTCCCCTAGTATTCTCCCACTCCCCTAGTACTCCTCCACTCCCTAGTACTCTCCCATTCCCCTAGTATTCTCCCACTCCCTAGTACTCTTCCATTTCCCCTAGTACTCTCCCACTCCCCTAGTATTCTCCCACTCCCTAGTACTCTCCCACTCCCCTAGTACTCTCCCATTCCCCTAGTATTCTCCCATTCCCCTAGTATTCTCCCACTCCCCTAGTACTCTCCCACTCCCCTAGTACTCTCCCACTCCCCCAGTACTCTCCCACTCCCCTAGTATTCTCCCACTCCCCTAGTACTCTTCCACTCCCCTAGTACTCTCCCACTCCCCTAGTATTCTCCCACTCCCCTAGTACTCTTCCACTCCCCTAGTACTCTCCCATTCCCCTAGTATTCTCCCACTCCCCTAGTACTCTCCCACTCCCCTAGTACTCTCCCACTCCCCTAGTATTCTCCCACTCCCTAGTATTCTCCCAACTCCCCTAGTATTCTCCCACTCCCTAGTACTCTCCACTCCCCTAGTACTCTTCCACTCCCCTAGTACTCTCCCACTCCCCTAGTATTCTCCACTCCCCTAGTACTTTTCCACTCCCTAGTACTCTCCCACTCCCCTAGTATTCTCCCACTCCCCTAGTACTCTCCCACTCCCCTAGTACTCTCTCACTCCCCTAGTACTCTTCCACTCCCCTAGTACTCTCCCACTCCCCTAGTATTCTCCCTCACCCTAGTACTCCTTCCACTCCCCTAGTACTCTGCCATTCCCCCTTTAGTACTCTCCCATCCCCTAGTACTCTTCCACTCCCCTAGTACTCTCCCACTCCCCTAGTATTCTCCCACTCCCCTAGTACTCTCCCACCTCTTGAATTTCCTCCCCATCTTTCTCCTCCTCCTCCTCCACATCCACGTAGGATCGGCGGAGCGTAAGGAGATAAGAGACTCCCCAATATCATGAGTACCCCCCCTCCCTCCCCCAATCTTAACACCCCCATCATGGTATCTTCCCCACCTTCCCCCTCCTCCTCTCCCCCTTCCACATCTCCTTCTCCTCTTTCTCCTTCTCTTCTCCCTCCTCTACCTCCTCCTGTTCATCGTCATCCCCCTCGTCCTTTATATAACGATACACAACAGATCACTAACGGTACCCAACAGACCTTCATATAACGGTACACAATAGAATAACGGCATACAAAAGACATTTACATAACAGTACACAACAGACCTTTTATTAACGGTACACAATAGACCTTTATATAACGGTACACAACAGACCTTGATATAAAGGTACACACCAGACCTTCATATAACGGTACACAACAGACCTTTTATTAACGATAAACAAAACTTTCATATAACGGTACACAACAGATCTTTTATTAACAGTGAACAACAGACCTTTTATTAACGGTGCAAAAAAGACCTCTTATTAACTGTACACAACAGACCTTTAACGGTACACAATAGACTTTTATTAACGGTGCACAACAGACCTTTAACGGTACACAACAGACCTTTAACGGGACACAACAGGCCTTTAACGGTACACAACAGACCTTTAACGGGACACAACAAACCTTTAGCGGTACATAACAGACCTTTTATTAACGGGACGCAACAGACCTTTAACGGGACACAACAGACCTTTAATGGTACACAAGAGAGCTTTTATTAACGGAACACAACAGACCTTTAACGGTACATAACCTTTAATGGG